>OZ007599.1:106824204-107424204 GCA_963931845.1 Maratus michaelseni | reverse complement strand
TTTATCCTATAATATGAGATGTTTAACATGGAGGTAGAAATTATGAATCAAACTGAGTAGAAATTCAAACTATGACAAGATGTTTCACATGCAATCTTCAAAAGTGTTTTACAAATCGAAATCTGGTTCCTAATGCGAACTGATAATTTTTTAAAAACTTTCTTTTGCATTGAAAGCATGTAAGACACCTAATGTGTATGTAGCTTTTAACGACTTCTCAACTTACGCTTTTAGGGGTGAAAAAGATTCGGATTAGGGCCCAACCCCATATTTTAAGAAGATTTTCTCTTGGGATTGCCTTTATATATATTAATGAAATCAATAGAAGAATAAGAAATGGATGGAGTGCTTTTGGGAAGAAAAATATTCTTCTGAAGAGTAACATGCCTCTTTGTTTCAAAAGAAAGGTGTTTGGCCAGTGTGTTTTGCCTGCACTAACTTACGGAGCGGAAACATGGACGCTGGCAAAACAGATGGTACAGAGATTACAAACAACACAGCGAGATATCGAAAGATGTATGCTAGGCATAACCAGAAGAGACAGAAAGAGAATAACTTGGATAAGAAGTTAGACGAGAGTTTTTCACATAATTGAGAGACTTAAACGGCTAAAATGGAAATGGGTTGGGCACACTGCAAGAGGACAGGACAATGGATGGAGCACAAACACCCAGCAGTGGTGTCCCAGAGATGTGTTACGAGCAGGAAGATGACCTCAAGTGGGATGGAGTGACAAAGTCAGAAAAGTGGCCGGTGTTAACTGGATGACTATAGCACTAGACAGGCAAGAATAGGAAAAGCTGGGGGAGACCTACATCCAGCAGTGGATTCAAACCAGTTGATGATGATGATATATATGTGTAGGTATTTTTAATGAAAGTTACAAAACAGGTGGATTTTTGAATACCTATAAAAATTGTCTTCATGTAAATATCACAGATTATTATTCAAATTCTTTATACAAAGTTTCTTTGTATGTATTTCTGTTAAAAAAAAAAAGTTAGTCAAGTCTTACAATTTATATTTAAGAAAAGAGACGAGAAGGGTAAAAATGTTTAGAAATGTAAATTAATTTCAATATTTTGTATATTATATCGGTCGTTCTTTTATTTGTGTTATTTATAATTGGATATTTATAAATCAGTAATCATGGTTTAAAAGAAATCCGACAGTTAGTTTTTCCAGTAGTTTACAACAGATGATAATACCACATGAATTACGTTTCTTTAAAAAAAAATTTTGGGGCATGTTTTTAATAGAAATTTCTTAATGTTATCTAATCTTTTTAAATTATCAAGTTGTTTGTAATTTTGTATTGCCATATTAATGACTGAAATTAGATTTATTATTTATCTTAAAAGAAATCTACAATCAATTTCTGCAATCAAGAAATTTTTATAATCCCAAATAGCTGTGGTCCTGATAATTCTGGATTAAAGATACTCTGTAGCTATCTTTTCTTAGATTTAATTTTTTTAAATGTTAGTTTTTGAAAGAAAAAAATTAACAAGCACACTGAGAGAACAGAAACAAATTTAAACAGTGAATTAAAAAATAACTTACAGAATCAAGGTGCCTATGGCGCCTGGTACCAGAGTCATCACTTTAAACAGAAATCTCTCTTTTTCTAAATCAAGAGCATGCAGACTTTCTCTTCAGTCAATAGTGATGACTTTGCTGTAAAAAAAATTAAAATACAAATCAATAATCATCTTTTTTTAAAATCAAGTAGTGAAATTAGTAAAAACTCACCAAAATAAGTAAAAAGAATAAAAATTGTTTCTAAACCTGGTTGCCATGAAAATAAGCAAAATTGGTAATAGCTTCTTGCATTGAGTCAAGTAATCCGATTTTACCTAGTTGGTATTAATTTTCAGATTGTTGATCAAGTTTAATCTGATACTTTCAGGTTCAGTGATCAATGGGATGGATTTTATTTTAGTGAGAAATGTTCATGTCAATCTCATTTTTTTTTAAAGTCCATAGTAATGTTTCTTATGAAAACTATATTCCAACATGGATGAGTACATTTATATGTTAATTTTTTAACATAAAATATAAGATTGGTACAGTCCAATGTCCAAAATCCTCTGGACTTCAACGATTTAGGATTTCTCCGAATTTCAGATATTTCGCAGTTTGTTTGTCCAAAACAGACTAATATAACTCTACCCCCCTTCCTTCCCCATTGCTTATTTATCAGGAACACATTTGAATACTAAAAAAAGATTATACTGAAGCAAATATTTAAAAAAGGGATATTTTTTATAAGTCCTTTCAAGTCATACTCAAAAAAGGAAAAAAAAAATACTACAGATATTGCTTAAAAGCCAAAATAACTTCGCATATTGATATAAATTATAAACATTAGGAAGAAACAATCATTTTAAACACAGAAATTATTAATTATCAGTAGTATTTACTTAAATTCTTGCTATTGCAACCTTCTCAAAGTAAGACATATTTAATATCAAGTACTTTGGTTGATTTTTTTTTTTTTTTAAACATTTAAATACATGATTTTAACAGCTAAGCCACAGCAGATGTGGTGTCATGACACAAGGTGTAATATGTAACATGCGATTCATTAGTGATGTCAGTTAGTACTGTACCTACTATGATTTTGGTTAAAAGTTCTTTTTTTTTTTTTTTTTTTTTTTCTTTCCAACTCAGTGATTTTCAATTAAATCTTATTTTCTGAAATAAAGATCAAAATAGTTCAAACACTAGATGATTTAATTAACAATGCAATATCAAAAACTCTCACTCTTTAGAAATGAAGCCAGAAGAAGTGGGGGATGGCTTAATTGCAGTAGCTGTCCCTATGAGAAATAAAAACTTGGGTACAGTACCGCGTTGCTCATATAATATATAGGCTCTTTCACTGCAAACATAATCTAAAAACCTTATTTTTACTTAAAATGAATCCCAATGAATTAGCCAATGTAGTCTATGTTGGATTAAATATAAGGAAATTTTGTTACAAATTTGTGTTCAAGAAATACAAAATCAATAAAAGTAATTTTTATTTTAATATACACTTAAATGTGAAATTTTACAAATATATATGCTTATATTTGAATGTTGATACAGTTGATTGAGATTTATCACATAAATATACACTGCTTAGAATTTATCCTATAATATGAGATGTTTAACATGGAGGTAGAAATTATGAATCAAACTGAGTAGAAATTCAAACTATGACAAGATGTTTCACATGCAATCTTCAAAAGTGTTTTACAAATCGAAATCTGGTTCCTAATGCGAACTGATAATTTTTTAAAAACTTTCTTTTGCATTGAAAGCATGTAAGACACCTAATGTGTATGTAGCTTTTAACGACTTCTCAACTTACGCTTTTAGGGGTGAAAAAGATTCGGATTAGGGCCCAACCCCATATTTTAAGAAGATTTTCTCTTGGGATTGCCTTTATATATATTAATGAAATCAATAGAAGAATAAGAAATGGATGGAGTGCTTTTGGGAAGAAAAATATTCTTCTGAAGAGTAACATGCCTCTTTGTTTCAAAAGAAAGGTGTTTGGCCAGTGTGTTTTGCCTGCACTAACTTACGGAGCGGAAACATGGACGCTGGCAAAACAGATGGTACAGAGATTACAAACAACACAGCGAGATATCGAAAGATGTATGCTAGGCATAACCAGAAGAGACAGAAAGAGAATAACTTGGATAAGAAGTTAGACGAGAGTTTTTCACATAATTGAGAGACTTAAACGGCTAAAATGGAAATGGGTTGGGCACACTGCAAGAGGACAGGACAATGGATGGAGCACAAACACCCAGCAGTGGTGTCCCAGAGATGTGTTACGAGCAGGAAGATGACCTCAAGTGGGATGGAGTGACAAAGTCAGAAAAGTGGCCGGTGTTAACTGGATGACTATAGCACTAGACAGGCAAGAATAGGAAAAGCTGGGGGAGACCTACATCCAGCAGTGGATTCAAACCAGTTGATGATGATGATATATATGTGTAGGTATTTTTAATGAAAGTTACAAAACAGGTGGATTTTTGAATACCTATAAAAATTGTCTTCATGTAAATATCACAGATTATTATTCAAATTCTTTATACAAAGTTTCTTTGTATGTATTTCTGTTAAAAAAAAAAAGTTAGTCAAGTCTTACAATTTATATTTAAGAAAAGAGACGAGAAGGGTAAAAATGTTTAGAAATGTAAATTAATTTCAATATTTTGTATATTATATCGGTCATTCTTTTATTTGTGTTATTTATAATTGGATATTTATAAATCAGTAATCATGGTTTAAAAGAAATCCGACAGTTAGTTTTTCCTGTAGTTTACAACAGATGATAATACCACATGAATTACGTTTCTTTAAAAAAATATTTTGGGGCATGTTTTTAATAGAAATTTCTTAATGTTATCTAATCTTTTTAAATTATCAAGTTGTTTGTAATTTTGTATTGCCATATTAATGACTGAAATTAGATTTATTATTTATCTTAAAAGAAATCTACAATCAATTTCTGCAATCAAGAAATTTTTATAATCCCAAATAGCTGTGGTCCTGATAATTCTGGATTAAAGATACTCTGTAGCTATCTTTTCTTAGATTTACTTTCTTTAAATGTTAGTTTTTGAAAGAAAAAAATTAACAAGCACACTGAGAGAACAGAAACAAATTTAAACAGTGAATTAAAAAATAACTTACAGAATCAAGGTGCCTATGGCGCCTGGTACCAGAGTCATCACTTTAAACAGAAATCTCTCTTTTTCTAAATCAAGAGCATGCAGACTTTCTCTTCAGTCAATAGTGATGACTTTGCTGTAAAAAAAATTAAAATACAAATCAATAATCATCTTTTTTTAAAATCAAGTAGTGAAATTAGTAAAAACTCACCAAAATAAGTAAAAAGAATAAAAATTGTTTCTAAACCTGGTTGCCATGAAAATAAGCAAAATTGGGAATAGCTTCTTGCATTGAGTCAAGTAATCCGATTTTACCTAGTTGGTATTAATTTTCAGATTGTTGATCAAGTTTAATCTGATACTTTCAGGTTCAGTGATCAATGGGATGGATTTTATTTTAGTGAGAAATGTTCATGTCAATCTCATTTTTTTTTTAAGTCCACAGTAATGTTTCTTATGAAAACTATATTCCAACATGGATGAGTACATTTATATGTTAATTTTTTAACATAAAATATAAGATTGGTACAGTTCAATGTCCAAAATCCTCTGGACTTCAACAATTTAGGATTTCTCCGAATTTCAGATATTTCGCAGTTTGTGTGTCCAAAACAGACTAATATAACTCTACCCCCCTTCCTTCCCCATTGCTTATTTATCAGGAACACATTTGAATACTAAAAAAAGATTATACTGAAGCAAATATTTAAAAAAGGGATATTTTTTATAAGTCCTTTCAAGTCATACTCAAAAAAGGAAAAAAAAAATACTACAGATATTGCTTAAAAGCCAAAATAACTTCGCATATTGATATAAATTATAAACATTAGGAAGAAACAATCATTTTAAACACAGAAATTATTAATTATCAGTAGTATTTACTTAAATTCTTGCTATTGCAACCTTCTCAAAGTAAGACATATTTAACATCAAGTACTTTGGTTGATTTTTTTTTTTTTAAACATTTAAATACATGATTTTAACAGCTAAGCCATAGCAGATGTGGTGTCATGACACAAGGTGTAATATGTAACATGCGATTCATTAGTGATGTCAGTTAGTACTGTACCTACTATGATTTTGGTTAAAAGTTCTTTTTTTTTTTTTTTTTTTTCTTTCCAACTCAGTGATTTTCAATTAAATCTTATTTTCTGAAATAAAGATCAAAATAGTTCAAACACTAGATGATTTAATTAACAATGCAATATCAAAAACTCTCACTCTTTAGAAATGAAGCCAGAAGAAGTGGGGGATGGCTTAATTGCAGTAGCTGTCCCTATGAGAAATAAAAACTTGGGTACAGTACCGCGTTGCTCATATAATATATAGGATCTTTCACTGCAAACATAATCTAAAACCTTATTTTTACTTAAAATGAATCCCAATGAATTAGCCAATGTAGTCTATGTTGGATTAAATATAAGGAAATTTCGTTCCAAATTTGTGTGCAAGAAATACAAAATCAATAAAAGTAATTTTTATTTTAATATACACTTAAATGTGAAATTTTACAAATATATATGCTTATATTTGAATGTTGATACAGTTGATTGAGATTTATCACATAAATATACACTGCTTAGAATTTATCCTATAATATGAGATGTTTAACATGGAGGTAGAAATTATGAATCAAACTGAGTAGAAATTCAAACTATGACAAGATGTTTCACATGCAATCTTCAAAAGTGTTTTACAAATCGAAATCTGGTTCCTAATGCGAACTGATAATTTTTTAAAAACTTTCTTTTGCATTGAAAGCATGTAAGACACCTAATGTGTATGTAGCTTTTAACGACTTCTCAACTTACGCTTTTAGGGGTGAAAAAGATTCGGATTAGGGCCCAACCCCATATTTTAAGAAGATTTTCTCTTGGGATTGCCTTTATATATATTAATGAAATCAATAGAAGAATAAGAAATGGATGGAGTGCTTTTGGGAAGAAAAATATTCTTCTGAAGAGTAACATGCCTCTTTGTTTCAAAAGAAAGGTGTTTGGCCAGTGTGTTTTGCCTGCACTAACTTACGGAGCGGAAACATGGACGCTGGCAAAACAGATGGTACAGAGATTACAAACAACACAGCGAGATATCGAAAGATGTATGCTAGGCATAACCAGAAGAGACAGAAAGAGAATAACTTGGATAAGAAGTTAGACGAGAGTTTTTCACATAATTGAGAGACTTAAACGGCTAAAATGGAAATGGGTTGGGCACACTGCAAGAGGACAGGACAATGGATGGAGCACAAACACCCAGCAGTGGTGTCCCAGAGATGTGTTACGAGCAGGAAGATGACCTCAAGTGGGATGGAGTGACAAAGTCAGAAAAGTGGCCGGTGTTAACTGGATGACTATAGCACTAGACAGGCAAGAATAGGAAAAGCTGGGGGAGACCTACATCCAGCAGTGGATTCAAACCAGTTGATGATGATGATATATATGTGTAGGTATTTTTAATGAAAGTTACAAAACAGGTGGATTTTTGAATACCTATAAAAATTGTCTTCATGTAAATATCACAGATTATTATTCAAATTCTTTATACAAAGTTTCTTTGTATGTATTTCTGTTAAAAAAAAAAAGTTAGTCAAGTCTTACAATTTATATTTAAGAAAAGAGACGAGAAGGGTAAAAATGTTTAGAAATGTAAATTAATTTCAATATTTTGTATATTATATCGGTCATTCTTTTATTTGTGTTATTTATAATTGGATATTTATAAATCAGTAATCATGGTTTAAAAGAAATCCGACAGTTAGTTTTTCCTGTAGTTTACAACAGATGATAATACCACATGAATTACGTTTCTTTAAAAAAATATTTTGGGGCATGTTTTTAATAGAAATTTCTTAATGTTATCTAATCTTTTTAAATTATCAAGTTGTTTGTAATTTTGTATTGCCATATTAATGACTGAAATTAGATTTATTATTTATCTTAAAAGAAATCTACAATCAATTTCTGCAATCAAGAAATTTTTATAATCCCAAATAGCTGTGGTCCTGATAATTCTGGATTAAAGATACTCTGTAGCTATCTTTTCTTAGATTTACTTTCTTTAAATGTTAGTTTTTGAAAGAAAAAAATTAACAAGCACACTGAGAGAACAGAAACAAATTTAAACAGTGAATTAAAAAATAACTTACAGAATCAAGGTGCCTATGGCGCCTGGTACCAGAGTCATCACTTTAAACAGAAATCTCTCTTTTTCTAAATCAAGAGCATGCAGACTTTCTCTTCAGTCAATAGTGATGACTTTGCTGTAAAAAAAATTAAAATACAAATCAATAATCATCTTTTTTTAAAATCAAGTAGTGAAATTAGTAAAAACTCACCAAAATAAGTAAAAAGAATAAAAATTGTTTCTAAACCTGGTTGCCATGAAAATAAGCAAAATTGGGAATAGCTTCTTGCATTGAGTCAAGTAATCCGATTTTACCTAGTTGGTATTAATTTTCAGATTGTTGATCAAGTTTAATCTGATACTTTCAGGTTCAGTGATCAATGGGATGGATTTTATTTTAGTGAGAAATGTTCATGTCAATCTCATTTTTTTTTAAAGTCCACAGTAATGTTTCTTATGAAAACTATATTCCAACATGGATGAGTACATTTATATGTTAATTTTTTAACATAAAATATAAGATTGGTACAGTTCAATGTCCAAAATCCTCTGGACTTCAACAATTTAGGATTTCTCCGAATTTCAGATATTTCGCAGTTTGTGTGTCCAAAACAGACTAATATAACTCTACCCCCCTTCCTTCCCCATTGCTTATTTATCAGGAACACATTTGAATACTAAAAAAAGATTATACTGAAGCAAATATTTAAAAAAGGGATATTTTTTATAAGTCCTTTCAAGTCATACTCAAAAAAGGAAAAAAAAAATACTACAGATATTGCTTAAAAGCCAAAATAACTTCGCATATTGATATAAATTATAAACATTAGGAAGAAACAATCATTTTAAACACAGAAATTATTAATTATCGGTAGTATTTACTTAAATTCTTGCTATTGCAACCTTCTCAAAGTAAGACATATTTAACATCAAGTACTTTGGTTGATTTTTTTTTTTTTAAACATTTAAATACATGATTTTAACAGCTAAGCCATAGCAGATGTGGTGTCATGACACAAGGTGTAATATGTAACATGCGATTCATTAGTGATGTCAGTTAGTACTGTACCTACTATGATTTTGGTTAAAAGTTCTTTTTTTTTTTTTTTTTTTTCTTTCCAACTCAGTGATTTTCA
The DNA here is from genome assembly GCA_963931845.1 of Maratus michaelseni. Lineage (NCBI taxonomy): Eukaryota > Metazoa > Arthropoda > Arachnida > Araneae > Salticidae > Maratus > Maratus michaelseni. The sequence continues at coordinate 107,415,269 of OZ007599.1, read as the reverse complement.
ATTAAATCGTATTTTCTGAAATAAAGATCAAAATAGTTCAAACACTAGATGATTTAATTAACAATGCAATATCAAAAACTCTCACTCTTTAGAAATGAAGCCAGAAGAAGTGGGGGATGGCTTAATTGCAGTAGCTGTCCCTATGAGAAATAAAAACTTGGGTACAGTACCGCGTTGCTCATATAATATATAGGATCTTTCACTGCAAACATAATCTAAAACCTTATTTTTACTTAAAATGAATCCCAATGAATTAGCCAATGTAGTCTATGTTGGATTAAATATAAGGAAATTTCGTTCCAAATTTGTGTGCAAGAAATACAAAATCAATAAAAGTAATTTTTATTTTAATATACACTTAAATGTGAAATTTTACAAATATATATGCTTATATTTGAATGTTGATACAGTTGATTGAGATTTATCACATAAATATACACTGCTTAGAATTTATCCTATAATATGAGATGTTTAACATGGAGGTAGAAATTATGAATCAAACTGAGTAGAAATTCAAACTATGACAAGATGTTTCACATGCAATCTTCAAAAGTGTTTTACAAATCGAAATCTGGTTCCTAATGCGAACTGATAATTTTTTAAAAACTTTCTTTTGCATTGAAAGCATGTAAGACACCTAATGTGTATGTAGCTTTTAACGACTTCTCAACTTACGCTTTTAGGGGTGAAAAAGATTCGGATTAGGGCCCAACCCCATATTTTAAGAAGATTTTCTCTTGGGATTGCCTTTATATATATTAATGAAATCAATAGAAGAATAAGAAATGGATGGAGTGCTTTTGGGAAGAAAAATATTCTTCTGAAGAGTAACATGCCTCTTTGTTTCAAAAGAAAGGTGTTTGGCCAGTGTGTTTTGCCTGCACTAACTTACGGAGCGGAAACATGGACGCTGGCAAAACAGATGGTACAGAGATTACAAACAACACAGCGAGATATCGAAAGATGTATGCTAGGCATAACCAGAAGAGACAGAAAGAGAATAACTTGGATAAGAAGTTAGACGAGAGTTTTTCACATAATTGAGAGACTTAAACGGCTAAAATGGAAATGGGTTGGGCACACTGCAAGAGGACAGGACAATGGATGGAGCACAAACACCCAGCAGTGGTGTCCCAGAGATGTGTTACGAGCAGGAAGATGACCTCAAGTGGGATGGAGTGACAAAGTCAGAAAAGTGGCCGGTGTTAACTGGATGACTATAGCACTAGACAGGCAAGAATAGGAAAAGCTGGGGGAGACCTACATCCAGCAGTGGATTCAAACCAGTTGATGATGATGATATATATGTGTAGGTATTTTTAATGAAAGTTACAAAACAGGTGGATTTTTGAATACCTATAAAAATTGTCTTCATGTAAATATCACAGATTATTATTCAAATTCTTTATACAAAGTTTCTTTGTATGTATTTCTGTTAAAAAAAAAAAAGTTAGTCAAGTCTTACAATTTATATTTAAGAAAAGAGACGAGAAGGTTAAAAATGTTTAGAAATGTAAATTAATTTCAATATTTTGTATATTATATCGGTCGTTCTTTTATTTGTGTTATTTATAATTGGATATTTATAAATCAGTAATCATGGTTTAAAAGAAATCCGACAGTTAGTTTTTCCAGTAGTTTACAACAGATGATAATACCACATGAATTACGTTTCTTTAAAAAAATATTTTGGGGCATGTTTTTAATAGAAATTTCTTAATGTTATCTAATCTTTTTAAATTATCAAGTTGTTTGTAATTTTGTATTGCCATATTAATGACTGAAATTAGATTTATTATTTATCTTAAAAGAAATCTACAATCAATTTCTGCAATCAAGAAATTTTTATAATCCCAAATAGCTGTGGTCCTGATAATTCTGGATTAAAGATACTCTGTAGCTATCTTTTCTTAGATTTACTTTTTTTAAATGTTAGTTTTTGAAAGAAAAAAATTAACAAGCACACTGAGAGAACAGAAACAAATTTAAACAGTGAATTAAAAAATAACTTACAGAATCAAGGTGCCTATGGCGCCTGGTACCAGAGTCATCACTTTAAACAGAAATCTCTCTTTTTCTAAATCAAGAGCATGCAGACTTTCTCTTCAGTCAATAGTGATGACTTTGCTGTAAAAAAAATTAAAATACAAATCAATAATCATCTTTTTTTAAAATCAAGTAGTGAAATTAGTAAAAACTCACCAAAATAAGTAAAAAGAATAAAAATTGTTTCTAAACCTGGTTGCCATGAAAATAAGCAAAATTGGGAATAGCTTCTTGCATTGAGTCAAGTAATCCGATTTTACCTAGTTGGTATTAATTTTCAGATTGTTGATCAAGTTTAATCTGATACTTTCAGGTTCAGTGATCAATGGGATGGATTTTATTTTAGTGAGAAATGTTCATGTCAATCTCATTTTTTTTAAAGTCCATAGTAATGTTTCTTATGAAAACTATATTCCAACATGGATGAGTACATTTATATGTTAATTTTTTAACATAAAATATAAGATTGGTACAGTCCAATGTCCAAAATCCTCTGGACTTCAACGATTTAGGATTTCTCCGAATTTCAGATATTTCGCAGTTTGTTTGTCCAAAACAGACTAATATAACTCTACCCCCCTTCCTTCCCCATTGCTTATTTATCAGGAACACATTTGAATACTAAAAAAAGATTATACTGAAGCAAATATTTAAAAAAGGGATATTTTTTATAAGTCCTTTCAAGTCATACCCAAAAAAGGAAAAAAAAAATACTACAGATATTGCTTAAAAGCCAAAATAACTTCGCATATTGATATAAATTATAAACATTAGGAAGAAACAATCATTTTAAACAGAGAAATTATTAATTATCAGTAGTATTTACTTAAATTCTTGCTATTGCAACCTTCTCAAAGTAAGACATATTTAATATCAAGTACTTTGGTTGATTTTTTTTTTTTTTAAACATTTAAATACATGATTTTAACAGCTAAGCCACAGCAGATGTGGTGTCATGACACAAGGTGTAATATGTAACATGCGATTCATTAGTGATGTCAGTTAGTACTGTACCTACTATGATTTTGGTTAAAAGTTTTTTTTTTTTTTTTCTTTCCAACTCAGTGATTTTCAATTAAATCTTATTTTCTGAAATAAAGATCAAAATAGTTCAAACACTAGATGATTTAATTAACAATGCAATATCAAAAACTCTCACTCTTTAGAAATGAAGCCAGAAGAAGTGGGGGATGGCTTAATTGCAGTAGCTGTCCCTATGAGAAATAAAAACTTGGGTACAGTACCGCGTTGCTCATATAATATATAGGCTCTTTCACTGCAAACATAATCTAAAAACCTTATTTTTACTTAAAATGAATCCCAATGAATTAGCCAATGTAGTCTATGTTGGATTAAATATAAGGAAATTTTGTTACAAATTTGTGTGCAAGAAATACAAAATCAATAAAAGTAATTTTTATTTTAATATACACTTAAATGTGAAATTTTACAAATATATATGCTTATATTTGAATGTTGATACAGTTGATTGAGATTTATCACATAAATATACACTGCTTAGAATTTATCCTATAATATGAGATGTTTAACATGGAGGTAGAAATTATGAATCAAACTGAGTAGAAATTCAAACTATGACAAGATGTTTCACATGCAATCTTCAAAAGTGTTTTACAAATCGAAATCTGGTTCCTAATGCGAACTGATAATTTTTTTAGAAACTTTCTTTTGCATTGAAAGCATGTAAGACACCTAATGTGTATGTAGCTTTTAACGACTTCTCAACTTACGCTTTTAGGGGTGAAAAAGATTCGGATTAGGGCCCAACCCCATATTTTAAGAAGATTTTCTCTTGGGATTGCCTTTATATATATTAATGAAATCAATAGAAGAATAAGAAATGGATGGAGTGCTTTTGGGAAGAAAAATATTCTTCTGAAGAGTAACATGCCTCTTTGTTTCAAAAGAAAGGTGTTTGGCCAGTGTGTTTTGCCTGCACTAACTTACGGAGCGGAAACATGGACGCTGGCAAAACAGATGGTACAGAGATTACAAACAACACAGCGAGATATCGAAAGATGTATGCTAGGCATAACCAGAAGAGACAGAAAGAGAATAACTTGGATAAGAAGTTAGACGAGAGTTTTTCACATAATTGAGAGACTTAAACGGCTAAAATGGAAATGGGTTGGGCACACTGCAAGAGGACAGGACAATGGATGGAGCACAAACACCCAGCAGTGGTGTCCCAGAGATGTGTTACGAGCAGGAAGATGACCTCAAGTGGGATGGAGTGACAAAGTCAGAAAAGTGGCCGGTGTTAACTGGATGACTATAGCACTAGACAGGCAAGAATAGGAAAAGCTGGGGGAGACCTACATCCAGCAGTGGATTCAAACCAGTTGATGATGATGATATATATGTGTAGGTATTTTTAATGAAAGTTACAAAACAGGTGGATTTTTGAATACCTATAAAAATTGTCTTCATGTAAATATCACAGATTATTATTCAAATTCTTTATACAAAGTTTCTTTGTATGTATTTCTGTTAAAAAAAAAAGTTAGTCAAGTCTTACAATTTATATTTAAGAAAAGAGACGAGAAGGGTAAAAATGTTTAGAAATGTAAATTAATTTCAATATTTTGTATATTATATCGGTCATTCTTTTATTTGTGTTATTTATAATTGGATATTTATAAATCAGTAATCATGGTTTAAAAGAAATCCGACAGTTAGTTTTTCCTGTAGTTTAAAACAGATGATAATACCACATGAATTACGTTTCTTTAAAAAAATATTTTGGGGCATGTTTTTAATAGAAATTTCTTAATGTTATCTAATCTTTTTAAATTATCAAGTTGTTTGTAATTTTGTATTGCCATATTAATGACTGAAATTAGATTTATTATTTATCTTAAAAGAAATCTACAATCAATTTCTGCAATCAAGAAATTTTTATAATCCCAAATAGCTGTGGTCCTGATAATTCTGGATTAAAGATACTCTGTAGCTATCTTTTCTTAGATTTACTTTCTTTAAATGTTAGTTTTTGAAAGAAAAAAATTAACAAGCACACTGAGAGAACAGAAACAAATTTAAACAGTGAATTAAAAAATAACTTACAGAATCAAGGTGCCTATGGCGCCTGGTACCAGAGTCATCACTTTAAACAGAAATCCCTCTTTTTCTAAATCAAGAGCATGCAGACTTTCTCTTCAGTCAATAGTGATGACTTTGCTGTAAAAAAAATTAAAATACAAATCAATAATCATCTTTTTTTAAAATCAAGTAGTGAAATTAGTAAAAACTCACCAAAATAAGTAAAAAGAATAAAAATTGTTTCTAAACCTGGTTGCCATGAAAATAAGCAAAATTGGGAATAGCTTCTTGCATTGAGTCAAGTAATCCGATTTTACCTAGTTGGTATTAATTTTCAGATTGTTGATCAAGTTTAATCTGATACTTTCAGGTTCAGTGATCAATGGGATGGATTTTATTTTAGTGAGAAATGTTCATGTCAATCTCATTTTTTTTTAAAGTCCATAGTAATGTTTCTTATGAAAACTATATTCCAACATGGATGAGTACATTTATATGTTAATTTTTTAACATAAAATATAAGATTGGTACAGTCCAATGTCCAAAATCCTCTGGACTTCAACGATTTAGGATTTCTCCGAATTTCAGATATTTCGCAGTTTGTTTGTCCAAAACAGACTAATATAACTCTACCCCCCTTCCTTCCCCATTGCTTATTTATCAGGAACACATTTGAATACTAAAAAAAGATTATACTGAAGCAAATATTTAAAAAAGGGATATTTTTTATAAGTCCTTTCAAGTCATACCCAAAAAAGGAAAAAAAAAATACTACAGATATTGCTTAAAAGCCAAAATAACTTCGCATATTGATATAAATTATAAACATTAGGAAGAAACAATCATTTTAAACACAGAAATTATTAATTATCAGTAGTATTTACTTAAATTCTTGCTATTGCAACCTTCTCAAAGTAAGACATATTTAATATCAAGTACTTTGGTTGATTTTTTTTTTTTTTTAAACATTTAAATACATGATTTTAACAGCTAAGCCACAGCAGATGTGGTGTCATGACACAAGGTGTAATATGTAACATGCGATTCATTAGTGATGTCAGTTAGTACTGTACCTACTATGATTTTGGTTAAAAGTTCTTTTTTTTTTTTTTTTTTTTTTCTTTCCAACTCAGTGATTTTCAATTAAATCTTATTTTCTGAAATAAAGATCAAAATAGTTCAAACACTAGATGATTTAATTAACAATGCAATATCAAAAACTCTCACTCTTTAGAAATGAAGCCAGAAGAAGTGGGGGATGGCTTAATTGCAGTAGCTGTCCCTATGAGAAATAAAAACATGGGTACAGTACTGCGTTGCTCATATAATATATAGGCTCTTTCACTGCAAACATAATCTAAAAACCTTATTTTTACTTAAAATGAATCCCAATGAATTAGCCAATGTAGTCTATGTTGGATTAAATATAAGGAAATTTTGTTACAAATTTGTGTGCAAGAAATACAAAATCAATAAAAGTAATTTTTATTTTAATATACACTTAAATGTGAAATTTTACAAATATATATGCTTATATTTGAATGTTGATACAGTTGATTGAGATTTATCACATAAATATACACTGCTTAGAATTTATCCTATAATATGAGATGTTTAACATGGAGGTAGAAATTATGAATCAAACTGAGTAGAAATTCAAACTATGACAAGATGTTTCACATGCAATCTTCAAAAGTGTTTTACAAATCGAAATCTGGTTCCTAATGCGAACTGATAATTTTTTAAAAACTTTCTTTTGCATTGAAAGCATGTAAGACACCTAATGTGTATGTAGCTTTTAACGACTTCTCAACTTACGCTTTTAGGGGTGAAAAAGATTCGGATTAGGGCCCAACCCCATATTTAAAGAAGATTTTCTCTTGGGATTGCCTTTATATATATTAATGAAATCAATAGAAGAATAAGAAATGGATGGAGTGCTTTTGGGAAGAAAAATATTCTTCTGAAGAGTAACATGCCTCTTTGTTTCAAAAGAAAGGTGTTTGGCCAGTGTGTTTTGCTGCACTAACTTACGGAGCGGAAACATGGACGCTGGCAAAACAGATGGTACAGAGATTACAAACAACACAGCGAGATATCGAAAGATGTATGCTAGGCATAACCAGAAGAGACAGAAAGAGAATAACTTGGATAAGAAGTTAGACGAGAGTTTTTCACATAATTGAGAGACTTAAACGGCTAAAATGGAAATGGGTTGGGCACACTGCAAGAGGACAGGACAATGGATGGAGCACAAACACCCAGCAGTGGTGTCCCAGAGATGTGTTACGAGCAGGAAGATGACCTCAAGTGGGATGGAGTGACAAAGTCAGAAAAGTGGCCGGTGTTAACTGGATGACTATAGCACTAGACAGGCAAGAATAGGAAAAGCTGGGGGAGACCTACATCCAGCAGTGGATTCAAACCAGTTGATGATGATGATATATATGTGTAGGTATTTTTAATGAAAGTTACAAAACAGGTGGATTTTTGAATACCTATAAAAATTGTCTTCATGTAAATATCACAGATTATTATTCAAATTCTTTATACAAAGTTTCTTTGTATGTATTTCTGTTAAAAAAAAAAAAGTTAGTCAAGTCTTACAATTTATATTTAAGAAAAGAGACGAGAAGGGTAAAAATGTTTAGAAATGTAAATTAATTTCAATATTTTGTATATTATATCGGTCATTCTTTTATTTGTGTTATTTATAATTGGATATTTATAAATCAGTAATCATGGTTTAAAAGAAATCCGACAGTTAGTTTTTCCTGTAGTTTACAACAGATGATAATACCACATGAATTACGTTTCTTTAAAAAAATATTTTGGGGCATGTTTTTAATAGAAATTTCTTAATGTTATCTAATCTTTTTAAATTATCAAGTTGTTTGTAATTTTGTATTGCCATATTAATGACTGAAATTAGATTTATTATTTATCTTAAAAGAAATCTACAATCAATTTCTGCAATCAAGAAATTTTTATAATCCCAAATAGCTGTGGTCCTGATAATTCTGGATTAAAGATACTCTGTAGCTATCTTTTCTTAGATTTACTTTCTTTAAATGTTAGTTTTTGAAAGAAAAAAATTAACAAGCACACTGAGAGAACAGAAACAAATTTAAACAGTGAATTAAAAAATAACTTACAGAATCAAGGTGCCTATGGCGCCTGGTACCAGAGTCATCACTTTAAACAGAAATCTCTCTTTTTCTAAATCAAGAGCATGCAGACTTTCTCTTCAGTCAATAGTGATGACTTTGCTGTAAAAAAAATTAAAATACAAATCAATAATCATCTTTTTTTAAAATCAAGTAGTGAAATTAGTAAAAACTCACCAAAATAAGTAAAAAGAATAAAAATTGTTTCTAAACCTGGTTGCCATGAAAATAAGCAAAATTGGGAATAGCTTCTTGCATTGAGTCAAGTAATCCGATTTTACCTAGTTGGTATTAATTTTCAGATTGTTGATCAAGTTTAATCTGATACTTTCAGGTTCAGTGATCAATGGGATGGATTTTATTTTAGTGAGAAATGTTCATGTCAATCTCATTTTTTTTTAATGTCCACAGTAATGTTTCTTATGAAAACTATATTCCAACATGGATGAGTACATTTATATGTTAATTTTTTAACATAAAATATAAGATTGGTACAGTTCAATGTCCAAAATCCTCTGGACTTCAACAATTTAGGATTTCTCCGAATTTCAGATATTTCGCAGTTTGTGTGTCCAAAACAGACTAATATAACTCTACCCCCCTTCCTTCCCCATTGCTTATTTATCAGGAACACATTTGAATACTAAAAAAAGATTATACTGAAGCAAATATTTAAAAAAGGGATATTTTTTATAAGTCCTTTCAAGTCATACTCAAAAAAGGAAAAAAAAAATACTACAGATATTGCTTAAAAGCCAAAATAACTTCGCATATTGATATAAATTATAAACATTAGGAAGAAACAATCATTTTAAACACAGAAATTATTAATTATCAGTAGTATTTACTTAAATTCTTGCTATTGCAACCTTCTCAAAGTAAGACATATTTAACATCAAGTACTTTGGTTGATTTTTTTTTTTTTTAAACATTTAAATACATGATTTTAACAGCTAAGCCATAGCAGATGTGGTGTCATGACACAAGGTGTAATATGTAACATGCGATTCATTAGTGATGTCAGTTAGTACTGTACCTACTATGATTTTGGTTAAAAGTTCTTTTTTTTTTTTTTTTTTTTCTTTCCAACTCAGTGATTTTCAATTAAATCTTATTTTCTGAAATAAAGATCAAAATAGTTCAAACACTAGATGATTTAATTAACAATGCAATATCAAAAACTCTCACTCTTTAGAAATGAAGCCAGAAGAAGTGGGGGATGGCTTAATTGCAGTAGCTGTCCCTATGAGAAATAAAAACTTGGGTACAGTACCGCGTTGCTCATATAATATATAGGCTCTTTCACTGCAAACATAATCTAAAACCTTATTTTTACTTAAAATGAATCCCAATGAATTAGCCAATGTAGTCTATGTTGGATTAAATATAAGGAAATTTCGTTCCAAATTTGTGTGCAAGAAATACAAAATCAATAAAAGTAATTTTTATTTTAATATACACTTAAATGTGAAATTTTACAAATATATATGCTTATATTTGAATGTTGATACAGTTGATTGAGATTTATCACATAAATATACACTGCTTAGAATTTATCCTATAATATGAGATGTTTAACATGGAGGTAGAAATTATGAATCAAACTGAGTAGAAATTCAAACTATGACAAGATGTTTCACATGCAATCTTCAAAAGTGTTTTACAAATCAAAATCTGGTTCCTAATGCGAACTGATAATTTTTTAAAAACTTTCTTTTGCATTGAAAGCATGTAAGACACCTAATGTGTATGTAGCTTTTAACGACTTCTCAACTTACGCTTTTAGGGGTGAAAAAGATTCGGATTAGGGCCCAACCCCATATTTTAAGAAGATTTTCTCTTGGGATTGCCTTTATATATATTAATGAAATCAATAGAAGAATAAGAAATGGATGGAGTGCTTTTGGGAAGAAAAATATTCTTCTGAAGAGTAACATGCCTCTTTGTTTCAAAAGAAAGGTGTTTGGCCAGTGTGTTTTGCCTGCACTAACTTACGGAGCGGAAACATGGACGCTGGCAAAACAGATGGTACAGAGATTACAAACAACACAGCGAGATATCGAAAGATGTATGCTAGGCATAACCAGAAGAGACAGAAAGAGAATAACTTGGATAAGAAGTTAGACGAGAGTTTTTCACATAATTGAGAGACTTAAACGGCTAAAATGGAAATGGGTTGGGCACACTGCAAGAGGACAGGACAATGGATGGAGCACAAACACCCAGCAGTGGTGTCCCAGAGATGTGTTACGAGCAGGAAGATGACCTCAAGTTGGATGGAGTGACAAAGTCAGAAAAGTGGCCGGTGTTAACTGGATGACTATAGCACTAGACAGGCAAGAATAGGAAAAGCTGGGGGAGACCTACATCCAGCAGTGGATTCAAACCAGTTGATGATGATGATATATATGTGTAGGTATTTTTAATGAAAGTTACAAAACAGGTGGATTTTTGAATACCTATAAAAATTGTCTTCATGTAAATATCACAGATTATTATTCAAATTCTTTATACAAAGTTTCTTTGTATGTATTTCTGTTAAAAAAAAAAAAGTTAGTCAAGTCTTACAATTTATATTTAAGAAAAGAGACGAGAAGGTTAAAAATGTTTAGAAATGTAAATTAATTTCAATATTTTGTATATTATATCGGTCGTTCTTTTATTTGTGTTATTTATAATTGGATATTTATAAATCAGTAATCATGGTTTAAAAGAAATCCGACAGTTAGTTTTTCCTGTAGTTTACAACAGATGATAATACCACATGAATTACGTTTCTTTAAAAAAATATTTTGGGGCATGTTTTTAATAGAAATTTCTTAATGTTATCTAATCTTTTTAAATTATCAAGTTGTTTGTAATTTTGTATTGCCATATTAATGACTGAAATTAGATTTATTATTTATCTTAAAAGAAATCTACAATCAATTTCTGCAATCAAGAAATTTTTATAATCCCAAATAGCTGTGGTCCTGATAATTCTGGATTAAAGATACTCTGTAGCTATCTTTTCTTAGATTTACTTTTTTTAAATGTTAGTTTTTGAAAGAAAAAAATTAACAAGCACACTGAGAGAACAGAAACAAATTTAAACAGTGAATTAAAAAATAACTTACAGAATCAAGGTGCCTATGGCGCCTGGTACCAGAGTCATCACTTTAAACAGAAATCTCTCTTTTTCTAAATCAAGAGCATGCAGACTTTCTCTTCAGTCAATAGTGATGACTTTGCTGTAAAAAAAATTAAAATACAAATCAATAATCATCTTTTTTTAAAATCAAGTAGTGAAATTAGTAAAAACTCACCAAAATAAGTAAAAAGAATAAAAATTGTTTCTAAACCTGGTTGCCATGAAAATAAGCAAAATTGGGAATAGCTTCTTGCATTGAGTCAAGTAATCCGATTTTACCTAGTTGGTATTAATTTTCAGATTGTTGATCAAGTTTAATCTGATACTTTCAGGTTCAGTGATCAATGGGATGGATTTTATTTTAGTGAGAAATGTTCATGTCAATCTCATTTTTTTTTAAAGTCCATAGTAATGTTTCTTATGAAAACTATATTCCAACATGGATGAGTACATTTATATGTTAATTTTTTAACATAAAATATAAGATTGGTACAGTCCAATGTCCAAAATCCTCTGGACTTCAACGATTTAGGATTTCTCCGAATTTCAGATATTTCGCAGTTTGTTTGTCCAAAACAGACTAATATAACTCTACCCCCCTTCCTTCCCCATTGCTTATTTATCAGGAACACATTTGAATACTAAAAAAAGATTATACTGAAGCAAATATTTAAAAAAGGGATATTTTTTATAAGTCCTTTCAAGTCATACCCAAAAAAGGAAAAAAAAAATACTACAGATATTGCTTAAAAGCCAAAATAACTTCGCATATTGATATAAATTATAAACATTAGGAAGAAACAATCATTTTAAACACAGAAATTATTAATTATCAGTAGTATTTACTTAAATTCTTGCTATTGCAACCTTCTCAAAGTAAGACATATTTAATATCAAGTACTTTGGTTGATTTTTTTTTTTTTTTAAACATTTAAATACATGATTTTAACAGCTAAGCCACAGCAGATGTGGTGTCATGACACAAGGTGTAATATGTAACATGCGATTCATTAGTGATGTCAGTTAGTACTGTACCTACTATGATTTTGGTTAAAAGTTCTTTTTTTTTTTTTTTTTTTTTTCTTTCCATTTCAGTGATTTTCAATTAAATCTTATTTTCTGAAATAAAGATCAAAATAGTTCAAACACTAGATGATTTAATTAACAATGCAATATCAAAAACTCTCACTCTTTAGAAATGAAGCCAGAAGAAGTGGGGGATGGCTTAATTGCAGTAGCTGTCCCTATGAGAAATAAAAACATGGGTACAGTACCGCGTTGCTCATATAATATATAGGCTCTTTCACTGCAAACATAATCTAAAAACCTTATTTTTACTTAAAATGAATCCCAATGAATTAGCCAATGTAGTCTATGTTGGATTAAATATAAGGAAATTTTGTTACAAATTTGTGTGCAAGAAATACAAAATCAATAAAAGTAATTTTTATTTTAATATACACTTAAATGTGAAATTTTACAAATATATATGCTTATATTTGAATGTTGATACAGTTGATTGAGATTTATCACATAAATATACACTGCTTAGAATTTATCCTATAATATGAGATGTTTAACATGGAGGTAGAAATTATGAATCAAACTGAGTAGAAATTCAAACTATGACAAGATGTTTCACATGCAATCTTCAAAAGTGTTTTACAAATCGAAATCTGGTTCCTAATGCGAACTGATAATTTTTTAAAAACTTTCTTTTGCATTGAAAGCATGTAAGACACCTAATGTGTATGTAGCTTTTAACGACTTCTCAACTTACGCTTTTAGGGGTGAAAAAGATTCGGATTAGGGCCCAACCCCATATTTTAAGAAGATTTTCTCTTGGGATTGCCTTTATATATATTAATGAAATCAATAGAAGAATAAGAAATGGATGGAGTGCTTTTGGGAAGAAAAATATTCTTCTGAAGAGTAACATGCCTCTTTGTTTCAAAAGAAAGGTGTTTGGCCAGTGTGTTTTGCCTGCACTAACTTACGGAGCGGAAACATGGACGCTGGCAAAACAGATGGTACAGAGATTACAAACAACACAGCGAGATATCGAAAGATGTATGCTAGGCATAACCAGAAGAGACAGAAAGAGAATAACTTGGATAAGAAGTTAGACGAGAGTTTTTCACATAATTGAGAGACTTAAACGGCTAAAATGGAAATGGGTTGGGCACACTGCAAGAGGACAGGACAATGGATGGAGCACAAACACCCAGCAGTGGTGTCCCAGAGATGTGTTACGAGCAGGAAGATGACCTCAAGTGGGATGGAGTGACAAAGTCAGAAAAGTGGCCGGTGTTAACTGGATGACTATAGCACTAGACAGGCAAGAATAGGAAAAGCTGGGGGAGACCTACATCCAGCAGTGGATTCAAACCAGTTGATGATGATGATATATATGTGTAGGTATTTTTAATGAAAGTTACAAAACAGGTGGATTTTTGAATACCTATAAAAATTGTCTTCATGTAAATATCACAGATTATTATTCAAATTCTTTATACAAAGTTTCTTTGTATGTATTTCTGTTAAAAAAAAAAGTTAGTCAAGTCTTACAATTTATATTTAAGAAAAGAGACGAGAAGGGTTAAAATGTTTAGAAATGTAAATTAATTTCAATATTTTGTATATTATATCGGTCGTTCTTTTATTTGTGTTATTTATAATTGGATATTTATAAATCAGTAATCATGGTTTAAAAGAAATCCGACAGTTAGTTTTTCCAGTAGTTTACAACAGATGATAATACCACATGAATTACGTTTCTTTAAAAAAAAATTTTGGGGCATGTTTTTAATAGAAATTTCTTAATGTTATCTAATCTTTTTAAATTATCAAGTTGTTTGTAATTTTGTATTGCCATATTAATGACTGAAATTAGATTTATTATTTATCTTAAAAGAAATCTACAATCAATTTCTGCAATCAAGAAATTTTTATAATCCCAAATAGCTGTGGTCCTGATAATTCTGGATTAAATATACTCTGTAGCTATCTTTTCTTAGATTTAATTTTTTTAAATGTTAGTTTTTGAAAGAAAAAAATTAACAAGCACACTGAGAGAACAGAAACAAATTTAAACAGTGAATTAAAAAATAACTTACAGAATCAAGGTGCCTATGGCGCCTGGTACCAGAGTCATCACTTTAAACAGAAATCTCTCTTTTTCTAAATCAAGCGCATGCAGACTTTCTCTTCAGTCAATAGTGATGACTTTGCTGTAAAAAAAATTAAAATACAAATCAATAATCATCTTTTTTTTAAATCAAGTAGTAGAATTAGTAAAAACTCACCAAAATAAGTAAAAAGAATAAAAATTGTTTCTAAACCTGGTTGCCATGAAAATAAGCAAAATTGGGAATAGCTTCTTGCATTGAGTCAAGTAATCCGATTTTACCTAGTTGGTATTAATTTTCAGATTGTTGATCAAGTTTAATCTGATACTTTCAGGTTCAGTGATCAATGGGATGGATTTTATTTTAGTGAGAAATGTTCATGTCAATCTCATTTTTTTTTAAAGTCCATAGTTTCTTATGAAAACTATATTCCAACATGGATGAGTACATTTATATGTTAATTTTTTAACATAAAATATAAGATTGGTACAGTCCAATGTCCAAAATCCTCTGGACTTCAACGATTTAGGATTTCTCCGAATTTCAGGTATTTCGCAGTTTGTTTGTCCAAAACAGACTAATATAACTCTACCCCCCTTCCTTCCCCATTGCTTATTTATCAGGAACACATTTGAATACTAAAAAAAGATTATACTGAAGCAAATATTTAAAAAAGGGATATTTTTTATAAGTCCTTTCAAGTCATACTCAAAAAAGGAAAAAAAAAATACAATAGATATTGCTTAAAAGCCAAAATAACTTCGCATATTGATATAAATTATAAACATTAGGAAGAAACAATCATTTTAAACACAGAAATTATTAATTATCAGTAGTATTTACTTAAATTCTTGCTATTGCAACCTTCTCAAAGTAAGACATATTTAATATCAAGTACTTTGGTTGATTTTTTTTTTTTTTAAACATTTAAATACATGATTTTAACAGCTAAGCCACAGCAGATGTGGTGTCATGACACAAGGTGTAATATGTAACATGCGATTCATTAGTGATGTCAGTTAGTACTGTACCTACTATGATTTTGGTTAAAAGTTCTTTTTTTTTTTTTTTTTTTTTTTCTTTCCAACTCAGTGATTTTCAATTAAATCTTATTTTCTGAAATAAAGATCAAAATAGTTCAAACACTAGATGATTTAATTAACAATGCAATATCAAAAACTCTCACTCTTTAGAAATGAAGCCAGAAGAAGTGGGGGATGGCTTAATTGCAGTAGCTGTCCCTATGAGAAATAAAAACTTGGGTACAGTACCGCGTTGCTCATATAATATATAGGCTCTTTCACTGCAAACATAATCTAAAAACCTTATTTTTACTTAAAATGAATCCCAATGAATTAGCCAATGTAGTCTATGTTGGATTAAATATAAGGAAATTTTGTTACAAATTTGTGTGCAAGAAATACAAAATCAATAAAAGTAATTTTTATTTTAATATACACTTAAATGTGAAATTTTACGAATATATATGCTTATATTTGAATGTTGATACAGTTGATTGAGATTTATCACATAAATATACACTGCTTAGAATTTATCCTATAATATGAGATGTTTAACATGGAGGTAGAAATTATGAATCAAACTGAGTAGAAATTCAAACTATGACAAGATGTTTCACATGCAATCTTCAAAAGTGTTTTACAAATCGAAATCTGGTTCCTAATGCGAACTGATAATTTTTTAAAAACTTTCTTTTGCATTGAAAGCATGTAAGACACCTAATGTGTATGTAGCTTTTAACGACTTCTCAACTTACGCTTTTAGGGGTGAAAAAGATTCGGATTAGGGCCCAACCCCATATTTTAAGAAGATTTTCTCTTGGGATTGCCTTTATATATATTAATGAAATCAATAGAAGAATAAGAAATGGATGGAGTGCTTTTGGGAAGAAAAATATTCTTCTGAAGAGTAACATGCCTCTTTGTTTCAAAAGAAAGGTGTTTGGCCAGTGTGTTTTGCCTGCACTAACTTACGGAGCGGAAACATGGACGCTGGCAAAACAGATGGTACAGAGATTACAAACAACACAGCGAGATATCGAAAGATGTATGCTAGGCATAACCAGAAGAGACAGAAAGAGAATAACTTGGATAAGAAGTTAGACGAGAGTTTTTCACATAATTGAGAGACTTAAACGGCTAAAATGGAAATGGGTTGGGCACACTGCAAGAGGACAGGACAATGGATGGAGCACAAACACCCAGCAGTGGTGTCCCAGAGATGTGTTACGAGCAGGAAGATGACCTCAAGTGGGATGGAGTGACAAAGTCAGAAAAGTGGCCGGTGTTAACTGGATGACTATAGCACTAGACAGGCAAGAATAGGAAAAGCTGGGGGAGACCTACATCCAGCAGTGGATTCAAACCAGTTGATGATGATGATATATATGTGTAGGTATTTTTAATGAAAGTTACAAAACAGGTGGATTTTTGAATACCTATAAAAATTGTCTTCATGTAAATATCACAGATTATTATTCAAATTCTTTATACAAAGTTTCTTTGTATGTATTTCTGTTAAAAAAAAAAAGTTAGTCAAGTCTTACAATTTATATTTAAGAAAAGAGACGAGAAGGGTAAAAATGTTTAGAAATGTAAATTAATTTCAATATTTTGTATATTATATCGGTCGTTCTTTTATTTGTGTTATTTATAATTGGATATTTATAAATCAGTAATCATGGTTTAAAAGAAATCCGACAGTTAGTTTTTCCAGTAGTTTACAACAGATGATAATACCACATGAATTACGTTTCTTTAAAAAAAAATTTTGGGGCATGTTTTTAATAGAAATTTCTTAATGTTATCTAATCTTTTTAAATTATCAAGTTGTTTGTAATTTTGTATTGCCATATTAATGACTGAAATTAGATTTATTATTTATCTTAAAAGAAATCTACAATCAATTTCTGCAATCAAGAAATTTTTATAATCCCAAATAGCTGTGGTCCTGATAATTCTGGATTAAAGATACTCTGTAGCTATCTTTTCTTAGATTTAATTTTTTTAAATGTTAGTTTTTGAAAGAAAAAAATTAACAAGCACACTGAGAGAACAGAAACAAATTTAAACAGTGAATTAAAAAATAACTTACAGAATCAAGGTGCCTATGGCGCCTGGTACCAGAGTCATCACTTTAAACAGAAATCTCTCTTTTTCTAAATCAAGAGCATGCAGACTTTCTCTTCAGTCAATAGTGATGACTTTGCTGTAAAAAAAATTAAAATACAAATCAATAATCATCTTTTTTTAAAATCAAGTAGTGAAATTAGTAAAAACTCACCAAAATAAGTAAAAAGAATAAAAATTGTTTCTAAACCTGGTTGCCATGAAAATAAGCAAAATTGGTAATAGCTTCTTGCATTGAGTCAAGTAATCCGATTTTACCTAGTTGGTATTAATTTTCAGATTGTTGATCAAGTTTAATCTGATACTTTCAGGTTCAGTGATCAATGGGATGGATTTTATTTTAGTGAGAAATGTTCATGTCAATCTCATTTTTTTTTAAAGTCCATAGTAATGTTTCTTATGAAAACTATATTCCAACATGGATGAGTACATTTATATGTTAATTTTTTAACATAAAATATAAGATTGGTACAGTCCAATGTCCAAAATCCTCTGGACTTCAACGATTTAGGATTTCTCCGAATTTCAGATATTTCGCAGTTTGTTTGTCCAAAACAGACTAATATAACTCTACCCCCCTTCCTTCCCCATTGCTTATTTATCAGGAACACATTTGAATACTAAAAAAAGATTATACTGAAGCAAATATTTAAAAAAGGGATATTTTTTATAAGTCCTTTCAAGTCATACTCAAAAAAGGAAAAAAAAAATACTACAGATATTGCTTAAAAGCCAAAATAACTTCGCATATTGATATAAATTATAAACATTAGGAAGAAACAATCATTTTAAACACAGAAATTATTAATTATCAGTAGTATTTACTTAAATTCTTGCTATTGCAACCTTCTCAAAGTAAGACATATTTAACATCAAGTACTTTGGTTGATTTTTTTTTTTTTAAACATTTAAATACATGATTTTAACAGCTAAGCCATAGCAGATGTGGTGTCATGACACAAGGTGTAATATGTAACATGCGATTCATTAGTGATGTCAGTTAGTACTGTACCTACTATGATTTTGGTTAAAAGTTCTTTTTTTTTTTTTTTTTTTTCTTTCCAACTCAGTGATTTTCAATTAAATCTTATTTTCTGAAATAAAGATCAAAATAGTTCAAACACTAGATGATTTAATTAACAATGCAATATCAAAAACTCTCACTCTTTAGAAATGAAGCCAGAAGAAGTGGGGGATGGCTTAATTGCAGTAGCTGTCCCTATGAGAAATAAAAACTTGGGTACAGTACCGCGTTGCTCATATAATATATAGGATCTTTCACTGCAAACATAATCTAAAACCTTATTTTTACTTAAAATGAATCCCAATGAATTAGCCAATGTAGTCTATGTTGGATTAAATATAAGGAAATTTCGTTCCAAATTTGTGTGCAAGAAATACAAAATCAATAAAAGTAATTTTTATTTTAATATACACTTAAATGTGAAATTTTACAAATATATATGCTTATATTTGAATGTTGATACAGTTGATTGAGATTTATCACATAAATATACACTGCTTAGAATTTATCCTATAATATGAGATGTTTAACATGGAGGTAGAAATTATGAATCAAACTGAGTAGAAATTCAAACTATGACAAGATGTTTCACATGCAATCTTCAAAAGTGTTTTACAAATCGAAATCTGGTTCCTAATGCGAACTGATAATTTTTTAAAAACTTTCTTTTGCATTGAAAGCATGTAAGACACCTAATGTGTATGTAGCTTTTAACGACTTCTCAACTTACGCTTTTAGGGGTGAAAAAGATTCGGATTAGGGCCCAACCCCATATTTTAAGAAGATTTTCTCTTGGGATTGCCTTTATATATATTAATGAAATCAATAGAAGAATAAGAAATGGATGGAGTGCTTTTGGGAAGAAAAATATTCTTCTGAAGAGTAACATGCCTCTTTGTTTCAAAAGAAAGGTGTTTGGCCAGTGTGTTTTGCCTGCACTAACTTACGGAGCGGAAACATGGACGCTGGCAAAACAGATGGTACAGAGATTACAAACAACACAGCGAGATATCGAAAGATGTATGCTAGGCATAACCAGAAGAGACAGAAAGAGAATAACTTGGATAAGAAGTTAGACGAGAGTTTTTCACATAATTGAGAGACTTAAACGGCTAAAATGGAAATGGGTTGGGCACACTGCAAGAGGACAGGACAATGGATGGAGCACAAACACCCAGCAGTGGTGTCCCAGAGATGTGTTACGAGCAGGAAGATGACCTCAAGTGGGATGGAGTGACAAAGTCAGAAAAGTGGCCGGTGTTAACTGGATGACTATAGCACTAGACAGGCAAGAATAGGAAAAGCTGGGGGAGACCTACATCCAGCAGTGGATTCAAACCAGTTGATGATGATGATATATATGTGTAGGTATTTTTAATGAAAGTTACAAAACAGGTGGATTTTTGAATACCTATAAAAATTGTCTTCATGTAAATATCACAGATTATTATTCAAATTCTTTATACAAAGTTTCTTTGTATGTATTTCTGTTAAAAAAAAAAAGTTAGTCAAGTCTTACAATTTATATTTAAGAAAAGAGACGAGAAGGGTAAAAATGTTTAGAAATGTAAATTAATTTCAATATTTTGTATATTATATCGGTCATTCTTTTATTTGTGTTATTTATAATTGGATATTTATAAATCAGTAATCATGGTTTAAAAGAAATCCGACAGTTAGTTTTTCCTGTAGTTTACAACAGATGATAATACCACATGAATTACGTTTCTTTAAAAAAATATTTTGGGGCATGTTTTTAATAGAAATTTCTTAATGTTATCTAATCTTTTTAAATTATCAAGTTGTTTGTAATTTTGTATTGCCATATTAATGACTGAAATTAGATTTATTATTTATCTTAAAAGAAATCTACAATCAATTTCTGCAATCAAGAAATTTTTATAATCCCAAATAGCTGTGGTCCTGATAATTCTGGATTAAAGATACTCTGTAGCTATCTTTTCTTAGATTTACTTTCTTTAAATGTTAGTTTTTGAAAGAAAAAAATTAACAAGCACACTGAGAGAACAGAAACAAATTTAAACAGTGAATTAAAAAATAACTTACAGAATCAAGGTGCCTATGGCGCCTGGTACCAGAGTCATCACTTTAAACAGAAATCTCTCTTTTTCTAAATCAAGAGCATGCAGACTTTCTCTTCAGTCAATAGTGATGACTTTGCTGTAAAAAAAATTAAAATACAAATCAATAATCATCTTTTTTTAAAATCAAGTAGTGAAATTAGTAAAAACTCACCAAAATAAGTAAAAAGAATAAAAATTGTTTCTAAACCTGGTTGCCATGAAAATAAGCAAAATTGGGAATAGCTTCTTGCATTGAGTCAAGTAATCCGATTTTACCTAGTTGGTATTAATTTTCAGATTGTTGATCAAGTTTAATCTGATACTTTCAGGTTCAGTGATCAATGGGATGGATTTTATTTTAGTGAGAAATGTTCATGTCAATCTCATTTTTTTTTAAAGTCCACAGTAATGTTTCTTATGAAAACTATATTCCAACATGGATGAGTACATTTATATGTTAATTTTTTAACATAAAATATAAGATTGGTACAGTTCAATGTCCAAAATCCTCTGGACTTCAACAATTTAGGATTTCTCCGAATTTCAGATATTTCGCAGTTTGTGTGTCCAAAACAGACTAATATAACTCTACCCCCCTTCCTTCCCCATTGCTTATTTATCAGGAACACATTTGAATACTAAAAAAAGATTATACTGAAGCAAATATTTAAAAAAGGGATATTTTTTATAAGTCCTTTCAAGTCATACTCAAAAAAGGAAAAAAAAAATACTACAGATATTGCTTAAAAGCCAAAATAACTTCGCATATTGATATAAATTATAAACATTAGGAAGAAACAATCATTTTAAACACAGAAATTATTAATTATCAGTAGTATTTACTTAAATTCTTGCTATTGCAACCTTCTCAAAGTAAGACATATTTAACATCAAGTACTTTGGTTGATTTTTTTTTTTTTAAACATTTAAATACATGATTTTAACAGCTAAGCCATAGCAGATGTGGTGTCATGACACAAGGTGTAATATGTAACATGCGATTCATTAGTGATGTCAGTTAGTACTGTACCTACTATGATTTTGGTTAAAAGTTCTTTTTTTTTTTTTTTTTTTCTTTCCAACTCAGTGATTTTCAATTAAATCTTATTTTCTGAAATAAAGATCAAAATAGTTCAAACACTAGATGATTTAATTAACAATGCAATATCAAAAACTCTCACTCTTTAGAAATGAAGCCAGAAGAAGTGGGGGATGGCTTAATTGCAGTAGCTGTCCCTATGAGAAATAAAAACTTGGGTACAGTACCGCGTTGCTCATATAATATATAGGATCTTTCACTGCAAACATAATCTAAAACCTTATTTTTACTTAAAATGAATCCCAATGAATTAGCCAATGTAGTCTATGTTGGATTAAATATAAGGAAATTTCGTTCCAAATTTGTGTGCAAGAAATACAAAATCAATAAAAGTAATTTTTATTTTAATATACACTTAAATGTGAAATTTTACAAATATATATGCTTATATTTGAATGTTGATACAGTTGATTGAGATTTATCACATAAATATACACTGCTTAGAATTTATCCTATAATATGAGATGTTTAACATGGAGGTAGAAATTATGAATCAAACTGAGTAGAAATTCAAACTATGACAAGATGTTTCACATGCAATCTTCAAAAGTGTTTTACAAATCGAAATCTGGTTCCTAATGCGAACTGATAATTTTTTAAAAACTTTCTTTTGCATTGAAAGCATGTAAGACACCTAATGTGTATGTAGCTTTTAACGACTTCTCAACTTACGCTTTTAGGGGTGAAAAAGATTCGGATTAGGGCCCAACCCCATATTTTAAGAAGATTTTCTCTTGGGATTGCCTTTATATATATTAATGAAATCAATAGAAGAATAAGAAATGGATGGAGTGCTTTTGGGAAGAAAAATATTCTTCTGAAGAGTAACATGCCTCTTTGTTTCAAAAGAAAGGTGTTTGGCCAGTGTGTTTTGCCTGCACTAACTTACGGAGCGGAAACATGGACGCTGGCAAAACAGATGGTACAGAGATTACAAACAACACAGCGAGATATCGAAAGATGTATGCTAGGCATAACCAGAAGAGACAGAAAGAGAATAACTTGGATAAGAAGTTAGACGAGAGTTTTTCACATAATTGAGAGACTTAAACGGCTAAAATGGAAATGGGTTGGGCACACTGCAAGAGGACAGGACAATGGATGGAGCACAAACACCCAGCAGTGGTGTCCCAGAGATGTGTTACGAGCAGGAAGATGACCTCAAGTGGGATGGAGTGACAAAGTCAGAAAAGTGGCCGGTGTTAACTGGATGACTATAGCACTAGACAGGCAAGAATAGGAAAAGCTGGGGGAGACCTACATCCAGCAGTGGATTCAAACCAGTTGATGATGATGATATATATGTGTAGGTATTTTTAATGAAAGTTACAAAACAGGTGGATTTTTGAATACCTATAAAAATTGTCTTCATGTAAATATCACAGATTATTATTCAAATTCTTTATACAAAGTTTCTTTGTATGTATTTCTGTTAAAAAAAAAAAAGTTAGTCAAGTCTTACAATTTATATTTAAGAAAAGAGACGAGAAGGTTAAAAATGTTTAGAAATGTAAATTAATTTCAATATTTTGTATATTATATCGGTCGTTCTTTTATTTGTGTTATTTATAATTGGATATTTATAAATCAGTAATCATGGTTTAAAAGAAATCCGACAGTTAGTTTTTCCAGTAGTTTACAACAGATGATAATACCACATGAATTACGTTTCTTTAAAAAAATATTTTGGGGCATGTTTTTAATAGAAATTTCTTAATGTTATCTAATCTTTTTAAATTATCAAGTTGTTTGTAATTTTGTATTGCCATATTAATGACTGAAATTAGATTTATTATTTATCTTAAAAGAAATCTACAATCAATTTCTGCAATCAAGAAATTTTTATAATCCCAAATAGCTGTGGTCCTGATAATTCTGGATTAAAGATACTCTGTAGCTATCTTTTCTTAGATTTACTTTTTTTAAATGTTAGTTTTTGAAAGAAAAAAATTAACAAGCACACTGAGAGAACAGAAACAAATTTAAACAGTGAATTAAAAAATAACTTACAGAATCAAGGTGCCTATGGCGCCTGGTACCAGAGTCATCACTTTAAACAGAAATCTCTCTTTTTCTAAATCAAGAGCATGCAGACTTTCTCTTCAGTCAATAGTGATGACTTTGCTGTAAAAAAAATTAAAATACAAATCAATAATCATCTTTTTTTAAAATCAAGTAGTGAAATTAGTAAAAACTCACCAAAATAAGTAAAAAGAATAAAAATTGTTTCTAAACCTGGTTGCCATGAAAATAAGCAAAATTGGGAATAGCTTCTTGCATTGAGTCAAGTAATCCGATTTTACCTAGTTGGTATTAATTTTCAGATTGTTGATCAAGTTTAATCTGATACTTTCAGGTTCAGTGATCAATGGGATGGATTTTATTTTAGTGAGAAATGTTCATGTCAATCTCATTTTTTTTAAAGTCCATAGTAATGTTTCTTATGAAAACTATATTCCAACATGGATGAGTACATTTATATGTTAATTTTTTAACATAAAATATAAGATTGGTACAGTCCAATGTCCAAAATCCTCTGGACTTCAACGATTTAGGATTTCTCCGAATTTCAGATATTTCGCAGTTTGTTTGTCCAAAACAGACTAATATAACTCTACCCCCCTTCCTTCCCCATTGCTTATTTATCAGGAACACATTTGAATACTAAAAAAAGATTATACTGAAGCAAATATTTAAAAAAGGGATATTTTTTATAAGTCCTTTCAAGTCATACCCAAAAAAGGAAAAAAAAAATACTACAGATATTGCTTAAAAGCCAAAATAACTTCGCATATTGATATAAATTATAAACATTAGGAAGAAACAATCATTTTAAACACAGAAATTATTAATTATCAGTAGTATTTACTTAAATTCTTGCTATTGCAACCTTCTCAAAGTAAGACATATTTAATATCAAGTATTTTGGTTGATTTTTTTTTTTTTTAAACATTTAAATACATGATTTTAACAGCTAAGCCACAGCAGATGTGGTGTCATGACACAAGGTGTAATATGTAACATGCGATTCATTAGTGATGTCAGTTAGTACTGTACCTACTATGATTTTGGTTAAAAGTTTTTTTTTTTTTTTTTTTTTTTCTTTCCAACTCAGTGATTTTCAATTAAATCTTATTTTCTGAAATAAAGATCAAAATAGTTCAAACACTAGATGATTTAATTAACAATGCAATATCAAAAACTCTCACTCTTTAGAAATGAAGCCAGAAGAAGTGGGGGATGGCTTAATTGCAGTAGCTGTCCCTATGAGAAATAAAAACTTGGGTACAGTACCGCGTTGCTCATATAATATATAGGCTCTTTCACTGCAAACATAATCTAAAAACCTTATTTTTACTTAAAATGAATCCCAATGAATTAGCCAATGTAGTCTATGTTGGATTAAATATAAGGAAATTTTGTTACAAATTTGTGTGCAAGAAATACAAAATCAATAAAAGTAATTTTTATTTTAATATACACTTAAATGTGAAATTTTACAAATATATATGCTTATATTTGAATGTTGATACAGTTGATTGAGATTTATCACATAAATATACACTGCTTAGAATTTATCCTATAATATGAGATGTTTAACATGGAGGTAGAAATTATGAATCAAACTGAGTAGAAATTCAAACTATGACAAGATGTTTCACATGCAATCTTCAAAAGTGTTTTACAAATCGAAATCTGGTTCCTAATGCGAACTGATAATTTTTTTAGAAACTTTCTTTTGCATTGAAAGCATGTAAGACACCTAATGTGTATGTAGCTTTTAACGACTTCTCAACTTACGCTTTTAGGGGTGAAAAAGATTCGGATTAGGGCCCAACCCCATATTTTAAGAAGATTTTCTCTTGGGATTGCCTTTATATATATTAATGAAATCAATAGAAGAATAAGAAATGGATGGAGTGCTTTTGGGAAGAAAAATATTCTTCTGAAGAGTAACATGCCTCTTTGTTTCAAAAGAAAGGTGTTTGGCCAGTGTGTTTTGCCTGCACTAACTTACGGAGCGGAAACATGGACGCTGGCAAAACAGATGGTACAGAGATTACAAACAACACAGCGAGATATCGAAAGATGTATGCTAGGCATAACCAGAAGAGACAGAAAGAGAATAACTTGGATAAGAAGTTAGACGAGAGTTTTTCACATAATTGAGAGACTTAAACGGCTAAAATGGAAATGGGTTGGGCACACTGCAAGAGGACAGGACAATGGATGGAGCACAAACACCCAGCAGTGGTGTCCCAGAGATGTGTTACGAGCAGGAAGATGACCTCAAGTGGGATGGAGTGACAAAGTCAGAAAAGTGGCCGGTGTTAACTGGATGACTATAGCACTAGACAGGCAAGAATAGGAAAAGCTGGGGGAGACCTACATCCAGCAGTGGATTCAAACCAGTTGATGATGATGATATATATGTGTAGGTATTTTTAATGAAAGTTACAAAACAGGTGGATTTTTGAATACCTATAAAAATTGTCTTCATGTAAATATCACAGATTATTATTCAAATTCTTTATACAAAGTTTCTTTGTATGTATTTCTGTTAAAAAAAAAAGTTAGTCAAGTCTTACAATTTATATTTAAGAAAAGAGACGAGAAGGGTAAAAATGTTTAGAAATGTAAATTAATTTCAATATTTTGTATATTATATCGGTCATTCTTTTATTTGTGTTATTTATAATTGGATATTTATAAATCAGTAATCATGGTTTAAAAGAAATCCGACAGTTAGTTTTTCCTGTAGTTTAAAACAGATGATAATACCACATGAATTACGTTTCTTTAAAAAAATATTTTGGGGCATGTTTTTAATAGAAATTTCTTAATGTTATCTAATCTTTTTAAATTATCAAGTTGTTTGTAATTTTGTATTGCCATATTAATGACTGAAATTAGATTTATTATTTATCTTAAAAGAAATCTACAATCAATTTCTGCAATCAAGAAATTTTTATAATCCCAAATAGCTGTGGTCCTGATAATTCTGGATTAAAGATACTCTGTAGCTATCTTTTCTTAGATTTACTTTCTTTAAATGTTAGTTTTTGAAAGAAAAAAATTAACAAGCACACTGAGAGAACAGAAACAAATTTAAACAGTGAATTAAAAAATAACTTACAGAATCAAGGTGCCTATGGCGCCTGGTACCAGAGTCATCACTTTAAACAGAAATCTCTCTTTTTCTAAATCAAGAGCATGCAGACTTTCTCTTCAGTCAATAGTGATGACTTTGCTGTAAAAAAAATTAAAATACAAATCAATAATCATCTTTTTTTAAAATCAAGTAGTGAAATTAGTAAAAACTCACCAAAATAAGTAAAAAGAATAAAAATTGTTTCTAAACCTGGTTGCCATGAAAATAAGCAAAATTGGGAATAGCTTCTTGCATTGAGTCAAGTAATCCGATTTTACCTAGTTGGTATTAATTTTCAGATTGTTGATCAAGTTTAATCTGATACTTTCAGGTTCAGTGATCAATGGGATGGATTTTATTTTAGTGAGAAATGTTCATGTCAATCTCATTTTTTTTTAAAGTCCATAGTAATGTTTCTTATGAAAACTATATTCCAACATGGATGAGTACATTTATATGTTAATTTTTTAACATAAAATATAAGATTGGTACAGTCCAATGTCCAAAATCCTCTGGACTTCAACGATTTAGGATTTCTCCGAATTTCAGATATTTCGCAGTTTGTTTGTCCAAAACAGACTAATATAACTCTACCCCCCTTCCTTCCCCATTGCTTATTTATCAGGAACACATTTGAATACTAAAAAAAGATTATACTGAAGCAAATATTTAAAAAAGGGATATTTTTTATAAGTCCTTTCAAGTCATACCCAAAAAAGGAAAAAAAAAATACTACAGATATTGCTTAAAAGCCAAAATAACTTCGCATATTGATATAAATTATAAACATTAGGAAGAAACAATCATTTTAAACACAGAAATTATTAATTATCAGTAGTATTTACTTAAATTCTTGCTATTGCAACCTTCTCAAAGTAAGACATATTTAATATCAAGTACTTTGGTTGATTTTTTTTTTTTTTTAAACATTTAAATACATGATTTTAACAGCTAAGCCACAGCAGATGTGGTGTCATGACACAAGGTGTAATATGTAACATGCGATTCATTAGTGATGTCAGTTAGTACTGTACCTACTATGATTTTGGTTAAAAGTTCTTTTTTTTTTTTTTTTTTTTTTCTTTCCAACTCAGTGATTTTCAATTAAATCTTATTTTCTGAAATAAAGATCAAAATAGTTCAAACACTAGATGATTTAATTAACAATGCAATATCAAAAACTCTCACTCTTTAGAAATGAAGCCAGAAGAAGTGGGGGATGGCTTAATTGCAGTAGCTGTCCCTATGAGAAATAAAAACATGGGTACAGTACTGCGTTGCTCATATAATATATAGGCTCTTTCACTGCAAACATAATCTAAAAACCTTATTTTTACTTAAAATGAATCCCAATGAATTAGCCAATGTAGTCTATGTTGGATTAAATATAAGGAAATTTTGTTACAAATTTGTGTGCAAGAAATACAAAATCAATAAAAGTAATTTTTATTTTAATATACACTTAAATGTGAAATTTTACAAATATATATGCTTATATTTGAATGTTGATACAGTTGATTGAGATTTATCACATAAATATACACTGCTTAGAATTTATCCTATAATATGAGATGTTTAACATGGAGGTAGAAATTATGAATCAAACTGAGTAGAAATTCAAACTATGACAAGATGTTTCACATGCAATCTTCAAAAGTGTTTTACAAATCGAAATCTGGTTCCTAATGCGAACTGATAATTTTTTAAAAACTTTCTTTTGCATTGAAAGCATGTAAGACACCTAATGTGTATGTAGCTTTTAACGACTTCTCAACTTACGCTTTTAGGGGTGAAAAAGATTCGGATTAGGGCCCAACCCCATATTTTAAGAAGATTTTCTCTTGGGATTGCCTTTATATATATTAATGAAATCAATAGAAGAATAAGAAATGGATGGAGTGCTTTTGGGAAGAAAAATATTCTTCTGAAGAGTAACATGCCTCTTTGTTTCAAAAGAAAGGTGTTTGGCCAGTGTGTTTTGCTGCACTAACTTACGGAGCGGAAACATGGACGCTGGCAAAACAGATGGTACAGAGATTACAAACAACACAGCGAGATATCGAAAGATGTATGCTAGGCATAACCAGAAGAGACAGAAAGAGAATAACTTGGATAAGAAGTTAGACGAGAGTTTTTCACATAATTGAGAGACTTAAACGGCTAAAATGGAAATGGGTTGGGCACACTGCAAGAGGACAGGACAATGGATGGAGCACAAACACCCAGCAGTGGTGTCCCAGAGATGTGTTACGAGCAGGAAGATGACCTCAAGTGGGATGGAGTGACAAAGTCAGAAAAGTGGCCGGTGTTAACTGGATGACTATAGCACTAGACAGGCAAGAATAGGAAAAGCTGGGGGAGACCTACATCCAGCAGTGGATTCAAACCAGTTGATGATGATGATATATATGTGTAGGTATTTTTAATGAAAGTTACAAAACAGGTGGATTTTTGAATACCTATAAAAATTGTCTTCATGTAAATATCACAGATTATTATTCAAATTCTTTATACAAAGTTTCTTTGTATGTATTTCTGTTAAAAAAAAAAAAGTTAGTCAAGTCTTACAATTTATATTTAAGAAAAGAGACGAGAAGGGTAAAAATGTTTAGAAATGTAAATTAATTTCAATATTTTGTATATTATATCGGTCATTCTTTTATTTGTGTTATTTATAATTGGATATTTATAAATCAGTAATCATGGTTTAAAAGAAATCTGACAGTTAGTTTTTCCTGTAGTTTACAACAGATGATAATACCACATGAATTACGTTTCTTTAAAAAAATATTTTGGGGCATGTTTTTAATAGAAATTTCTTAATGTTATCTAATCTTTTTAAATTATCAAGTTGTTTGTAATTTTGTATTGCCATATTAATGACTGAAATTAGATTTATTATTTATCTTAAAAGAAATCTACAATCAATTTCTGCAATCAAGAAATTTTTATAATCCCAAATAGCTGTGGTCCTGATAATTCTGGATTAAAGATACTCTGTAGCTATCTTTTCTTAGATTTACTTTCTTTAAATGTTAGTTTTTGAAAGAAAAAAATTAACAAGCACACTGAGAGAACAGAAACAAATTTAAACAGTGAATTAAAAAATAACTTACAGAATCAAGGTGCCTATGGCGCCTGGTACCAGAGTCATCACTTTAAACAGAAATCTCTCTTTTTCTAAATCAAGAGCATGCAGACTTTCTCTTCAGTCAATAGTGATGACTTTGCTGTAAAAAAAATTAAAATACAAATCAATAATCATCTTTTTTTAAAATCAAGTAGTGAAATTAGTAAAAACTCACCAAAATAAGTAAAAAGAATAAAAATTGTTTCTAAACCTGGTTGCCATGAAAATAAGCAAAATTGGGAATAGCTTCTTGCATTGAGTCAAGTAATCCGATTTTACCTAGTTGGTATTAATTTTCAGATTGTTGATCAAGTTTAATCTGATACTTTCAGGTTCAGTGATCAATGGGATGGATTTTATTTTAGTGAGAAATGTTCATGTCAATCTCATTTTTTTTTAAAGTCCACAGTAATGTTTCTTATGAAAACTATATTCCAACATGGATGAGTACATTTATATGTTAATTTTTTAACATAAAATATAAGATTGGTACAGTTCAATGTCCAAAATCCTCTGGACTTCAACAATTTAGGATTTCTCCGAATTTCAGATATTTCGCAGTTTGTGTGTCCAAAACAGACTAATATAACTCTACCCCCCTTCCTTCCCCATTGCTTATTTATCAGGAACACATTTGAATACTAAAAAAAGATTATACTGAAGCAAATATTTAAAAAAGGGATATTTTTTATAAGTCCTTTCAAGTCATACTCAAAAAAGGAAAAAAAAAATACTACAGATATTGCTTAAAAGCCAAAATAACTTCGCATATTGATATAAATTATAAACATTAGGAAGAAACAATCATTTTAAACACAGAAATTATTAATTATCAGTAGTATTTACTTAAATTCTTGCTATTGCAACCTTCTCAAAGTAAGACATATTTAACATCAAGTACTTTGGTTGATTTTTTTTTTTTTTAAACATTTAAATACATGATTTTAACAGCTAAGCCATAGCAGATGTGGTGTCATGACACAAGGTGTAATATGTAACATGCGATTCATTAGTGATGTCAGTTAGTACTGTACCTACTATGATTTTGGTTAAAAGTTCTTTTTTTTTTTTTTTTTTTTCTTTCCAACTCAGTGATTTTCAATTAAATCTTATTTTCTGAAATAAAGATCAAAATAGTTCAAACACTAGATGATTTAATTAACAATGCAATATCAAAAACTCTCACTCTTTAGAAATGAAGCCAGAAGAAGTGGGGGATGGCTTAATTGCAGTAGCTGTCCCTATGAGAAATAAAAACTTGGGTACAGTACCGCGTTGCTCATATAATATATAGGCTCTTTCACTGCAAACATAATCTAAAACCTTATTTTTACTTAAAATGAATCCCAATGAATTAGCCAATGTAGTCTATGTTGGATTAAATATAAGGAAATTTCGTTCCAAATTTGTGTGCAAGAAATACAAAATCAATAAAAGTAATTTTTATTTTAATATACACTTAAATGTGAAATTTTACAAATATATATGCTTATATTTGAATGTTGATACAGTTGATTGAGATTTATCACATAAATATACACTGCTTAGAATTTATCCTATAATATGAGATGTTTAACATGGAGGTAGAAATTATGAATCAAACTGAGTAGAAATTCAAACTATGACAAGATGTTTCACATGCAATCTTCAAAAGTGTTTTACAAATCGAAATCTGGTTCCTAATGCGAACTGATAATTTTTTAAAAACTTTCTTTTGCATTGAAAGCATGTAAGACACCTAATGTGTATGTAGCTTTTAACGACTTCTCAACTTACGCTTTTAGGGGTGAAAAAGATTCGGATTAGGGCCCAACCCCATATTTTAAGAAGATTTTCTCTTGGGATTGCCTTTATATATATTAATGAAATCAATAGAAGAATAAGAAATGGATGGAGTGCTTTTGGGAAGAAAAATATTCTTCTGAAGAGTAACATGCCTCTTTGTTTCAAAAGAAAGGTGTTTGGCCAGTGTGTTTTGCCTGCACTAACTTACGGAGCGGAAACATGGACGCTGGCAAAACAGATGGTACAGAGATTACAAACAACACAGCGAGATATCGAAAGATGTATGCTAGGCATAACCAGAAGAGACAGAAAGAGAATAACTTGGATAAGAAGTTAGACGAGAGTTTTTCACATAATTGAGAGACTTAAACGGCTAAAATGGAAATGGGTTGGGCACACTGCAAGAGGACAGGACAATGGATGGAGCACAAACACCCAGCAGTGGTGTCCCAGAGATGTGTTACGAGCAGGAAGATGACCTCAAGTGGGATGGAGTGACAAAGTCAGAAAAGTGGCCGGTGTTAACTGGATGACTATAGCACTAGACAGGCAAGAATAGGAAAAGCTGGGGGAGACCTACATCCAGCAGTGGATTCAAACCAGTTGATGATGATGATATATATGTGTAGGTATTTTTAATGAAAGTTACAAAACAGGTGGATTTTTGAATACCTATAAAAATTGTCTTCATGTAAATATCACAGATTATTATTCAAATTCTTTATACAAAGTTTCTTTGTATGTATTTCTGTTAAAAAAAAAAAGTTAGTCAAGTCTTACAATTTATATTTAAGAAAAGAGACGAGAAGGGTAAAAATGTTTAGAAATGTAAATTAATTTCAATATTTTGTATATTATATCGGTCATTCTTTTATTTGTGTTATTTATAATTGGATATTTATAAATCAGTAATCATGGTTTAAAAGAAATCCGACAGTTAGTTTTTCCTGTAGTTTACAACCGATGATAATACCACATGAATTACGTTTCTTTAAAAAAATATTTTGGGGCATGTTTTTAATAGAAATTTCTTAATGTTATCTAATCTTTTTAAATTATCAAGTTGTTTGTAATTTTGTATTGCCATATTAATGACTGAAATTAGATTTATTATTTATCTTAAAAGAAATCTACAATCAATTTCTGCAATCAAGAAATTTTTATAATCCCAAATAGCTGTGGTCCTGATAATTCTGGATTAAAGATACTCTGTAGCTATCTTTTCTTAGATTTACTTTTTTTAAATGTTAGTTTTTGAAAGAAAAAAATTAACAAGCACACTGAGAGAACAGAAACAAATTTAAACAGTGAATTAAAAAATAACTTACAGAATCAAGGTGCCTATGGCGCCTGGTACCAGAGTCATCACTTTAAACAGAAATCTCTCTTTTTCTAAATCAAGAGCATGCAGACTTTCTCTTCAGTCAATAGTGATGACTTTGCTGTAAAAAAAATTAAAATACAAATCAATAATCACCTTTTTTTTAAATCAAGTAGTGAAATTAGTAAAAACTCACCAAAATAAGTAAAAAGAATAAAAATTGTTTCTAAACCTGGTAGCCATGAAAATAAGCAAAATTGGGAATAGCTTCTTGCATTGAGTCAAGTAATCCGATTTTACCTAGTTGGTATTAATTTTCAGATTGTTGATCAAGTTTAATCTTATACTTTCAGGTTCAGTGATCAATGGGATGGATTTTATTTTAGTGAGAAATGTTCATGTCAATCTCATTTTTTTTTAAGTCCATAGTAATGTTTCTTATGAAAACTATATTCCAACATGGATGAGTACATTTATATGTTAATTTTTTAACATAAAATATAAGATTGGTACAGTTCAATGTCCAAAATCCTCTGGACTTCAACGATTTAGGATTTCTCCGAATTTCAGATATTTCGCAGTTTGTGTGTCCAAAACAGACTAATATAACTCTACCCCCCTTCCTTCCCCATTGCTTATTTATCAGGAACACATTTGAATACTAAAAAAAGATTATACTGCAGCAAATATTTAAAAAAGAGATATTTTTTATAAGTCCTTTCAAGTCATACTCAAAAAAGGAAAAAAAAAAATACTACAGATATTGCTTAAAAGCCAAAATAACTTCGCATATTAATATAAATTATAAACATTAGGAAGAAACAATCATTTTAAACACAGAAATTATTAATTATCAGTAGTATTTACTTAAATTCTTGCTATTGCAACCTTCTCAAAGTAAGACATATTTAACATCAAGTACTTTGGTTGATTTTTTTTTTTTTTTTTAAACATTTAAATACATGATTTTAACAGCTAAGCCACAGCAGATGTGGTGTCATGACACAAGGTGTAATATGTAACATGCGATTCATTAGTGATGTCAGTTAGTACTGTACCTACTATGATTTTGGTTAAAAGTTCTTTTTTTTTTTTTTTTTTTTTCTTTCCAACTCAGTGATTTTCAATTAAATCTTATTTTCTGAAATAAAGATCAAAATAGTTCAAACACTAGATGATTTAATTAACAATGCAATATCAAAAACTCTCACTCTTTAGAAATGAAGCCAGAAGAAGTGGGGGATGGCTTAATTGCAGTAGCTGTCCCTATGAGAAATAAAAACTTGGGTACAGTACCGCGTTGCTCATATAATATATAGGCTCTTTCACTGCAAACATAATCTAAAAACCTTATTTTTACTTAAAATGAATCCCAATGAATTAGCCAATGTAGTCTATGTTGGATTAAATATAAGGAAATTTTGTTACAAATTTGTGTGCAAGAAATACAAAATCAATAAAAGTAATTTTTATTTTAATATACACTTAAATGTGAAATTTTACAAATATATATGCTTATATTTGAATGTTGATACAGTTGATTGAGATTTATCACATAAATATACACTGCTTAGAATTTATCCTATAATATGAGATGTTTAACATGGAGGTAGAAATTATGAATCAAACTGAGTAGAAATTCAAACTATGACAAGATGTTTCACATGCAATCTTCAAAAGTGTTTTACAAATCGAAATCTGGTTCCTAATGCGAACTGATAATTTTTTAAAAACTTTCTTTTGCATTGAAAGCATGTAAGACACCTAATGTGTATGTAGCTTTTAACGACTTCTCAACTTACGCTTTTAGGGGTGAAAAAGATTCGGATTAGGGCCCAACCCCATATTTTAAGAAGATTTTCTCTTGGGATTGCCTTTATATATATTAATGAAATCAATAGAAGAATAAGAAATGGATGGAGTGCTTTTGGGAAGAAAAATATTCTTCTGAAGAGTAACATGCCTCTTTGTTTCAAAAGAAAGGTGTTTGGCCAGTGTGTTTTGCCTGCACTAACTTACGGAGCGGAAACATGGACGCTGGCAAAACAGATGGTACAGAGATTACAAACAACACAGCGAGATATCGAAAGATGTATGCTAGGCATAACCAGAAGAGACAGAAAGAGAATAACTTGGATAAGAAGTTAGACGAGAGTTTTTCACATAATTGAGAGACTTAAACGGCTAAAATGGAAATGGGTTGGGCACACTGCAAGAGGACAGGACAATGGATGGAGCACAAACACCCAGCAGTGGTGTCCCAGAGATGTGTTACGAGCAGGAAGATGACCTCAAGTGGGATGGAGTGACAAAGTCAGAAAAGTGGCCGGTGTTAACTGGATGACTATAGCACTAGACAGGCAAGAATAGGAAAAGCTGGGAGAGACCTACATCCAGCAGTGGATTCAAACCAGTTGATGATGATGATATATATGTGTAGGTATTTTTAATGAAAGTTACAAAACAGGTGGATTTTTGAATACCTATAAAAATTGTCTTCATGTAAATATCACAGATTATTATTCAAATTCTTTATACAAAGTTTCTTTGTATGTATTTCTGTTAAAAAAAAAAAGTTAGTCAAGTCTTACAATTTATAATTAAGAAAAGAGACGAGAAGGGTAAAAATGTTTAGAAATGTAAATTAATTTCAATATTTTGTATATTATATCGGTCATTCTTTTATTTGTGTTATTTATAATTGGATATTTATAAATCAGTAATCATGGTTTAAAAGAAATCCGACAGTTAGTTTTTCCTGTAGTTTACAACAGATGATAATACCACATGAATTACGTTTCTTTAAAAAAATATTTTGGGGCATGTTTTTAATAGAAATTTCTTAATGTTATCTAATCTTTTTAAATTATCAAGTTGTTTGTAATTTTGTATTGCCATATTAATGACTGAAATTAGATTTATTATTTATCTTAAAAGAAATCTACAATCAATTTCTGCAATCAAGAAATTTTTATAATCCCAAATAGCTGTGGTCCTGATAATTCTGGATTAAAGATACTCTGTAGCTATCTTTTCTTAGATTTACTTTTTTTAAATGTTAGTTTTTGAAAGAAAAAAATTAACAAGCACACTGAGAGAACAGAAACAAATTTAAACAGTGAATTAAAAAATAACTTACAGAATCAAGGTGCCTATGGCGCCTGGTACCAGAGTCATCACTTTAAACAGAAATCTCTCTTTTTCTAAATCAAGAGCATGCAGACTTTCTCTTCAGTCAATAGTGATGACTTTGCTGTAAAAAAAATTAAAATACAAATCAATAATCATCTTTTTTTAAAATCAAGTAGTGAAATTAGTAAAAACTCACCAAAATAAGTAAAAAGAATAAAAATTGTTTCTAAACCTGGTTGCCATGAAAATAAGCAAAATTGGGAATAGCTTCTTGCATTGAGTCAAGTAATCCGATTTTACCTAGTTGGTATTAATTTTCAGATTGTTGATCAAGTTTAATCTGATACTTTCAGGTTCAGTGATCAATGGGATGGATTTTATTTTAGTGAGAAATGTTCATGTCAATCTCATTTTTTTTTTAAAGTCCACAGTAATGTTTCTTATGAAAACTATATTCCAACATGGATGAGTACATTTATATGTTAATTTTTTAACATAAAATATAAGATTGGTACAGTTCAATGTCCAAAATCCTCTGGACTTCAACAATTTAGGATTTCTCCGAATTTCAGATATTTCGCAGTTTGTGTGTCCAAAACAGACTAATATAACTCTACCCCCTTCCTACCCCATTGCTTATTTATCAGGAACACATTTGAATACTAAAAAAAGATTATACTGAAGCAAATATTTAAAAAAGGGATATTTTTTATAAGTCCTTTCAAGTCATACTCAAAAAAGGAAAAAAAAAAAATACTACAGATATTGCTTAAAAGCCAAAATAACTTCGCATATTGATATAAATTATAAACATTAGGAAGAAACAATCATTTTAAACACAGAAATTATTAATTATCAGTAGTATTTACTTAAATTCTTGCTATTGCAACCTTCTCAAAGTAAGACATATTTAACATCAAGTACTTTGGTTGATTTTTTTTTTTTTTAAACATTTAAATACATGATTTTAACAGCTAAGCCATAGCAGATGTGGTGTCATGACACAAGGTGTAATATGTAACATGCGATTCATTAGTGATGTCAGTTAGTACTGTACCTACTATGATTTTGGTTAAAAGTTCTTTTTTTTTTTTTTTTTTTTCCTTTCCAACTCAGTGATTTTCAATTAAATCTTATTTTCTGAAATAAAGATCAAAATAGTTCAAACACTAGATGATTTAATTAACAATGCAATATCAAAAACTCTCACTCTTTAGAAATGAAGCCAGAAGAAGTGGGGGATGGCTTAATTGCAGTAGCTGTCCCTATGAGAAATAAAAACTTGGGTACAGTACCGCGTTGCTCATATAATATATAGGCTCTTTCACTGCAAACATAATCTAAAAACCTTATTTTTACTTAAAATGAATCCCAATGAATTAGCCAATGTAGTCTATGTTGGATTAAATATAAGGAAATTTCGTTCCAAATTTGTGTGCAAGAAATACAAAATCAATAAAAGTAATTTTTATTTTAATATACACTTAAATGTGAAATTTTACAAATATATATGCTTATATTTGAATGTTGATACAGTTGATTGAGATTTATCACATAAATATACACTGCTTAGAATTTATCCTATAATATGAGATGTTTAACATGGAGGCAGAAATTATGAATCAAACTGAGTAGAAATTCAAACTATGACAAGATGTTTCACATGCAATCTTCAAAAGTGTTTTACAAATCGAAATCTGGTTCCTAATGCGAACTGATAATTTTTTAAAAACTTTCTTTTGCATTGAAAGCATGTAAGACACCTAATGTGTATGTAGCTTTTAACGACTTCTCAACTTACGCTTTTAGGGGTGAAAAAGATTCGGATTAGGGCCCAACCCCATATTTTAAGAAGATTTTCTCTTGGGATTGCCTTTATATATATTAATGAAATCAATAGAAGAATAAGAAATGGATGGAGTGCTTTTGGGAAGAAAAATATTCTTCTGAAGAGTAACATGCCTCTTTGTTTCAAAAGAAAGGTGTTTGGCCAGTGTGTTTTGCCTGCACTAACTTACGGAGCGGAAACATGGACGCTGGCAAAACAGATGGTACAGAGATTACAAACAACACAGCGAGATATCGAAAGATGTATGCTAGGCATAACCAGAAGAGACAGAAAGAGAATAACTTGGATAAGAAGTTAGACGAGAGTTTTTCACATAATTGAGAGACTTAAACGGCTAAAATGGAAATGGGTTGGGCACACTGCAAGAGGACAGGACAATGGATGGAGCACAAACACCCAGCAGTGGTGTCCCAGAGATGTGTTACGAGCAGGAAGATGACCTCAAGTGGGATGGAGTGACAAAGTCAGAAAAGTGGCCGGTGTTAACTGGATGACTATAGCACTAGACAGGCAAGAATAGGAAAAGCTGGGAGAGACCTACATCCAGCAGTGGATTCAAACCAGTTGATGATGATGATATATATGTGTAGGTATTTTTAATGAAAGTTACAAAACAGGTGGATTTTTGAATACCTATAAAAATTGTCTTCATGTAAATATCACAGATTATTATTCAAATTCTTTATACAAAGTTTCTTTGTATGTATTTCTGTTAAAAAAAAAAAGTTAGTCAAGTCTTACAATTTATAATTAAGAAAAGAGACGAGAAGGGTAAAAATGTTTAGAAATGTAAATTAATTTCAATATTTTGTATATTATATCGGTCATTCTTTTATTTGTGTTATTTATAATTGGATATTTATAAATCAGTAATCATGGTTTAAAAGAAATCCGACAGTTAGTTTTTCCTGTAGTTTACAACAGATGATAATACCACATGAATTACGTTTCTTTAAAAAAATATTTTGGGGCATGTTTTTAATAGAAATTTCTTAATGTTATCTAATCTTTTTAAATTATCAAGTTGTTTGTAATTTTGTATTGCCATATTAATGACTGAAATTAGATTTATTATTTATCTTAAAAGAAATCTACAATCAATTTCTGCAATCAAGAAATTTTTATAATCCCAAATAGCTGTGGTCCTGATAATTCTGGATTAAAGATACTCTGTAGCTATCTTTTCTTAGATTTACTTTTTTTAAATGTTAGTTTTTGAAAGAAAAAAATTAACAAGCACACTGAGAGAACAGAAACAAATTTAAACAGTGAATTAAAAAATAACTTACAGAATCAAGGTGCCTATGGCGCCTGGTACCAGAGTCATCACTTTAAACAGAAATCTCTCTTTTTCTAAATCAAGAGCATGCAGACTTTCTCTTCAGTCAATAGTGATGACTTTGCTGTAAAAAAAATTAAAATACAAATCAATAATCATCTTTTTTTAAAATCAAGTAGTGAAATTAGTAAAAACTCACCAAAATAAGTAAAAAGAATAAAAATTGTTTCTAAACCTGGTTGCCATGAAAATAAGCAAAATTGGGAATAGCTTCTTGCATTGAGTCAAGTAATCCGATTTTACCTAGTTGGTATTAATTTTCAGATTGTTGATCAAGTTTAATCTGATACTTTCAGGTTCAGTGATCAATGGGATGGATTTTATTTTAGTGAGAAATGTTCATGTCAATCTCATTTTTTTTTTAAAGTCCACAGTAATGTTTCTTATGAAAACTATATTCCAACATGGATGAGTACATTTATATGTTAATTTTTTAACATAAAATATAAGATTGGTACAGTTCAATGTCCAAAATCCTCTGGACTTCAACAATTTAGGATTTCTCCGAATTTCAGATATTTCGCAGTTTGTGTGTCCAAAACAGACTAATATAACTCTACCCCCTTCCTACCCCATTGCTTATTTATCAGGAACACATTTGAATACTAAAAAAAGATTATACTGAAGCAAATATTTAAAAAAGGGATATTTTTTATAAGTCCTTTCAAGTCATACTCAAAAAAGGAAAAAAAAAAATACTACAGATATTGCTTAAAAGCCAAAATAACTTCGCATATTGATATAAATTATAAACATTAGGAAGAAACAATCATTTTAAACACAGAAATTATTAATTATCAGTAGTATTTACTTAAATTCTTGCTATTGCAACCTTCTCAAAGTAAGACATATTTAACATCAAGTACTTTGGTTGATTTTTTTTTTTTTTAAACATTTAAATACATGATTTTAACAGCTAAGCCATAGCAGATGTGGTGTCATGACACAAGGTGTAATATGTAACATGCGATTCATTAGTGATGTCAGTTAGTACTGTACCTACTATGATTTTGGTTAAAAGTTCTTTTTTTTTTTTTTTTTTTTCCTTTCCAACTCAGTGATTTTCAATTAAATCTTATTTTCTGAAATAAAGATCAAAATAGTTCAAACACTAGATGATTTAATTAACAATGCAATATCAAAAACTCTCACTCTTTAGAAATGAAGCCAGAAGAAGTGGGGGATGGCTTAATTGCAGTAGCTGTCCCTATGAGAAATAAAAACTTGGGTACAGTACCGCGTTGCTCATATAATATATAGGCTCTTTCACTGCAAACATAATCTAAAAACCTTATTTTTACTTAAAATGAATCCCAATGAATTAGCCAATGTAGTCTATGTTGGATTAAATATAAGGAAATTTCGTTCCAAATTTGTGTGCAAGAAATACAAAATCAATAAAAGTAATTTTTATTTTAATATACACTTAAATGTGAAATTTTACAAATATATATGCTTATATTTGAATGTTGATACAGTTGATTGAGATTTATCACATAAATATACACTGCTTAGAATTTATCCTATAATATGAGATGTTTAACATGGAGGTAGAAATTATGAATCAAACTGAGTAGAAATTCAAACTATGACAAGATGTTTCACATGCAATCTTCAAAAGTGTTTTACAAATCGAAATCTGGTTCCTAATGCGAACTGATAATTTTTTAAAAACTTTCTTTTGCATTGAAAGCATGTAAGACACCTAATGTGTATGTAGCTTTTAACGACTTCTCAACTTACGCTTTTAGGGGTGAAAAAGATTCGGATTAGGGCCCAACCCCATATTTTAAGAAGATTTTCTCTTGGGATTGCCTTTATATATATTAATGAAATCAATAGAAGAATAAGAAATGGATGGAGTGCTTTTGGGAAGAAAAATATTCTTCTGAAGAGTAACATGCCTCTTTGTTTCAAAAGAAAGGTGTTTGGCCAGTGTGTTTTGCCTGCACTAACTTACGGAGCGGAAACATGGACGCTGGCAAAACAGATGGTACAGAGATTACAAACAACACAGCGAGATATCGAAAGATGTATGCTAGGCATAACCAGAAGAGACAGAAAGAGAATAACTTGGATAAGAAGTTAGACGAGAGTTTTTCACATAATTGAGAGACTTAAACGGCTAAAATGGAAATGGGTTGGGCACACTGCAAGAGGACAGGACAATGGATGGAGCACAAACACCCAGCAGTGGTGTCCCAGAGATGTGTTACGAGCAGGAAGATGACGTCAAGTGGGATGGAGTGACAAAGTCAGAAAAGTGGCCGGTGTTAACTGGATGACTATAGCACTAGACAGGCAAGAATAGGAAAAGCTGGGGGAGACCTACATCCAGCAGTGGATTCAAACCAGTTGATGATGATGATATATATGTGTAGGTATTTTTAATGAAAGTTACAAAACAGGTGGATTTTTGAATACCTATAAAAATTGTCTTCATGTAAATATCACAGATTATTATTCAAATTCTTTATACAAAGTTTCTTTGTATGTATTTCTGTTAAAAAAAAAAAGTTAGTCAGGTCTTACAATTTATATTTAAGAAAAGGGACGAGAAGGGTAAAAATGTTTAGAAATGTAAATTAATTTCAATATTTTGTATATTATATCGGTCATTCTTTTATTTGTGTTATTTATAATTGGATATTTATAAATCAGTAATCATGGTTTAAAAGAAATCCGACAGTTAGTTTTTCCTGTAGTTTACAACCGATGATAATACCACATGAATTACGTTTCTTTAAAAAAATATTTTGGGGCATGTTTTTAATAGAAATTTCTTAATGTTATCTAATCTTTTTAAATTATCAAGTTGTTTGTAATTTTGTATTGCCATATTAATGACTGAAATTAGATTTATTATTTATCTTAAAAGAAATCTACAATCAATTTCTGCAATCAAGAAATTTTTATAATCCCAAATAGCTGTGGTCCTGATAATTCTGGATTAAAGATACTCTGTAGCTATCTTTTCTTAGATTTAATTTTTTTAAATGTTAGTTTTTGAAAGAAAAAAATTAACAAGCACACTGAGAGAACAGAAACAAATTTAAACAGTGAATTAAAAAATAACTTACAGAATCAAGGTGCCTATGGCGCCTGGTACCAGAGTCATCACTTTAAACAGAAATCTCTCTTTTTCTAAATCAAGCGCATGCAGACTTTCTCTTCAGTCAATAGTGATGACTTTGCTGTAAAAAAAATTAAAATACAAATCAATAATCATCTTTTTTTTAAATCAAGTAGTGAAATTAGTAAAAACTCACCAAAATAAGTAAAAAGTATAAAAATTGTTTCTAAACCTGGTTGCCATGAAAATAAGCAAAATTGGGAATAGCTTCTTGCATTGAGTCAAGTAATCCGATTTTACCTAGTTGGTATTAATTTTCAGATTGTTGATCAAGTTTAATCTGATACTTTCAGGTTCAGTGATCAATGGGATGGATTTTATTTTAGTGAGAAATGTTCATGTCAATCTCATTTTTTTTTAAAGTCCATAGTAATGTTT
Organism: Maratus michaelseni; assembly: GCA_963931845.1. Lineage (NCBI taxonomy): Eukaryota > Metazoa > Arthropoda > Arachnida > Araneae > Salticidae > Maratus > Maratus michaelseni. The sequence continues at coordinate 107,372,160 of OZ007599.1, read as the reverse complement.
CTTATGAAAACTATATTCCAACATGGATGAGTACATTTATATGTTAATTTTTTAACATAAAATATAAGATTGGTACAGTTCAATGTCCAAAATCCTCTGGACTTCAACGATTTAGGATTTCTCCGAATTTCAGATATTTCGCAGTTTGTGTGTCCAAAACAGACTAATATAACTCTACCCCCCTTCCTTCCCCATTGCTTATTTATCAGGAACACATTTGAATACTAAAAAAAGATTATACTGCAGCAAATATTTAAAAAAGGGATATTTTTTATAAGTCCTTTTAAGTCATACTCAAAAAAGGAAAAAAAAAAATACTACAGATATTGCTTAAAAGCCAAAATAACTTCGCATATTAATATAAATTATAAACATTAGGAAGAAACAATCATTTTAAACACAGAAATTATTAATTATCAGTAGTATTTACTTAAATTCTTGCTATTGCAACCTTCTCAAAGTAAGACATATTTATCATCAAGTACTTTGGTTGATTTTTTTTTTTTTTTAAACATTTAAATACATGATATTAACAGCTAAGCCACAGCAGATGTGGTGTCATGGCACAAGGTGTAATATGTAACATGCGATTCATTAGTGATGTCAGTTAGTACTGTACCTACTATGATTTTGGTTAAAAGTTCTTTTTTTTTTTTTTTTTTTTTTTCTTTCCAACTCAGTGATTTTCAATTAAATCTTATTTTCTGAAATAAAGATCAAAATAGTTCAAACACTAGATGATTTAATTAACAATGCAATACCAAAAACTCTCACTCTTTAGAAATGAAGCCAGAAGAAGTGGGGGATGGCTTAATTGCAGTAGCTGTCCCTATGAGAAATAAAAACTTGGGTACAGTACCGCGTTGCTCATATAATATATAGGCTCTTTCACTGCAAACATAATCTAAAAACCTTATTTTTACTTAAAATGAATCCCAATGAATTAGCCAATGTAGTCTATGTTGGATTAAATATAAGGAAATTTTGTTACAAATTTGTGTGCAAGAAATACAAAATCAATAAAAGTAATTTTTATTTCAATATACACTTAAAAGTAAAACTTTACAAATATATATGCTTATATTTGAATGTCGATACAGTTGATTGAGATTTATCACATAAATATACACTGCTTAGAATTTATCCTATAATATGAGATGTTTAACATGGAGGTAGAAATTATGAATCAAACTGAGTAGAAATTCAAACTATGACAAGATGTTTCACATGCAATCTTCAAAAGTGTTTTACAAATCGAAATCTGGTTCCTAATGCGAACTGATAATTTTTTAAAAACTTTCTTTTGTATTGAAAGCATGTAAGACACCTAATGTGTATGTAGCTTTTAACGACTTCTCAACTTACGCTTTTAGGGGTGAAAAAGATTCGGATTAGGGCCCAACCCCATATTTTAAGAAGATTTTCTCTTGGGATTGCCTTTATATATATTAATGAAATCAATAGAAGAATAAGAAATGGATGGAGTGCTTTTGGGAAGAAAAATATTCTTCTGAAGAGTAACATGCCTCTTTGTTTCAAAAGAAAGGTGTTTGGCCAGTGTGTTTTGCCTGCACTAACTTACGGAGCGGAAACATGGACGCTGGCAAAACAGATGGTACAGAGATTACAAACAACACAGCGAGATATCGAAAGATGTATGCTAGGCATAACCAGAAGAGACAGAAAGAGAATAACTTGGATAAGAAGTTAGACGAGAGTTTTTCACATAATTGAGAGACTTAAACGGCTAAAATGGAAATGGGTTGGGCACACTGCAAGAGGACAGGACAATGGATGGAGCACAAACACCCAGCAGTGGTGTCCCAGAGATGTGTTACGAGCAGGAAGATGACCTCAAGTGGGATGGAGTGACAAAGTCAGAAAAGTGGCCGGTGTTAACTGGATGACTATAGCACTAGACAGGCAAGAATAGGAAAAGCTGGGGGAGACCTACATCCAGCAGTGCATTCAAACCAGTTGATGATGATGATATATATGTGTAGGTATTTTTAATGAAAGTTACAAAACAGGTGGATTTTTGAATACCTATAAAAATTGTCTTCATGTAAATATCACAGATTATTATTCAAATTCTTTATACAAAGTTTCTTTGTATGTATTTCTGTTAAAAAAAAAAGTTAGTCAAGTCTTACAATTTATATTTAAGAAAAGAGACGAGAAGGGTAAAAATGTTTAGAAATGTAAATTAATTTCAATATTTTGTATATTATATCGGTCATTCTTTTATTTGTGTTATTTATAATTGGATATTTATAAATCAGTAATCATGGTTTAAAAGAAATCCGACAGTTAGTTTTTCCTGTAGTTTACAACAGATGATAATACCACATGAATTACGTTTCTTTAAAAAAATATTTTGGGGCATGTTTTTAATAGAAATTTCTTAATGTTATCTAATCTTTTTAAATTATCAAGTTGTTTGTAATTTTGTATTGCCATATTAATGACTGAAATTAGATTTATTATTTATCTTAAAAGAAATCTACAATCAATTTCTGCAATCAAGAAATTTTTATAATCCCAAATAGCTGTGGTCCTGATAATTCTGGATTAAAGATACTCTGTAGCTATCTTTTGTTAGATTTAATTTTTTTAAATGCTAGTTTTTGAAAGAAAAAAATTAACAAGCACACTGAGAGAACAGAAATAAATTTAAACAGTGAATTAAAAAATAACTTACAGAATCAAGGTGCCTATGGCGCCTGGTACCAGAGTCATCACTTTAAACAGAAAACTCTCTTTTTCTAAATCAAGAGCATGCAGACTTTCTCTTCAGTCAATAGTGATGACTTTGCTGTAAAAAAAAATTAAAATACAAATAAAAAATCATCTTTTTTTTTAAATCAAGTAGTGAAATTAGTAAAAACTCACCAAAATAAGTAAAAAGAATAAAAATTGTTTCTAAACCTGGTTGCCATGAAAATAAGCAAAATTGGGAATAGCTTCTTGCATTGAGTCAAGTAATCCGATTTTACCTAGTTGGTATTAATTTTCAGATTGTTGATCAAGTTTAATCTGATACTTTCAGGTTCAGTGATCAATGGGATGGATTTTATTTTAGTGAGAAATGTTCATGTCAATCTCATTTTTTTTTTAAAGTCCATAGTAATGTTTCTTATGAAAACTATATTCCAACATGGATGAGTACATTTATATGTTAATTTTTTAACATAAAATATAAGATTGGTACAGTTCAATGTCCAAAATCCTCTGGACTTCAACGATTTAGGATTTCTCCGAATTTCAGATATTTCGCAGTTTGTGTGTCCAAAACAGACTAATATAACTCTACCCCCCTTCCTTCCCCATTGCTTATTTATCAGGAACACATTTGAATACTAAAAAAAGATTATACTGAAGCAAATATTTAAAAAAGGGATATTTTTTATAAGTCCTTTCAAGTCATACTCAAAAAAGGAAAAAAAAAATACTACAGATATTGCTTAAAAGCCAAAATAACTTCGCATATTAATATAAATTATAAACATTAGGAAGAAACAATCATTTTAAACACAGAAATTATTAATTATCAGTAGTATTTACTTAAATTCTTGCTATTGCAACCTTCTCAAAGTAAGACATATTTATCATCAAGTACTTTGGTTGATTTTTTTTTTTTTTAAACATTTAAATACATGATTTTAACAGCTAAGCCACAGCAGATGTGGTGTCATGGCACAAGGTGTAATATGTAACATGCGATTCATTAGTGATGTCAGTTAGTACTGTACCTACTATGATTTTGGTTAAACGTTCTTTTTTTTTTTTTTTTTTTTTTTCTTTCCAACTCAGTGATTTTCAATTAAATCTTATTTTCTTAAATAAAGATCAAAATAGTTCAAACACTAGATGATTTAATTAACAATGCAATATCAAAAACTCTCACTCTTTAGAAATGAAGCCAGAAGAAGTGGGGGATGGCTTAATTGCAGTAGCTGTCCCTATGAGAAATAAAAACTTGGGTACAGTACCGCGTTGCTCATATAATATATAGGCTCTTTCACTGCAAACATAATCTAAAAAACCTTAATTTTTACTTAAAATGAATCCCAATGATTTAGCCAATGTAGTCTATGTTGGATTAAATATAAGGAAATTTCGTTACAAATTTGTGTGCAAGAAATACAAAATCAATAAAAGTAATTTTTATTTCAATATACACTTAAATGTGAAATTTTACAAATATATATGCTTATATTTGAATATCGATACAGTTGATTGAGATTTATCACATAAATATACACTGCTTAGAATTTATCCTATAATATGAGATGTTTAACATAGAGGTAGAAATTATGAATCAAACTGAGTAGAAATTCAAACTATGACAAGATGTTTCACATGCAATCTTCAAAAGTGTTTTACAAATCGAAATCTGGGTCCTAATGCGAACTGATAATTTTTTTAAAACTTTCTTTTGCATTGAAAGATGTAAGACACCTAATGTGTATGTAGCTTTTAACGACTTCTCAACTTACGCTTTTAGGGGTGAAAAAGATTCGGATTAGGGCCCAACCCCATATTTTAAGAAGATTTTCTCTTGGGATTGCCTTTATATATATTAATGAAATCAATAGAAGAATAAGAAATGGATGGAGTGCTTTTGGGAAGAAAAATATTCTTCTGAAGAGTAACATGCCTCTTTGTTTCAAAAGAAAGGTGTTTGGCCAGTGTGTTTTGCCTGCACTAACTTACGGAGCGGAAACATGGACGCTGGCAAAACAGATGGTACAGAGATTACAAACAACACAGCGAGATATCGAAAGATGTATGCTAGGCATAACCAGAAGAGACAGAAAGAGAATAACTTGGATAAGAAGTTAGACGAGAGTTTTTCACATAATTGAGAGACTTAAACGGCTAAAATGGAAATGGGTTGGGCACACTGCAAGAGGACAGGACAATGGATGGAGCACAAACACCCAGCAGTGGTGTCCCAGAGATGTGTTACGAGCAGGAAGATGACCTCAAGTGGGATGGAGTGACAAAGTCAGAAAAGTGGCCGGTGTTAACTGGATGACTATAGCACTAGACAGGCAAGAATAGGAAAAGCTGGGGGAGACCTACATCCAGCAGTGGATTCAAACCAGTTGATGATGATGATATATATGTGTAGGTATTTTTAATGAAAGTTACAAAACAGGTGGATTTTTGAATACCTATAAAAATTGTCTTCATGTAAATATCACAGATTATTATTCAAATTCTTTATACAAAGTTTCTTTGTATGTATTTCTGTTTAAAAAAAAAGTTAGTCAAGTCTTACAATTTATATTTAAGAAAAGAGACGAGAAGGTTAAAAATGTTTAGAAATGTAAATTAATTTCAATATTTTGTATATTATATCGGTCGTTCTTTTATTTGTGTTATTTATAATTGGATATTTATAAATCAGTAATCATGGTTTAAAAGAAATCCGACAGTTAGTTTTTCCAGTAGTTTACAACAGATGATAATACCACATGAATTACGTTTCTTTAAAAAAAAATTTTGGGGCATGTTTTTAATAGAAATTTCTTAATGTTATCTAATCTTTTTAAATTATCAAGTTGTTTGTAATTTTGTATTGCCATATTAATGACTGAAATTAGATTTATTATTTATCTTAAAAGAAATCTACAATCAATTTCTGCAATCAAGAAATTTTTATAATCCCAAATAGCTGTGGTCCTGATAATTCTGGATTAAAGATACTCTGTAGCTATCTTTTCTTAGATTTAATTTTTTTAAATGTTAGTTTTTGAAAGAAAAAAATTAACAAGCACACTGAGAGAACAGAAACAAATTTAAACAGTGAATTAAAAAATAACTTACAGAATCAAGGTGCCTATGGCGCCTGGTACCAGAGTCATCACTTTAAACAGAAATCTCTCTTTTTCTAAATCAAGCGCATGCAGACTTTCTCTTCAGTCAATAGTGATGACTTTGCTGTAAAAAAAATTAAAATACAAATCAATAATCATCTTTTTTTAAAATCAAGTAGTGAAATTAGTAAAAACTCACCAAAATAAGTAAAAAGAATAAAAATTGTTTCTAAACCTGGTTGCCATGAAAATAAGCAAAATTGGGAATAGCTTCTTGCATTGAGTCAAGTAATCCGATTTTACCTAGTTGGTATTAATTTTCAGATTGTTGATCAAGTTTAATCTGATACTTTCAGGTTCAGTGATCAATGGGATGGATTTTATTTTAGTGAGAAATGTTCATGTCAATCTCATTTTTTTTTAAAGTCCATAGTAATGTTTCTTATGAAAACTATATTCCAACATGGATGAGTACATTTATATGTTAATTTTTTAACATAAAATATAAGATTGGTACAGTTCAATGTCCAAAATCCTCTGGACTTCAACGATTTAGGATTTCTCCGAATTTCAGATATTTCGCAGTTTGTGTGTCCAAAACAGACTAATATAACTCTACCCCCCTTCCTTCCCCATTGCTTATTTATCAGGAACACATTTGAATACTAAAAAAAGATTATACTGAAGCAAATATTTAAAAAAGGGATATTTTTTATAAGTCCTTTCAAGTCATACTCAAAAAAGGAAAAAAAAAATACTACAGATATTGCTTAAAAGCCAAAATAACTTCGCATATTAATATAAATTATAAACATTAGGAAGAAACAATCATTTTAAACACAGAAATTATTAATTATCAGTAGTATTTACTTAAATTCTTGCTATTGCAACCTTCTCAAAGTAAGACATATTTATCATCAAGTACTTTGGTTGATTTTTTTTTTTTTTTTAAACATTTAAATACATGATTTTAACAGCTAAGCCACAGCAGATGTGGTGTCATGGCACAAGGTGTAATATGTAACATGCGATTCATTAGTGATGTCAGTTAGTACTGTACCTACTATGATTTTGGTTAAACGTTCTTTTTTTTTTTTTTTTTTTTTTTTTCTTTCCAACTCAGTGATTTTCAATTAAATCTTATTTTCTTAAATAAAGATCAAAATAGTTCAAACACTAGATGATTTAATTAACAATGCAATATCAAAAACTCTCACTCTTTAGAAATGAAGCCAGAAGAAGTGGGGGATGGCTTAATTGCAGTAGCTGTCCCTATGAGAAATAAAAACTTGGGTACAGTACCGCGTTGCTCATATAATATATAGGCTCTTTCACTGCAAACATAATCTAAAAAACCTTAATTTTTACTTAAAATGAATCCTAATGATTTAGCCAATGTAGTCTATGTTGGATTAAATATAAGGAAATTTCGTTACAAATTTGTGTGCAAGAAATACAAAATCAATAAAAGTAATTTTTATTTCAATATACACTTAAATGTGAAATTTTACAAATATATATGCTTATATTTGAATATCGATACAGTTGATTGAGATTTATCACATAAATATACACTGCTTAGAATTTATCCTATAATATGAGATGTTTAACATAGAGGTAGAAATTATGAATCAAACTGAGTAGAAATTCAAACTATGACAAGATGTTTCACATGCAATCTTCAAAAGTGTTTTACAAATCGAAATCTGGGTCCTAATGCGAACTGATAATTTTTTAAAAACTTTCTTTTGCATTGAAAGCATGTAAGACACCTAATGTGTATGTAGCTTTTAACGACTTCTCAACTTACGCTTTTAGGGGTGAAAAAGATTCGGATTAGGGCCCAACCCCATATTTTAAGAAGATTTTTTCTTGGGATTACCTTTATATATATTAATGAAATCAATAGAAGAATAAGAAATGGATGGAGTGCTTTTGGGAAGAAAAATATTCTTCTGAAGAGTAACATGCCTCTTTGTTGCAAAAGAAAGGTGTTTGGCCAGTGTGTTTTGCCTGCACTAACTTACCGAGCGGAAACATGGACGCTGGCAAAACAGATGGTACAGAGATTACAAACAACACAGCGAGATATCGAAAGATGTATGCTAGGCATAACCAGAAGAGACAGAAAGAGAATAACTTGGATAAGAAGTTAGACGAGTGTTTTTCACATAATTGAGAGACTTAAACGGCTAAAATGGAAATGGGTTGGGCACACTGCAAGAGGACAGGACAATGGATGGAGCACAAACACCCAGCAGTGGTGTCCCAGAGATGTGTTAGGAGCAGGAAGATGACCTCAAGTAGGATGGAGTGACAAAGTCAGAAAAGTGGCCGGTGTTAACTGGATGACTATAGCACTAGACAGGCAAGAATAGAAAAAGCTGGGGGAGACCTACATCCAGCAGTAGATTCAAAACAGTTGATGATGATGATATATATGTGTAGGTATTTTTAATGAAAGTTACAAAACAGGTGGATTTTTGAATACCTATAAAAATTGTCTTCATGTAAATATCACAGATTATTATTCAAATTCTTTATACAAAGTTTCTTTGTATGTATTTCTGTTAAAAAAAAAAGTTAGTCAAGTCTTACAATTTATATTTAAGAAAAGAGACGAGAAGGTTAAAAATGTTTAGAAATGTAAATTAATTTCAATATTTTGTATATTATATCAGTCGTTCTTTTATTTGTGTTATTTATAATTGGATATTTATAAATCAGTAATCATGGTTTAAAAGAAATCCGACAGTTAGTTTTTCCAGTAGTTTACAACAGATGATAATACCACATGAATTACGTTTCTTTAAAAAAAAATTTTGGGGCATGTTTTTAATAGAAATTTCTTAATGTTATCTAATCTTTTTAAATTATCAAGTTGTTTGTAATTTTGTATTGCCATATTAATGACTGAAATTAGATTTATTATTTATCTTAAAAGAAATCTACAATCAATTTCTGCAATCAAGAAATTTTTATAATCCCAAATAGCTGTGGTCCTGATAATTCTGGATTAAAGATACTCTGTAGCTATCTTTTCTTAGATTTAATTTTTTTAAATGTTAGTTTTTGAAAGAAAAAAATTAACAAGCACACTGAGAGAACAGAAACAAATTTAAACAGTGAATTAAAAAATAACTTACAGAATCAAGGTGCCTATGGCGCCTGGTACCAGAGTCATCACTTTAAACAGAAATCTCTCTTTTTCTAAATCAAGCGCATGCAGACTTTCTCTTCAGTCAATAGTGATGACTTTGCTGTAAAAAAAATTAAAATACAAATCAATAATCATCTTTTTTTTAAATCAAGTAGTGAAATTAGTAAAAACTCACCAAAATAAGTAAAAAGAATAAAAATTGTTTCTAAACCTGGTTGCCATGAAAATAAGCAAAATTGGGAATAGCTTCTTGCATTGAGTCAAGTAATCCGATTTTACCTAGTTGGTATTAATTTTCAGATTGTTGATCAAGTTTAATCTGATACTTTCAGGTTCAGTGATCAATGGGATGGATTTTATTTTAGTGAGAAATGTTCATGTCAATCTCATTTTTTTTTAAAGTCCATAGTAATGTTTCTTATGAAAACTATATTCCAACATGGATGAGTACATTTATATGTTAATTTTTTAACATAAAATATAAGATTGGTACAGTTCAATGTCCAAAATCCTCTGGACTTCAACGATTTAGGATTTCTCCGAATTTCAGATATTTCGCAGTTTGTGTGTCCAAAACAGACTAATATAACTCTACCCCCCTTCCTTCCCCATTGCTTATTTATCAGGAACACATTTGAATACTAAAAAAAGATTATACTGAAGCAAATATTTAAAAAAGGGATATTTTTTATAAGTCCTTTCAAGTCATACTCAAAAAAGGAAAAAAAAAATACTACAGATATTGCTTAAAAGCCAAAATAACTTCGCATATTAATATAAATTATAAACATTAGGAAGAAACAATCATTTTAAACACAGAAATTATTAATTATCAGTAGTATTTACTTAAATTCTTGCTATTGCAACCTTCTCAAAGTAAGACATATTTATCATCAAGTACTTTGGTTGATTTTTTTTTTTTTTTTAAACATTTAAATACATGATTTTAACAGCTAAGCCACAGCAGATGTGGTGTCATGGCACAAGGTGTAATATGTAACATGCGATTCATTAGTGATGTCAGTTAGTACTGTACCTACTATGATTTTGGTTAAACGTTCTTTTTTTTTTTTTTTTTTTCTTTCCAACTCAGTGATTTTCAATTAAATCTTATTTTCTTAAATAAAGATCAAAATAGTTCAAACACTAGATGATTTAATTAACAATGCAATATCAAAAAGTCTCACTCTTTAGAAATGAAGCCAGAAGAAGTGGGGGATGGCTTAATTGCAGTAGCTGTCCCTATGAGAAATAAAAACTTGGGTACAGTACCGCGTTGCTCATATAATATATAGGCTCTTTCACTGCAAACATAATCTAAAAACCTTATTTTTACTTAAAATGAATCCCAATGAATTAGCCAATGTAGTCTATGTTGGATTAAATATAAGGAAATTTTGTTACAAATTTGTGTGCAAGAAATACAAAATCAATAAAAGTAATTTTTATTTCAATATACACTTAAATGTAAAACTTTACAAATATATATGCTTATATTTGAATGTCGATACAGTTGATTGAGATTTATCACATAAATATACACTGCTTAGAATTTATCCTATAATATGAGATGTTTAACATGGAGGTAGAAATTATGAATCAAACTGAGTAGAAATTCAAACTATGACAAGATGTTTCACATGCAATCTTCAAAAGTGTTTTACAAATCGAAATCTGGTTCCTAATGCGAACTGATAATTTTTTAAAAACTTTCTTTTGCATTGAAAGCATGTAAGACACCTAATGTGTATGTAGCTTTTAACGACTTCTCAACTTACGCTTTTAGGGGTGAAAAAGATTCGGATTAGGGCCCAACCCCATATTTTAAGAAGATTTTCTCTTGGGATTGCCTTTATATATATTAATGAAATCAATAGAAGAATAAGAAATGGATGGAGTGCTTTTGGGAAGAAAAATATTCTTCTGAAGAGTAACATGCCTCTTTGTTTCAAAAGAAAGGTGTTTGGCCAGTGTGTTTTGCCTGCACTAACTTACGGAGCGGAAACATGGACGCTGGCAAAACAGATGGTACAGAGATTACAAACAACACAGCGAGATATCGAAAGATGTATGCTAGGCATAACCAGAAGAGACAGAAAGAGAATAACTTGGATAAGAAGTTAGACGAGAGTTTTTCACATAATTGAGAGACTTAAACGGCTAAAATGGAAATGGGTTGGGCACACTGCAAGAGGACAGGACAATGGATGGAGCACAAACACCCAGCAGTGGTGTCCCAGAGATGTGTTACGAGCAGGAAGATGACCTCAAGTGGGATGGAGTGACAATGTCAGAAAAGTGGCCGGTGTTAACTGGATGACTATAGCACTAGACAGGCAAGAATAGGAAAAGCTGGGGGAGACCTACATCCAGCAGTGGATTCAAACCAGTTGATGATGATGATATATATGTGTATGTATTTTTAATGAAAGTTACAAAACAGGTGGATTTTTGAATACCTATAAAAATTGTCTTCATGTAAATATCACAGATTATTATTCAAATTCTTTATACAAAGTTTCTTTGTATGTATTTCTGTTAAAAAAAAAAAGTTAGTCAAGTCTTACAATTTATATTTAAGAAAAGAGACGAGAAGGCTAAAAATGTTTAGCAATGTAAATTAATTTCAATATTTTGTATATTATATCGGTCATTCTTTTATTTGTGTTATTTATAATTGGATATTTATAAATCAGTAATCATGGTTTAAAAGAAATCCGACAGTTAGTTTTTCCTGTAGTTTACAACAGATGATAATACCACATGAATTACGTTTCTTTAAAAAAATATTTTGGGGCATGTTTTTAATAGAAATTTCTTAATGTTATCTAATCTTTTTAAATTATCAAGTTGTTTGTAATTTAGTATTGCCATATTAATGACTGAAATTAGATTTATTATTTATCTTAAAAGAAATCTACAATCAATTTCTGCAATCAAGAAATTTTTATAATCCCAAATAGCTGTGGTCCTGATAATTCTGGATTAAAGATACTCTGTAGCTATCTTTTCTTAGATTTAATTTTTTTAAATGTTAGTTTTTGAAAGAAAAAAATTAACAAGCACACTGAGAGAACAGAAACAAATTTAAACAGTGAATTAAAAAATAACTTACAGAATCAAGGTGCCTATGGCGCCTGGTACCAGAGTCATCACTTTAAAAAGAAATCTCTCTTTTTCTAAACCAAGAGCATGCAGACTTTCTCTTCAGTCAATAGTGATGACTTTGCTGTAAAAAAAAAATTAAAATACAAATCAATAGTCATCTTTTTTTTTTTTAAATCAAGTAGTGAAATTAGAAAAAACTCACCAAAATAAGTAAAAAGAATAAAAATTGTTTCTAAACCTGGTTGCCATGAAAATAAGCAAAATTGGGAATAGCTTCTTGCATTGAGTCAAGTAATCCGATTTTACCTAGTTGGTATTAATTTTCAGATTGTTCATCAAGTTTAATCTGATACTTTCAGGTTCAGTGATCAATGGGATGGATTTTATTTTAGTGAGAAATGTTCATGTCAATCTCATTTTTTTTTTAAAGTCCATAGTAATGTTTCTTATGAAAACTATATTCCAACATGGATGAGTACATTTATATGTTAATTTTTTAACATAAAATATAAGATTGGTACAGTTCAATGTCCAAAATCCTCTGGACTTCAACGATTTAGGATTTCTCCGAATTTCAGATATTTCGCAGTTTGTTTGTCCAAAACAGACTAATATAACTCTACCCCCCTTCCTTCCCCATTGCTTATTTATCAAGAACACATTTGAATACTAAAAAAAGATTATACTGAAGCAAATATTTAAAAAAGGGATATTTTTTATAAGTCCTTTCAAGTCATACTCAAAAAAGGAAAAAAAAAAAAATACTACAGATATTGCTTAAAAGCCAAAATAACTTTGCATATTAATATAAATTATAAACATTAGGAAGAAACAATCATTTTAAACACAGAAATTATTAATTATCAGTAGTATTTACTTAAATTCTTGCTATTGCAACCTTCTCAGAGTAAGGCATATTTATCATCAAGTACTTGGGTTGATTTTTTTTTTTTAAACATTTAAATACATTATTTTAACAGCTAAGCCACAGCACATGTGGTGTCATGGCACAAGGTGTAATATGTAACATGCGATTCATTAGTGATGTCAGTTAGTACTGTACCTACTATGATTTTGGTTAAACGTTCTTTTTTTTTTTTTTTTTCTTTCCAACTCAGTGATTTTCAATTAAATCTTATTTTCAGAAATAAAGATCAAAATAGTTCAAACACTAGATGATTTAATTATCAATGCAATATCAAAAACTCTCACTCTTCAGAAATGAAGCCAGAAGAAGTGGGGGATGGCTTAATTGCAGTAGCTGTCCCTATGAGAAATAAAAACTTGGGTACAGTACCGCGTTGCTCATATAATATATAGGCTCTTTCACTGCAAACATAATCTAAAAACCTTAATTTTTACTTAAAATGAATCCCAATGAATTAGCCAATGTAGTCTATGTTGGATTAAATATAAGGAAATTCCGTTCCAAATTTGTGTGCAAGAATTACAAAATCAATAAAAGTAATTTTTATTTCAATATACACTTAAATGTGAAATTTTACAAATATATATGCTTATATTTGAATGTCGATACAGTTGATTGAGATTTATCACATAAATATACACTGCTTAGAATTTATCCTATAATATGCGATGTTTAACATGGAGGTAGAAATTATGAATCAAACTGAGTAGAAATTCAAACTATGACAAGATGTTTCACATGCAATCTTCAAAAGTGTTTTACAAATAGAAATCTGGGTCCTAATGCGAACTGATAATTTTTTAAAAACTTTCTTTTGCATTGAAAGCATGTAAGACACCTAATGTGTATGTAGCTTTTAACGACTTCTCAACTTACGCTTTTAGGGGTGAAAAAGATTCGGATTAGGGCCCAACCCCATATTTTAAGAAGATTTTCTCTTGGGATTGCCTTTATATATATTAATGAAATCAATAGAAGAATAAGAAATGGATGGAGTGCTTTTGGGAAAAAAAATATTCTTCTGAAGAGTAACATGCCTCTTTGTTTCAAAAGAAAGGTGTTTGGCCAGTGTGTTTTGCCTGCACTAACTTACGGAGCGGAAAGATGGATGCTGGCAAAACAGATGGTACAGAGATTACAAACAACACAGCGAGATATCGAAAGATGTATGCTAGGCATAACCAGAAGAGACAGAAAGAGAATAACTTGGATAAGAAGTTAGACGAGAGTTTTTCACATAATTGAGAGACTTAAACGGCTAAAATGGAAATGGGTTGGGCACACTGCAAGAGGACAGGACAATGGATGGAGCACAAACACCCAGCAGTGGTGTCCCAGAGATGTGTTACGAGCAGGAAGATGACCTCAAGTGGGATGGAGTGACAAAGTCAGAAAAGTGGCCGGTGTTAACTGGATGACTATAGCACTAGACAGGCAAGAATAGAAAAAGCTGGGGGAGACCTACATCCAGCAGTGGATTCAAAACAGTTGATGATGATGATATATATGTGTAGGTATTTTTAATGAAAGTTACAAAACAGGTGGATTTTTGAATACCTATAAAAATTGTCTTCATGTAAATATCACAGATTATTATTCAAATTCTTTATACAAAGTTTCTTTGTATGTATTTCTGTTAAAAAAAAAAAAAGTTAGTCAAGTCTTACAATTTATATTTAAGAAAAGAGACGAGAAGGGTAAAAATGTTTAGAAATGTAAATTAATTTCAATATTTTGTATATTATATCGGTCATTCTTTTATTTGTGTTATTTATAATTGGATATTTATAAATCAGTAATCATGGTTTAAAAGAAATCCGACAGTTAGTTTTTCCTATAGTTTACAACAGATGATAATACCACATGAATTACGTTTCTTTAAAAAAATATTTTGGGGCATGTTTTTAATAGAAATTTCTTAATGTTATCTAATCTTTTTAAATTATCAAGTTGTTTGTAAGTTTGTACTGCCATATTAATGACTGAAATTAGATTTATTATTTATCTTAAAAGAAATCTACAATCAATTTCTGCAATCAAGAAATTTTTATAATCCCAAATAGCTGTGGTCCTGATAATTCTGGATTAAAGATACTCTGTAGCTATCTTTTCTTAGATTTAATTTTTTTAAATGTTAGTTTTTGAAAGAAAAAAATTAACAAGCACACTGAGACAACAGAAACAAATTTAAACAGTGAATTAAAAAACAACTTACAGAATCAAGGTGCCTATGGCGCCTGGTACCAGAGTCATCACTTTAAAAAGAAATCTCTCTTTTTCTAAATCAAGAGCATGCAGACTTTCTCTTCAGTCAAAAGTGATGACTTTGCTGTAAAAAAAAATTAAAATACAAATCAATAATCATCTTTTTTTTAAATCAAGTTGTGAAATTAGAAAAAACTCACCAAAATAAGTAAAAAGAATAAAAATTGTTTCTAAACATGGTTGCAATCAAAATAAGCAAAATTGGGAATAGCTTCTTGCATTGAGTCAAGTAATCCGATTTTACCTAGTTGGTATTAATTTTCAGATTGTTCATCAAGTTTAATCTGATGCTTGCAGGTTCAGTGATCAATGGGATGGATTTTATTTTAGTGAGAAATGTTCATGTCAATCTCATTTTTTTAAAAAGTCCATAGTAATGTTTCTTATGAAAACTATATTCCAACATGGATGAGTACATTTATATGTTAATTTTTTAACATAAAATATAAGATTGGTACAGTTCAATGTCCAAAATCCTCTGGACTTCAACGATTTAGGATTTCTCCGAATTTCAGATATTTCGCAGTTTGTTTGTCCAAAACAGACTAATATAACTCTACCCCCCTTCCTTCCCCATTGCTTATTTATCAAGAACACATTTGAATACTAAAAAAAGATTATACTGAAGCAAATATTTAAAAAAGGTATATTTTTTATAAGTCCTTTCAAGTCATACTCAAAAAAGGAAAAAAAAAATACTACAGATATTGCTTAAAAGCCAAAATAACTTCGCATATTAATATAAATTATAAACATTAGGAAGGAACAATCATTTTAAACACAGAAATTATTAATTATTAGTAGTATTTACTTAAATTCTTGCTATTGCAACCTTCTCAAAGTAAGACATATTTATCATCAAGTACTTTGGTTGATTTTTTTTTAAAAAACATTTAAATACATGATTTTAACAGCTAAGCCACAGCAGATGTGGTGTCATGGCACAAGGTGTAATATGTAACATGTGATTCATTAGTGATGTCAGTTAGTACTGTACCTACTATGATTTTGGTTAAATGTTCTTTTTTTTTTTTTTTTTCTTTATTTCCAACTCAGTGATTTTCAATTAAATCTTATTTTCTGAAATAGAGATCAAAATATTTCA
This sequence comes from Maratus michaelseni, assembly GCA_963931845.1. NCBI lineage: Eukaryota > Metazoa > Arthropoda > Arachnida > Araneae > Salticidae > Maratus > Maratus michaelseni. The sequence goes on along the minus strand of OZ007599.1, from coordinate 107,355,769 downwards.
AAAACTAGATGATTTAATTAACAATGCAATATCAAAAACTCTCACTCTTCAGAAATGAAGCCAGAAGAAGTGGGGGATGGCTTAATTGCAGTAGCTGTCCCTATGAGAAATAAAAACTCGGGTAGAGTACCGCGTTGCTCATATAATATATGGGCTCTTTCACTGCAAACATAATCTAAAAACCTTAATTTTTACTTAAAATGAATCCCAATGAATTAGCCAATGTAGTCTATGTTGGATTAAATATAAGGAAATTTCGTTCCAAATTTGTGTGCAAGAATTACAAAATCAATAAAAGTAATTTTTATTTCAATATACACTTAAATGTGAAATTTTACAAATATATATGCTTATATTTGAATGTCGATACAGTTGATTGAGATTTATCACATAAATATACACTGCTTAGAATTTATCCTATAATATGAGATGTTTAACATGGAGGTAGAAATTATGAATCAAACTGAGTAGAAATTCAAACTATGACAAGATGTTTCACATGCAATCTTCAAAAGTGTTTTACAAATAGAAATCTGGGTCCTAATGCGAACTGATAATTTTTTTTAAACTTTCTTTTGCATTGAAAGCATGTAAGACACCTAATGTGTATGTAGCTTTTAACGACTTCTCAACTTACGCTTTTAGGGGTGAAAAAGATTCGGATTAGGGCCCAACCCCATATTTTAAGAAGATTTTCTCTTGGGATTGCCTTTATATATATTAATGAAATCAATAGAAGAATAAGAAATGGATGGAGTGCTTTTGGGAAGAAAAATATTCTTCTGAAGAGTAACATGCCTCTTTGTTTCAAAAGAAAGGTGTTTGGCCAGTGTGTTTTGCCTGCACTAACTTACGGAGCGGAAACATGGACGCTGGCAAAACAGATGGTACAGAGATTACAAACAACACAGCGAGATATCGAAAGATGTATGCTAGGCATAACCAGAAGAGACAGAAAGAGAATAACTTGGATAAGAAGTTAGACGAGAGTTTTTCACATAATTGAGAGACTTAAACGGCTAAAATGGAAATGGGTTGGGCACACTGCAAGAGGACAGGACAATGGATGGAGCACAAACACCCAGCAGTGGTGTCCCAGAGATGTGTTACGAGCAGGAAGATGACCTCAAGTGGGATGGAGTGACAAAGTCAGAAAAGTGGCCGGTGTTAACTGGATGACTATAGCACTAGACAGGCAAGAATAGAAAAAGCTGGGGGAGACCTACATCCAGCAGTGGATTCAAAACAGTTGATGATGATGATATATATGTGTAGGTATTTTTAATGAAAGTTACAAAACAGGTGGATTTTTGAATACCTATAAAAATTGTCTTCATGTAAATATCACAGATTATTATTCAAATTCTTTATACAAAGTTTCTTTGTATGTATTTCTGTTAAAAAAAAAAAAAGTTAGTCAAGTCTTACAATTTATATTTAAGAAAAGAGACGAGAAGGGTAAAAATGTTTAGAAATGTAAATTAATTTCAATATTTTGTATATTATATCGGTCATTCTTTTATTTGTGTTATTTATAATTGGATATTTATAAATCAGTAATCATGGTTTAAAAGAAATCCGACAGTTAGTTTTTCCTATAGTTTACAACAGATGATAATACCACATGAATTACGTTTCTTTAAAAAAATATTTTGGGGCATGTTTTTAATAGAAATTTCTTAATGTTATCTAATCTTTTTAAATTATCAAGTTGTTTGTAAGTTTGTATTGCCATATTAATGACTGAAATTAGATTTATTATTTATCTTAAAAGAAATCTACAATCAATTTCTGCAATCAAGAAATTTTTATAATCCCAAATAGCTGTGGTCCTGATAATTCTGGATTAAAGATACTCTGTAGCTATCTTTTCTTAGATTTAATTTTTTTAAATGTTAGTTTTTGAAAGAAAAAAATTAACAAGCACACTGAGACAACAGAAACAAATTTAAACAGTGAATTAAAAAACAACTTACAGAATCAAGGTGCCTATGGCGCCTGGTACCAGAGTCATCACTTTAAAAAGAAATCTCTCTTTTTCTAAATCAAGAGCATGCAGACTTTCTCTTCAGTCAAAAGTGATGACTTTGCTGTAAAAAAAAATTAAAATACAAATCAATAATCATCTTTTTTTTAAATCAAGTTGTGAAATTAGAAAAAACTCACCAAAATAAGTAAAAAGAATAAAAATTGTTTCTAAACATGGTTGCAATCAAAATAAGCAAAATTGGGAATAGCTTCTTGCATTGAGTCAAGTAATCCGATTTTACCTAGTTGGTATTAATTTTCAGATTGTTCATCAAGTTTAATCTGATGCTTGCAGGTTCAGTGATCAATGGGATGGATTTTATTTTAGTGAGAAATGTTCATGTCAATCTCATTTTTTTAAAAAGTCCATAGTAATGTTTCTTATGAAAACTATATTCCAACATGGATGAGTACATTTATATGTTAATTTTTTAACATAAAATATAAGATTGGTACAGTTCAATGTCCAAAATCCTCTGGACTTCAACGATTTAGGATTTCTCCGAATTTCAGATATTTCGCAGTTTGTTTGTCCAAAACAGACTAATATAACTCTACCCCCCTTCCTTCCCCATTGCTTATTTATCAAGAACACATTTGAATACTAAAAAAAGATTATACTGAAGCAAATATTTAAAAAAGGGATATTTTTTATAAGTCCTTTCAAGTCATACTCAAAAAAGGAAAAAAAAAATACTACAGATATTGCTTAAAAGCCAAAATAACTTCGCATATTAATATAAATTATAAACATTAGGAAGGAACAATCATTTTAAACACAGAAATTATTAATTATTAGTAGTATTTACTTAAATTCTTGCTATTGCAACCTTCTCAAAGTAAGACATATTTATCATCAAGTACTTTGGTTGATTTTTTTTTTTAAACATTTAAATACATGATTTTAAAAATTAAGACACAGCAGATGTGGTGTCATGGTATAAGGGGTAATATGTAACATGCGATTCATTAGTGATGTATGTCAGTACTGTGCCTTTAGCAGATTTTTTACCCCAGAAGGGTCTTTGATTAAAAATTATTCTATTAATAATTAATAAGTTATAAAACAGGTGGATTTTTGAATAGTTATAAAAATTGTCTTCATGTAAATTTCACAGAAAATTATTCATATTCTTTATACAAAGTTTATTTGTATGTATTTCTGATTTTAAAAAAAAACAGTTTGTCAAGTCTTACAATTTATATTTAAGGAAAAAGACGAGATGTGTAAACATGTTTAGAAATGTAAAGTAATTTCAATATTTTGTATATTATATCGGTCATTCTTTTATTTGTGTTATTTATATTTGGATATTTATAAATCAATAATCATGGTTTTAAAAAAATCCGACCATTAGTGTTTCCTGTAGTTTACAACAGATGGCAATACCATCTGAATTACGTTTCTTTAAAAAAATATTTTAGAGCATTTTTTTAATAGAAATTTCTTAGTGTTATCTAATCTTTTTAAATTAAAAGTTGTTTGCCATTTTGTATTGCCATATTAATGACTGAAATTAGATTTATTATTTATCTTAAAGGAAATCTACAATCAATTTCTGCAATCAAGAATTTTTTATAATCTCAATAGCTGAGGTCCTGATAATTCTGGAATTAAGAAGTTACTCTGTAGCTATCTTTCTTCGATTTACTTTTTTTTAAATGTTAGTTTTTGAAAGAAAAAAATTAACAAACACACTGAAACAACAGAAACAAATTTAAACAGTGAATTAAAAAATAACTTACAGAATCATAACTTTAAACAGAACTCTCTCTTTTTCTAGAAAATTAAGCTCTAGCAAATTAAGCTATTTCAGTAAAATGCTGGTTGATCATGCATTCTGTAAGTTTTTTAGCATCATCCTTTTCGATAACTATGACATGTGGCTTCCACCATTCTAAACGACTGAGACCTTTCACTATATTAGATTCAAACAAAAATTCATTGAGTTTTTCAGATTTTGCTTCAAACTTTAATAGGCATCACCAAAGTAGAGTATTTCTCTGTAGCAAACAATAATGTTGACATTTTCTCAGATCTAAAATACAGAGCTTTTCTAAATACTAAGTAATAGGCAAGTAAATATTCCTATACTTAATATATTCTTGCTTAGATTTCCTTACTGTTACAAGTTTATTTTTCAATTTGGTTCAAATGAAATTTGAAGCCATTTTTTCTAAACTTTACATTGTACTTTACTTTTTGACAAAGATTAAGCCTTCTCTTTCTAAAAACTGTTTGATTATCTAAATTATAAAAAGCTAAATTATATTTAAAGTACATTATTATTATTATGTTTGTTTACATCTTGAATTTATTTATTAAAAAAAACTGGTTTAAATCAATTTTATTTTTTAAATCATGATTAAAATCAACGAACCCTGTAACTAAACCTTGAGAAGATTTAGAAATCTTGAACAGGTAGTTTAAATAATGCTTGTTTACCTTTGCTACCTCCAAATCTTGAAAAGAGAAAGAAATGGAACAAAAATTAATTTTTTTACTAAATTTACAAGTTTGCACTTTCTACCAAGCATAAATTTTTATTTATGTGGTGAATTTTCCACAATTAAGGGCACATGCCACATTCACATATTTGAAGAGAAATGTTTTAGAAATACAAGAATTGCAGTCATGAAATTAGATATGATTTTTTAAGATAATTATTGAATGCTTATACAAACATCTTTTTCGAATTCTTTTTTAACTTTTATGTTATTCATCATAATTATTTATTTATAGCAGCTACTAGTGAAAGTCTCCAATTGTAACAGCTATTTTGTATGTGCATAATCTCAATAATCTAATAAAACATACATTTTTTTAAAATTAGTTTGTTGAAAATAAGATTCGTATTTTCTCGCTGACTAACTCATAATTTTATCATTAGTGAATTAGGTTTACTTGTAAAACTTGAGATCAAACGCATACCCTGCAATTTACGGTGGTTCTCAAATGACCTGTTAAATAAAACGAAACTTAGACAATTTTTTAAAAGCAAAGGCATAAAGTTGACAGGGCTAACTATTGAAGCAATTTGGAATTGAAATGAGTTTTCCACATTTTGATAAATAAATTACTTATAGAATTATAAATGATTTGTGTCATATTTCCCTTTTCTCGTGCTGCCACATCAGGAATTCAGTTCAAAACGCAGACTTTGATAGTATTTTCTGAAAGATCTTCTGACTTTAACAAAAAAGGGAAAACTTCTTTTGATTACATAGTTTCTGAATAAGAACATCTGCCAATTTTACATGTTTCCGAACAAAAATGAATTAAGAAATATGTCAAAAGTAGTTCTTTTGGATTTGAGAACAACCTTAATGTAACAATCAAGAAACATTAAAATGTCTATTTTAAGTATAATTCTGCATGACTACAATTTGTTTTTATGTTGTTTATGTTATTTTGAGGTTTTTTATTTTTTTTTTTAATTTACACAGTCTAATTTTTAACATAGTGTAATACTATCTTGTAATATTAGTACAAACTTGCATTATTTCTAACTTATTTGAACAGTCCCCCAGTTTCTCTGAGACCTATAGCGGCAGGCTGTTGTCTCAAATGATCTAAAACACAGATTCAAAAGGTGATACAGCAAAGGGAGGGTGAAGTGGGTTGCGTTTTAGTATGTTGTAATAATGTTCAATATTCAAGTAAAGACTCCAATTTAAACAAACATAAAAACTTAACTTACAATGCGATCGTTTGTTGCAGCGGCTTAACAGCAAAGCAGCGCAACACCTTTCATGACGGGAGTGTCTAGGCTGCCGGCTGGTAGACGGCAGCGTAGACAACAGGGATAAAGCACCGGCTGGTTGAGCATGCGTAGTAAGCGCGTGTATTCCCCGCCTTCCCCTCCCTATGTTCGCGCTTCATTTTCAGTTCAACCTTTCCTCGTGTTGTGTCTGTTGTTAATGAAGGAAAAAAGAGAAAATATGCCAAGTAAGTGTTTTGTATATTGTTTTCTGTTTAATTATCTTTTTTGTTAAATCCTGTTATTTGAACTGTTTTAGCTCAGTGTTATTTTGTGTTGAATTTTAGATATAATTACATGTATTACATGTGGATGTGGTAGGATATACTTTCTAATCAATCGCATTCGTTAGGCGTGGAGAGGTCAATGAAGAGTACGTGCCTTCAGGCAACCGAAATAAGTGGTAAAATATGTATTCAATTACTTTTATTTAAGCGAAAGTCATTGTAACTAAAAAGCTGTACCCTCCCTCCCCCCCCCCTACCTCTCAAAAAAAAAAGTTAGGTACATGCTTAAATTAATTCATTTATTTTGAAAATGAGCTGGATGAAATTGCAATAATGAGTTCAATTACAATCATAAACAGCATTTTTTTTTCTCTCAATGCTTTTATTAAAATTAATTTTTTTTAAATCTGCTTTTGAGGGGGAAGGGGGGGGGGAGTAGCCTCTCTCTCTGATTCTGTCCCTGATAAATGTTATTGCATATATCCCATCAATCGTTTTTACTTTTATGAGTTGTCAAATTTTATGTATGAGGGAAATATGAGTGTTTGAATATATGCCGTCCTACTGTTTTAAACTGTCACTGCTCTTCTTTCTACATTTGGTTTGTTAATATTAAGATCATTGACCTTCATATAGACAGGTTATTACTCTTTTTATACCCGAATTTCGTTAAGGTAATGTAGCTGAAAACTGAAATGGCACCTAGTGTGTAGTATGAACAGGGATGTAGTGAGTAGCTGCCGGGTACCCATCCGGGGTGGGTTTAAAAAAAAAAAAAAACTGGGTTTTTTACAACCATAAGGGTTGTACCCAGCCCGGGCAGGTAGCTGCCCTGGTTGGGTTTTTTATTTTTAAAAAAAAACGGGTTTTTCACAACCTTGAGTATGAGCAACAGTTGTGTAGTCATAAAAAAAAAAAAAAATCAAAGTATATGCTATAGCTTTGTTTCAGAAATAGAGGGTATACGGAGTTTCGTAACAAGTTCCTTAACTAAATCCAGAAGATATACAGCATATGCCCTGGTAAACAATTGAATTAAAAAACTAAAGTTTGTCTGATGCAGTGTTTGTGTACCATTCTATAATAAAGCTTTGACATAACTATTATAAATTATATACTTAAACTGATTTTCTTTTTTTCCTATCAACAGGGCAATTTTGCGAGCTTTTGTTCCAGTTCATCTTTGATCCTATGAAAAGAAGTGCTTAGACGTTTCAAAGAAAAGAAAGTTTGAGTTCACCTGAGAGATTCCTGTTTGAAGATTTAGAGAATAAGTTCAAAGCTTAAGTCTGCAGGTTAGCTGAACCCTTGAGCTATTTGTGAAATCTTCAGATATTAAGAGCAATAGCCTGGTGAAAATCTCTAGTGCACAGAGCTCTTTTTATTGAAAGGTGGCCGTGCACTAGGGACCCCCACCCGGATAGTTGCTCTGAAAGAATTAATGATCATACACACTATGTTCTAAGTGTGCAGCATCTCTCATGTGGTAAAGTGCTCCCTTTCCTCTTTTATGACTTTCTTTTAGCTTAGCATATCTAAAAGTCAGAGGTCAAGAACGGGAGCCATTGACAGGTTGAAAAACACCCATTTCTTTTGTCAATTACCACAAAATGATTCAAGAAGAATGGGAAGGAAGGACCTATCTCAGTAAGACTTGCTCAGGAAAGCTCTGAACTGACCTTTAGAAGAATCAGTAAACAATTTTAATTTCAATCTCTTAAAACTGCCTTTTATATTAACTTCCTCATTTAAATTCTTATTTCGTTATTATCTGATTGTCTAAGCTAAATTTTTTTTTGTTTTTCTTCAAAGGGTTTTCCATTTGGCAAATGCTCAAATTTTATTCTTTTTTCTTTTATGTTCAGTGTACCACCTGAAAACATTAACTGGAAAAACAGATAACATAATCTTATTTCTTCAGTGGTCGATAAAAGTTTATTTTTTTTTTTGGGGGGGGGGGGGCGTTTTCTGAAAAGTTTAAGTGTTATTTTTGTGAATTTATTAATATTTGCAAAAAAATAAAAAAAATTAATGAAAGATGAAATCCATTTTTAAAATTAGAACCAAGATTTTATTAATAAGTTCTTTTGCAAAAGATTTCTTTTCTGGTGAATTTGTTTTACTTGCAAATAACACATTTTAAAATCTAACAAAATAAAAATAATTGATGAAGATTATGTTTTTATGGAATGTAAATAATGTGAAGTAGCTTATTTTATTAAGAGGAATTTTATGACGGGCCCTGTTATATTTATAAAAAAAATGTGAAAGTGTGTGGTTTATTAAAAAAATTTTGTGAAAGGACCTGTTTTAATAAGAAAGAATTTTGTGAAGGGACCTATTTCAGTAAGTTGATTTTTGTAAAGGGATCCTAATTAGACCCCAAATTTTACCTTATTACCCTTGTTCTTTTATTAAAAAATTTTAATAAAAGTCAATAATACCAATTAGTGGAAAGGGTAAGGCAGGTAACAATATAATACAGCAGGAATCTGTTTAGAAAATTTTTAGGTCTTAAAACAGCATCCTTTATAAAAATCCTCATCTTAAAACAGAACATTTTATAAAATATTTCATCCCAAAACATGATCCTTCATAAAATTTGTTGTCTTAAAAATAGACCTTTTCACAAACTTTTCTGCTTATGAAACTGAATCTCATAGATTAATAATAATTTAACCTAAAAATAAAATAAACTCTAACCTGTCGCAAAAGAACTGAACTTGTCAAAGAACATATTACTTGGTTTCTTTTTATACGTCAAAAAGCTCCTGTGTAAAGGATATACACAGAAGCATGAATGTAGCAATAGGTGCAAATTCACAAATATAAAAACTTCTCACAATTTCACAAAAACAGGACCCTGAGAGAAAAATCTGGATCCCTGTTATAGTATCAATTGAATTTTTTAGTACCTGCAGTTTAAAATATTTATTTTCTGTTTTCCACTATAGTCCTTTTATTGTGAGCATCCCATGTATATTTTTTTCAACTTTTGAACATTGCTATTTCCAAAGAGATTGTGGAGAGGGAATTCCAACACTGTAAAATTTTAAGACTACCACCACCTTTTTACTGAGCCAATGTATCATAGCATAGGCCTTTTTCTTTCCCCTTCACTCAAAAATTCTTGCTTGTTTGTTTTCTTCATATTCCACATGTAAATGGAGAAATCAATAATAGTTATTATCATGGGTTTTTTATGAGTAGGTAATAGGTATACACATCACTAAACATTTTATGAATGTAAAGAGAAAGGTAAAAAAAAAAAAAAAAAAAGCTAAACCAGCTTTAAAAGTATTATGTTGCATGTGTAATTTGCTGATAATAAAGATATTTGCATTTACTACTCATGTACTTTTATTTAAAAGAAGTGTAGCTAAAGACTTACAAGATCTACCGCCCCCCCCCCCCCCCCAAAAAAAAAAAAAAATAAATAAATAAAGGGCGAAAATTTGAATATTTTACTCCTTTACTTATTAATATTTACTTAAAAAACAAGACAAGCATTATTAGTGAGCAAATAGGATTGAGCAAAAATAAAATTGTATCGTACACTTCTAATGAAATTGTAATCATGTTATAATTTATTCTTTATAATTACATTCACTGAAGTTTTCTTTTCAATTCTTACTTTATTTGAAATATTGAGGAGGACCCTCCTTGTCCTTGAGTTAATAATGACTCGGATTCAACTCTTGATAAAAAAAATGTTTATGAAAATCTTCCTGAACAGAGAAGAAATGTTCTTATAAAAAAAATATGTTAATTTTTCAAAACCTCATGGGGATGAGTGTAGCTATGCTTGACCGCGCCAAGTATGGCGATAAAACAGTTTTAAGAAAGCGATAAAGTCTTGGGGATGGTAGAGCGATAACGTGCTCTGGCTGGTCTGGTTGTTGAAGTGTTTCTGTTTCCAGGAGTAGGAGGGAGGTAAAGAGAAACATCTGTTGGAAGTGATAGTGAATTTCTTAGAAAGGGCGGTGTTTCAGATCTAAGGGGGTGTTGGATTTTGATTGATAGACGACGAGAAATAAGGGACATGTTTTACAATCCTTCAAATAAACAGATTTTTAGACACGACAATTTTTACTATCAGAAGAATTTCATTTTATTTTGAAATGCGACTTTTAGATGAACAAAACACTTAAAAGTTAGTTTATATTAAAGTAATTATGATAAAAATGTGCTAAAAGATTTCAGACAATCAATATTCAGAAATGATTTTCATTTCGTTTATTGGAATAATTTAAAACAAGTTTACTCACTGTTTTAGACATTTTTCATTTAATTGCTTTAAATTTTAATTTATATAATTTTTTTTTTATTGTATTCGGGAAATATATTTTCAAACAATAACAATTTTTAATATAATAAAAATTTCTTTTCTTGGCTATTATTTTTGTTTGTTGAAAATGCATTACTAAAATAAATAAAGCAAACGCATCCTCGGATATGGAAGACTGTTGATTGAATAGGACTTTTTTTTTTCTTTTCAATACAAACGAATCTATGAGAAATCAATTAAATTGTTGAATAAAATGTATTTTTCATTTAAGGCCGTTCTCGAAAAATAAAAATCTGCACTTAACAACAAGAAACTTTCTGACACATTCACCGACTCATTTTTAAACGCAAAAGCATGAAATTGAACTATTATAATGATTGAAAATCGAATAGGGTTTTTCATTTTTCGATAAATGTATTGCATTTTAAGTTGTAAGAAATTGTTGTCTCATGACGACCTTTCTCAGACTGTTGAATCTGGAAATTCAGTTCATAATGCCAACTTTAACTGCATTTTTCGAAAATCCCGTGCTTTTATCGAAAAATGAAAAACACTATTCGATTATAAATACATCTGCCAATGAATTTGAGGACCGCCTTATGATGTATCATACTTTTCTTATGTCATAAAGACTTACTTTTTTAGATTAATATTTGAATGCACTTTCGTACCAGTGGAGGACTTTGAGCCAATTAAGAGAGAAGGCTGTAATATACAACAAATTGCGGAACCTCTTCTGCCCCTTTCCCTGTTAGAGCGACTAATTTAGCAGTTATTAATGGACACTGTTCACAATTGTATTTTAAAGCTAGTGTTGGCAGTTCCACTTTGACAAAATGGCGGGACAGCGACTTCTAAATCAAGACATATAAAATAACTAAATTCTACGAGAACGGAACCTGTCTATAATGGATTTCTGATTTAAACGTAAAAAAATCATACTCTCTTTCGAAAAAATACCCCAAAATTATACTTTCTAAGATTGATACCTCTCCAAAACGGAATATTTTTCTGATGGTTATTTGAGATTTTCTCTTAGTAGGTTTTACTATTTTAAATAAACATATTAATCTTGCACAGTTAAAATATGTGAAAGTGGAATTGCTTCGGCCCGAAACAAAATTCAGTTTTGGAAAGGTTTTCTATTGAGAAGTTATAATTGTATGGTTATTCCTGCACTAGAAAGTTTATTATTATTTTTTTTTTTAACGTTTAAGACAGGATTTCGTTATAAACAGTTTCCGTTATCCCAGGTTTTATTGAACCATGTACATTAAATTTACGTAATAACTGAATCGTTAGGGACAGTGACAGGAAAAATATGTTGTTTTTAGACAAGTTTTCGTCTTAGCCGGTATAGATTTGTACTATATTCCTTTCGGCAAGAAAGAACGTAAAAGTTTTCTGTTATACACAGGTTCTGTTTACACAGGTTTTTTTTTTCTTTTTCAGTTCCATTCGATGCAGACTAAAGAACACCATGGTACTAAAGAAAATTTAAGTGAATTTATGTATCAAGGAAAATCGGAACTCTACAAATAAATGATCTAATTTTAGTGATTATGCTTAATATGTGACTATTCTAGTATTATTCGCTTATTATTATAACATGTTAACAGCACTGAGACTGTGAGGCAATTTTTATTGGGAAAATAAATAAAATCAGTATGACATACGTGAAAAATTGCATGGCGCACAAAGAAATCATATTGTAAAGTAATAAAATGTCACAACGCTGCGCTAAAAAGTACCTCACATAATCGCCGGATATTTATATCTGTGTATCTTATACATTATTACAATAAGACTTCAATGAGTATTAAAATAAAATATGGTTAAAAATATTGAAATTATGATTATTAAAAAAGTGTTATGTGATTTTGTAAAATATTTTCACTAGGGGAAAATTTGAAAAGAGTCAATAACAATGTTTTATATGCTAACATACTCTTAAAATTTTTATTCATCATTTTGTTATTAAATATTACAAATGGAAAATAAATATTAAAAGCAACCACACTTTCTCTCTTTAAAAAAAAAAAAAAATGCATATACAGAGCACTTTAAAAAAGATGGGACAAACTGTAAGAGGTGGTAGAGCACACTACAATTAACAATTTTTGTATCGTAGTAAACTAGGTCGCAATGCATTTTAGTCAAAAATATAGGGTATAGACTTTAAGCCAAACCCAAATATTTATTTAGAGGTTAATAATATGACGATATTTTAACGAAAAGTTCAACAGATTTACATTGCTTTATGCGGAGTGCGATATCAAGAAAAGTGCTGGATGTGCACAGTAATTCAGTCGATGACACAGTATGTAATGTCAACTACATTCTGAAATATGGAGCACCTAATTCAGCACTGTTTGGATGCGGGTGATAATAACTTTGACCAATTCTCGTGATACGTAAATATTGTTACATTTGTCGCTAAACAAGGTAAGTCTATCGAGATTTTCGCTAAAATAGATCCATCATTTTAACAAAACAAGAATTAGGGTTTGGTTGGAGCGAAACATTCTGTATATTTGACTGAAAAAATTCATTGTGACCATGGTTTCATATACAAAAATTGCTTTTCTAGTAAATAAACTTAATTGTCGAAAATTTTAACAGTCAACAATCTGCATCAAGCTAATATTATCAATCTCATTCCAGTTTAAAATTTATCAAATTTCAATTTTTTTAAAGGGCTAAACGTTGCAGGGTCTTCCTCTATGTAAGTTAGTTAAATGTTATTATGTGCCGTAGAAAAAGTTAAGAAAGTCAAAAAATATCAAGCATCTATTTTTCCTCAGAGTTAAAGCTATATGTACTGAAGAAGTGTGGGGTTGAACGGAGGGTGATTTCTGAGTTAAAGCCTTTCCCATAGCATTTAAAGATAATCAGATGTATACAAAACCTTGTGTTAAGATTGATTATAATGTGTAAAAATTAAAGTAAAACAAGTTGGAAATTGTACGTCAAACGTTACAAACGAGGTGCGTTCGTACGCACGTTTTAGAATTAAATTCATGATATCCCGTGCGTAGAACGGGCTAAACAGCTAGTTAAGTATATATTTTATGACGCTGTTCATACAAATATCTTAACTAGTTATATAAATATTCAGATATATATGTATCAGCTAGTTATATAAATATTCAGATCTTGATGATTTTTAATTCTGTGAAATGAATTATATCGTCTGCAGATTAATTTCTGTAATAAAATAAGTATCTCGGTCGCTTGACGATTTAACATCCATCGGAAGCTCCTCTAACAAAAAAGCACCGATTTAAAAAAAAAAATCAAATTTCTTAATAAATATTTTTATTAATATCTCCTAAAGTTTTGATTCGATTTTAATAAAATTTGAAATGTCTCGACAAAATTCTGCAAAGATAATATATTTTAAATTGCAAACCATTTGGTTGGGTAGTTTTTGCGTTGTTATATGCGGACGGACAGACAGACGGACGGACAGACAGACAGACGGACGGACAGACGGACGGACCAAACGACGACTATAGGTGCTACGTATTTATATAATTACGAACGCACCTAAAAAAGCATAAACAGCCTAAAATTTTATTGTTATCTACAGGGCTTAATTTCTAAGGAAAAAAGTACCGGAGCCCAAATATTCTGCAGTACTAACACCCGTAGCGTACCCCTCTCTCTTTCTGCCGTCACTCCAATTTGCATATTTATATTTCATACATTATTTTCAAAATTCAAAGCATTGTTTTTTTATTTAGAAAAATAAAAATTTTAGCTATCCACTATTCCACTTTTTAGTTATTACTACTTACCTTTGCCCAATCTTAATGCTAATTAATTGGAGAATTCTGCGATTAAATAAGCTCAGGAGTATGAATCGGAAATAGTGTTAATACAAAAAATTAATAGTTCGCAGCTATGCAGAATAGAAAAAGACTATTTCTGTTTACTCTTTATTCTGATCAAAATAGCATTAAAATGATTTGAAATAAATAAAAATTGAATTTAAGACAAATTGAGCTGTAGCTTGCCCAAACCCGAAGGCTGGTATAAAAATCGAGCCTGTTTCATCTCTATCTCTTACGTGAGCGGCACATTACGTCACTTATAAGTGTTTTGATACAAAAGAAAGCAAATGATTGGAGATAGGAGGGAAATAAAAGGGTAATTTAGGATTCGTTTTCCGGAAGCGTTATTGCTCCGGAGCGCAGTGTTTATAGCTCCGTTGATTTATGGCCAATATTTACTAAAAACAAAGAAGTACCGGAGCTGGGCTCCGGTGGGCTCCAGCGCATATTAAGCCCTGGTTATCTAATATCTATATCTATACTATTATATAAAGAGAGAACGCCTGACTGACTCATCAATGCCCAGCTGAAATGACTAAAGTCAGGATCACGAAATCTGGAAAGTAGATTGCTATTATTATCTGGGCAAGCAATATAAAAGTATTTTTTAAAATCCCCCCCCCCTCCCTCTCCTTGAAGACGGTTAAAGTAGGGTCGAAAGTTTTAGGTCATTTTTTTCGTCATATCTTAGCAGAAGTTAGGTAGGAACATGAAATTCAGCATAACATGTCTACTAAAAAAATAGTTAGACACGTATTTCAGCGATTTTAGAAATTCACCAACTAAGGGGGTTAAATGGAGGGTCGAACGTTTTAAATCATTTCGTCATATCTCAGCAGGAGTGTTAGGTAGGAGCATGAAATTCAGGATAACAAATCTACTAAAAAAAAATAGTTATGCACTTATGTCAGCGATTTTAGAAATTCACCCACTAAAGGCGTTAAACATCATATATGAACACGATTATGGGAAGTTAGACGAATAAGACAACTATTGCTGATTTTTGATTAGATATTTTACGTAAGATATTTTTAAAAGAATTTTTTTTAATTATCATTTATAAAGCTGAGGGACTTAGTATGATTACGTCAAAATAGATAAAGTTTTTCTTAATATCATTTTGACGGTTTATGGACGCGAGTGCGTTGTTGTGATTGGCGTGTTTTTAGGATATTATATTTTTACTTATGTTACCCGGAAGACCAAGGTTAACTCGGGCGAAGCCGGGTGGTTCAGTTATATTAAAACAAATTTATTAGTTTCAATATGTACATAAACAACAAAAAAAATATATTTATCAAATTTTTACAAACTTTTATTTAAAGTTTAAAATTTGTATGTACTGCAATTTTGTCTCACTCCCGCTTTTATCCGATTTAGAAATTTGTTGACTCATGTGTGACTAAGTTTTCAACCCTCCACCCTACCGCGACCTGCGTTATACACGGCCGGTGCATGACGTTTTAAACGTCACATGTAGTGGATCATTTTTACACGGTGATTGGTGTAAAGCGACGCACCCCCCGTTTTGCACCAATCACCTTGTAAAAATGATCCACTACATGTGACGTTTTAAACGTCATGCACCGGCCGTGTATAACGCAGGTCGCGCCCCTACTTCCAATACGAATTAAGTTGAAATAATTTTGCCAAAGTTTTATAACGCTATAATGAAATATGTATCTTTTGACCATATTTCCAGAATTTTACCTAGCGTTCCTAAAGGTTTGCCCAAAGTTTTTATAGCAGTAACTGGTTTTCTCAGTGTCCTTGGAAATTTGCTCATCGTTCCTACAAATTTCCATTTTTCCACTCACATGGGTAAAGGAGGACTATAATACAACCCGGGCTGACTCACGCCGTCATTTAATTGCCCATAGGAGCAGGAGGAGAACGATTGGCCACGCAGCGTGGCAACAATCGCGGATTGGTTTAAGTGAGCATCAAAATGCTTGATGATTCAGCCTGTATTATAGCGCGACCTACGTTATACTCAGCCAGTACATGACTGTTAAAACATCACATGGAGTGGATCATTTTTATATCGCGATTGGCGTAAACTGGCGCGCCCCCCATTTTGCACCAATCACCGTGTAAAAATTATCCACTCCATGTGACGTTTTAAACGTCATGCACCGGCCGTGTATAACGTAGGTCGCGATAACAGTAGCCCTACATAAAACCCATGTCACATTATCTGCGGGTATAAAAACTGAGCTGCGCCGTGAGGCACCTGAGTGGCGACCGTCAGCGTCTCAACCGCCATACACATGTCCTGAGGGACATATAACGCGCACGAACAGGGTCTGCGCCCATATGCGCTACGGCGTCGGAGCACCACCTCCTACGCATCACTCCGATTCTACGAAGTGGGGACGACATAGGTCGTTACGATACGTGGAGGTTCCCATAATCAGGAGACTTCCACGAAGACAGCCGACGGCTTCGTCGCCGGAACCCCATGAGGGTAACCGGGTTCTAAGCCATAATGCCGAGTTCCCCCGACGATCCTTGCTTTCCCGCGGCGTCCGAACATCGAGTCCTAGGGAAGGAGGAAACGACTAGTTCATCTGCCGCGATTATTGCTTGTGCGATAGAAGGAATTTCTCGCCAACCCGGGACCACAAAGAAACTTGTCCCTTGACGCCTTAGGTTATCCTCTCTCGATGGCTTTGCTTCCGGTGAGCCCTACGGTAAGAACGCAGGTGGTATCCGATGGACTCCATCAAGAGGATCATCCACATGTAAAAACAACACATGCAAACACAAAACTTAACATATCACAAAAATGTTAGAAACAACGGAAAATTAGGTTTAGATCCACTACCGAACTCTGATGGGCATGAAAAATTCCTTCAAGAACGCTAAAGAAGCAGTCTCGGTCGAGGTTAGTTGCGTGAAAATTAGGTGAAGACTACCGCTAATACAACCATCGGGCACGGAGAGTTCCAATTACGCAAAGACACGCTGGATTGGTTTTTGACCCGAGGCACAGTGGGGCGTTTTGATGATCTAGGTGGACAAAATTCATTTTTCCGATTATCTCGGAATTTAACATGACCGCGTATACTGGTAGATGAATGTCTGTTTTTTCGAGATCCGTACGAGGTTTGTCGAAAAAATCCGATTTGTCGATTAACTACGACCGTAAAAAAGGCAGTTGGTTTGAGATAGTTTCAACAGTTGCACTATTTTTCTGTAAGTTCTAAAACAAGTCGTGACTTTTCTGTTTTATTTGAAAGCAGGAGTTTACTGAACATATGTGACATGTTTTTCACAAGATTAAACCTATTGTTGTTTGAAAATAAGCGCCATCTTGTTTTCAAACTTCATCTTGACTTTTAATACAGTATTAAGCATTATTAAAAATAAGCATTTTTTAAAATCAAAGTGTCATTCCTAAAGTATTGGAAACTTTAGAAAGCTCCTGCGAAAGTTTGCAAATCATTAAATTATATTAACTTGAAGTGTATGTATGAGTGTTTAATTCTAATCTTGCAAGTCAATTTTAAACCACTTTTAATTATCCGATTGAGCTGAAACTTTGAATACATGTGTAGTTTCAATGACAATACAATATTATAATATAAATAATAATAATAATAATATAAATAATAATAATAATAATATAAATAATAATAATAATAATATAAATAATAATAATAATAATAATAATAATATAAATAATTAAATAAGCCAAATATTTATCACTGTTTGATTATTTTATTACTGATACATTCGAAAACCCAGCAAAACCTAATTAAACTTCAACGCAATAATTTTGCCCACCTAGATCCTCAAAACGCCCCACTGTGCGAAGGAAAAAGTTTTAGCTTGATCGCCGTCGCGTTAGCCGACGAGCCTCCGGCCCGGTTCCTCGTAGTTGAACAACACGAGGAGTAGGTGATCCCCTCACCAAGATATGGTTTTCGTCAGGGCTACACTAGATATCGGGCTTGCTCATTCATTATCATGACGTCACAAAAGGTGGCTGGCCGCTACCAGCGATTGGTACAAAGCGAAACGACAAAATGAAAGACATACAGCGATTGGCACAAAACGATGGGGTCGTCGCTTTGCACCAATCGCTGGTCGCGGCCAGCCACCTTTTGTGACGTCATGATAATGAATGAGCAAGCCTGGTATCTAGTGTAGCCTTATTTTCGTCCACAGCGACCTGAGGAGCCGCCTTTGGATTGAAACTCCATCTGGTTTTGGAACCTCCTGCGCTGTCACCCATTGAGATTGGCTCCCAACTGCTTCAGCTGCAAGGGATGACGTGGTGGCTGCGGGCTATGCGCCCCATACGCACGCACGCCAGTAGATATTCCACCTCTGACGCTGGTACGGTGCAGATAGTTTTTGAATGCCGTATCTCCCAGCGCGCTACAGAGTCACCACGCATCGTGCTCTACAAAACCAAAACCTGATCTCGCCGCCGTCAATTCCTTGGATAAGTTTGTGGAGATGGCCCAGCTACCTTTTGCTTGCCTTTCCCCAGCGTCACCTACCTCGGCACAAAAGAGAAGGACTAGTCTCCTTAGTGAGCCCCTTGCCCAAGCAACTGGGATTGGTCTACGGGATGTCCTTCCACCACCTACGGAGGAGACTCCGAGCATTGACCGAGTCCTGGCACCACGGAGAATCTGCGCTTACGATAGGGGGACCCGCCGGCCCTAAGGGACCTCGTTAAGGCCCGACAATGGGTCTTCTGGGTATCTCGGATATCCCTTTTTCACCGGCGGACCACGATGAAGCGGTAGTTCGTCCGTCTCCTGTCTCTGTCTTGTCGACGAACATCTCACTATATCGAGTCCGGTCCTCTTCCCCACTTAAGGGGTCGAGTTGGAACAACCCGACGGAGAGTCGCAAAATGCTTGGCTTCCGGTCATCTTTCCCACTTAAGGGGCCAAGTCAGGACCACCAAGAGGGACCCGCCAGATCATCTGCGGGTATATAGCAGAAAAACAGCAATAGGCGTGAAGAACATTTTAGCTTAGCACAACTTTCCCTTCGTTCAATAAACAGTCTTTTTCGGAGGGCATGTACTCGCAGAGACGTAGCTGTTGCCACTCGTGGGTAAAGTCCATAGCGTTGTCCGTTTTTTTAGAGTGGTCGTAGCGTTTTTCCCAAAGTTCCTAAAGTTATATCAGCGTCCCATTTGCGGTATGTTTCGAAGGAGAGGGTGATTCCAGATTGACAGTTTGACAGGGTTAGAGTTTTCAGATTTGTCTAGTATTCCTAGAATTTTGTCCCGTTTTGTCCAACGTCTAGAGTTTTGTTCAGCGTTACTAAAGCTTTGCCCGTGATGCTATATCATTACCACGTGTTGCCCATTGTTCCTAGTGTTTTCCCAACAGTCTTATGTTTGTTTAGCTTTTTTAGAGATTTCTTCGGCTTTGCCTAACATTCTTGCAGCATTTTCCAAGTATTTATAAAGTTTTGCCTAGCGTTCTTAAAGTTTTGCAGACTTTGTTTGTTTTTATATAACATTGGGCGCGTTCACAGACCGAACCCCGAGTTACATAGAGTAACGCATGGGGAACCCGAAGCGTTCAGAGATCAATATCACGTGACTTTTTGAGGGTTTCCAGTAGCATTCGGAGCCGGAAATTACCCAGACTTCTGGTAACCTACATTACCTGAAGAATTTTGTTGGTAAAGTGATCACGTGGTTGGGAAATATTATTTGTTTGTTTGTTTTATAGCTAACTGCAATTGTCAACTGTTGTTCTTTATGACTCCTACTGTACACTTGAGTCCTGACCCTTTCATTGGTCTACCTTAAACAGGACTACGATATAATTGGCCAGCGTCGGCTAGGATGCTTCCTGCAATGTTCGTACAATCAAAATGTAATGGTAGATTGGTTGACGGAAGTGTTTGATTGTAAACATACCCATAACTTCACCCAAAAGCGTTCACAGCCGTTTTAACCCAACTTTACCCCGACAAAATCAGATGACGTCATTCCCCAATTATACGAGTAACTCGCGTTTCGGTCTCTGAACGTGCTCATAGACCTTTTTTTGAAATTATGCTATAGCATTGCCCTGTTTTGCTCAGTATTTTACAAGAGCTTTGTCCAGATTTGCACAACGTTCCTAGAATTTTATTCAGCGTTTCCAGAGTTTTGACTAGAATTTCTAGAGTTTAATCTTGCATTTCAAATTTTTTACCTGACTTTACTCGTTTTCCTTTAGCATTACTCGGTTTTGAACAGCATTCTTAAAGTTTTACGTGGATTTCACGTGTTCCGATAGCATTCCCAGGTTTTGTCTAGTGTTCCTATGGCATTGTCCCGTTTTGTACAGTGTTTCTAGAATTAACCTAGTTTTGGCCAATGTTTAAAATGTTTTGCCCGGTATTCCTAATTTTTTGTCTGGTTTTGCCCTTGTTTCTATAAGGAAAGATCAGTTGACGTTACTCAGGGCAAAACTTTGACGTCACCCAGGGCAAAAGATGGTTTTGATTGGTGTACGAACATGGACGAGTTTGTCTGATTGGCTGGGAGAGGGGGAGATTGATTGACGGGAGTGTTTATTTGTAAACATGCCCTTTCCTTATAGCATTGCAAAGTCAGTATTCCTAAAGTTTTTCAAAACGTTCCTAGAATTGTGTTCAGCAGTTATGACTTTTACCCGTAATCCTATAGCATAGCCCAGTTTTTCCCATTGTTTCTAGAGTTTTGCCCAACAATTCTAGTTTAGTCCATCGTCCCTAAAGGTTTATCCGGCTGAGCCTAAATTCTTTTATAGCACTGCCCAGTTTTCCCTCTTTTCTTAGAGTTTCGTCTAGTTTTGTTCAGTGTCCCTATAGTTTTGTCCAGCATTATTAATGTTTACCCAGTCTTGCACAGCCTTCTTGAAGTTTTGCCTAACGTTACTAAAGTTTTGTCCAGCGTTCCTAAGGATTTGTCCAGCTTTGTCCAACATTCTTGTGGCTTTGGCCGTTTTTTCCCAACATCCTAGAGTCCCCCCCTCCCCCCCTACAGTTCCAAAATTTTTGACCTGCATTGCTCGTGACCATATAAAATTGCCCTGTTTTTTCCAGTGTTCTCGGAGTTTTGCCAAACGTTCTTCGAGATTTATCGGCCGTTCTTAAAGTTTTGCCAGGATTTAGCTGATGTTCCGAAAGTTTTTCGATGACTATAGGGAAGTTGCAATCAGCTGATCAACCCATTGTACTTCAACTGGAGGTCAGTATAGTTTCATCAATCAGAACTGCCTATTTGTAGTGTGTGACCTCCATCATGACGTCAATTGCAACTGCCCCGAGGCTAACGAAAAAGACAGGCTACCGCGGTGCATTCCACTTATCTTTTTTTACAGACCGCTTGAGTGACGTCATGCTCTTTTCGTACACCTGCATTGGTGCAATTGTATGGCTATATTGAAATTCGCTGGTGCCAGCTGGACATGTAATCAAAACCATACTTTTTTAATTTACAGCGTTATAAAAGGTGGGCAATATTATATAATGGGTGGGCAAAACTTATGTGTGTAAGGCTTATTTCGTAATGGGAGGGGGGGGGGGTGCCAACTTCACACGTGGTCAACAAAGATATCTTTAATTTAGAGCGTTAAAAATTATAGTCAAAATTAAATAATGAGTGGGCAAAACTTCTACGTAATTTGTGTAGCTATATTCGAATTGGGCGGTGCCAGCTGAACACGTGGTCAAAACCATATTTTTTAATTTACAGCTTTATAAAAGGTGTACAAAGTTATATAACGGGTGGGCAAAACTTCTATGTAATTTGTAAATCTTAAATCGTAATTGAGGGGGGGGGGGTGCCAACTCCACACGTGGTCAACAAAGATATCTTTGATTTACAGCTTTAGAAATGGTGCGCAAAATTAAATAATGGGTGGGTAAAACAGTAGCACAATTGTTCCTTTTAATTTCGTATTGTGAGGTGATGGGTGCTAGTATGAGAAATGGGTCAAAAAATAAAATGCATGTGATTTACAGAGTTATAAAAGGTGGGCTAAATTAAATAATGGGTGGGCAAAACTTCTACGTAATTCATATATTTAAATTCGTAATGGGGGTTGCCAACTTCACACAGGACCTTTTCTTTCCTTCTAAACAATTTAATTTTAACGAATCTCCATTTGAATATAATTGTCTTATGTGATCAGTAATATTATAAATCCGTATACCATGACTTGCGAATATATAATTTGAAAAAAGCTTCACTTTAAAGTGTTTGTTTAAATATGTATGCAATATTCTCTTAAATAATTTTAATTGTAGGCTAATAATGACTAAAAAACACCGGACATTTTTGTAGGAATTGAGCCTGTCGGGCCTGCATGATTTTAAAGATTTTTGCTCTGCTCAGACCCTCCCCCCCCCCCCCCCCTGCACACACACACAAATCCCCGCTCTAGAACGCCAAACTTTCTGGCACATTTACGAACTCATTTAAAAACATAAAAACACGACACTTGTAGGTATAACATTGCAATGATTTGTTGTCCAACTTTTTTGTTTTGGATAAATGAATTGCATTTTGAGTTATAAGTAATTGTTTTCTCATGATGGCAGTCTTTCCCTTTGATACGTTTGAGAACAAAATTGTGTCAGAAAGTATCCAGTTTGGATTTGAAAACCGCCATAAGTCTAAAAATTTTTTTAAAACAGCAATGTTGAACGCATAATCTGAAACATGCCTTATATGAAAGTAAAAGGAAATACCTTGTACGATTCTCAAAAAGGTCACACTGCAAAAAATTAGTGTTGATTTTACAGTATAATACTGGAACCCCAGCTGCCAGCATTTTACCGTAAAATTAACAGTAATAAACAGTAAAATAAGCATTAATACGCTACCGCGCATGTGCCGCAGCGTATTACTGTTTATTTTACTGTTTATTACTGTTAATTTTACGGTATAATACTGACGGCTGGGGGGTTCCAGTATTATACTGTAAAATCAACACTTATTTTTTGCAGTGCAGAAGAATATCTGAAAATTTTATGCATGTACAGATGGAAAATAAATATGTTACGCTGTGAGAATGTCTTTACGTGTAAAGTGTGCCATTTATCCAAAAAAAGATTGAGAAATACTAATATAGAAAGTTCAGTTATTCATACGTATTGATTATAAAATTCAAATATCTTTGCTTCTCAAGCTTTGTTCAATGATTTGAATATGACTTAATATTAATTTATTATATTCCATCAGTTTTTAAATCTTTTTTTCCTCCTGGGTTTTATTCAGCCAAACCTAAACAAAATATGGCTGAATATTATATTTTTTATTTTTAAAATCATTTCTGAGTTTTTATCGTGTAGTTCGAACTTCGAACGTTATTTAATAAAAAATATTGAAATAAAAAAATTATAGATATTATTATTGCCAAATTGTGTAATATATATATATTATTATTATTATTGTAAATTAGAAATGTGAAATTTCCTAAATTTTCCAAATGGTGGGGGAAAAAATGTTTCTATTTTCCAGTTTTCTTTCTAGATAAATTAGAGGAAAATTAAATTATTAAGAGGAAAACGATAATAGTCCATTTTTTGTGAAATTTGGGGTGACAGTTTCATTTAATGGTTTGAAAGGCGTACTATCATTTGGTAGAGGAATAAAATGAAAATAATCCTTTGAAAAAGCAGTTGAAGACAAGATCGATACATAGTGCTGAAGCTAAGATATCCACGCCGGTAAAGAAAAATAACTCAGAATAACATAGTTTATGACTATCATAATTTTTCCCTTTCGTCCCATATATATCCTATTATTATAATATGTCTTTTAAACTGTATTAAAACCAGATTAATGAGACTACTTGCTAAATTATTTGGATTTTATCATTTTTCTTAATACAATCAGTATTCAAATTTTCTATTTCTTTAAAAACTGATATTATTTTATAATATAATATTTTTACAATTAAAATATAATTTTGATTTTTCGAAAATCTATATACACTCAGAATTCCAGTTTTGGCATAATGCTTAAATTTCTGTTATAATTCTATTCCTTTGTGTTTTACAACTTAATATTTGATAATACAGGAAATATATTTAATTAATAAGCTTATAATTGAATACTTGTAAAAGTAAAAATAGTTTTTTAAAAAGCATACTTTCATTAGTGCATTTAAAAGTAGAAAATACGCCAAATTTAAAATTCCTGTTTTATAAATGAAAATCTGCTTCCTTATACGACGTTGCATTCCCATGTAAAATTCATTATTATAGGTTAAAAAATAATGGATTGATATAAAAAAATTAATTTTTGCGCAGTTTTCTTAAGGCAGTTCTCAAATTCAAAGGAGCTACTTTTTGACACATTTCTGAATTAATTTTCGTTCAGAAACACATGAAATTAATAAGTGTTCCTATTCAGAAACTATGTCATTGAATGACATTTTTCATTTTTTGGAAAAGGCAGAAGATTTTTTCAGAAAACACTGTCAAAGTAGGCCTTTTTAATCGAATTCCTGGCGCGACAGCACGAGACTGGGGAAAGTCATCACGTGACAAGAATCGCTTATAACTCGATAATGAATTTATTTATCAAAAAATGGAAAACGCAGTCGATTCCAAATCGCTTCAACAATCAGACCTGCCAGTTTTATGCCTTTACGTTTAAAAATGTGTCACAAAGTTTCACATATTGTTGAGTAGGGAATTTGAGATTACCTTAAAGAGATATGGCAACTGGCAACTGGAAACATGAAAGAAAAACAGCACTCTTTTATTACTGCAAATGTTGCTTTACATTATTGTAACACACAAATATTTGTTCAAATAAGCAGTATATTTTTTCCATCACGTTTTAACAAAATCTTTAATGGTATAATCGAATTACAAGTAAAAATCTTTCCCTGCTTTTTTCTTTTTTGCAGAAAAGTAGAACATATTTTTCTGCTTTCATTCTAAAAGGCTGTTTGCATGTACATTATGGGAAGAGAAAAGGTCTCTTGACTATGACTGCACTCCTTTTCTTTAGTATAATACAACTTCCTGACTCTTCTGGATTATGTTTAACGTTATGTTATGTTACGTTTATGTTAACTGGATTATGTTTAACGTCCCCTATTACAAGACGCCAATTAACACAAAAAATCCCTGACGGCTCGGCCACAGGTAGATTTCGAAGGCGCAGACCGCGGGGCGCCTGTTTGTTGGGAATTGCGGAAGAAATGACCTTTCTGCCATGATGCGACAGTTGGAACCGTCCACTTCGAAACCTAACTTGTTTGCAGGCGGAGCCGGCAGGGATTTTTTTTTTTTTAATTTTTTTTTTTTTTTTTTTTGCTATAAGGGTTGGTCCTATAAAAAACTTGTCAATATAAAAGTTTTAGATAATATTAAGAGGAGTTATAATAAATTTAAGTGGATTTGATATCTTTTGAATTGACGAAGTTATGATTTTTTTTCTTCTAACCCCCCCCCCCCCTCCTCCCCACTTGAAGCCATTTTTAATGATATCAAAACTCTGTCATACATAAATTTTCGGCCCTTTTCCTAGAAGTAATAATAACTTTAAACGGATTCGATTCGTATCATAATTAAGACGTTATGGGGTTTTTTTCTGTTTTCACAAAAAGCCTCCTCATTTCCTCCCTCCTTGGTTCGATTTTGCCCGTTAACGAACCTGACTGACATTTTATGCCCCTTGATTTTATGTATAAGTTTGGAAGAGATTTGTGAAGAATTATTCGAGTTATCGTGTCCATAAAAAAGTGACATAGATAGATAGAAAGATAGATTAGATAAAGTTTTGAACTGAGGGTGGTTTTGGGTTCTGGGAGTCATGATCGGCGTAGATCTGCAAAAATTTTTCAAAAATTCCAACTTAGAGGAGAATGTAATATGTAGTATTTCTTACGAAATCTACCTAAAATGCATATATTTTCACATAATTTTATAGAGCACTTGGAAACAGTTATATTTATAAACGATTAAAATTTCAGAGAGATCGAACGACAAATACTATTTTTACGCAAAACCGTTACATTTAAGGCCATTAAAAATTTCAAAATGCTTGGACAAGAAAATCTATTTTTTTAACTATATAATGATCATACTTAAAAAAATAAGTAAATGTTTTTTTACGATTTTGCGATTTCGTCATTAAAGATATAAATTCATACAAAATCGAGTAAAATATATAAAATAATACAAATTTAGGGTTTATTTAAAGTTTTATCACGGGCCCGGGCAACGCTGGGCGGGTCAGCTAGTGTTTATATAAAATTACAGTTCATTCCGCCACGTAAGCTCTGGAGTTATGCTTAAAAAAAAAAAAAAAAACTACACACGTACCAAATTTGTTTGCAATACTTACAAATGGATTTAACATATTAGGGGCTCTAAATTTTAAACCTTAAAAAAAAAAAAAAGTCACTTGTGACGGGTGCAACTCAAACGTGAAAGGTTCCATTTTCTCATTGGTTGACAAAATAACCGGAAGTCACTTGATTTTTATATTTTCGTACAAGTTTGCTTAAAGCACAATCTGTCTGTGAACAATATAGCGCGGTGGTTAAAGCACCGGACTTGTAAACTGAAGGTTTTATAAGTTTTGTCCTCTCTGATTAAAAAAAAAAAAAAAAAATCCTTTTTTAGAGTTTTGTTTTGATCTTTACGGAATTAATTAATAGAGATTATTTACTTGACTTAAAGATCAGTATAATTTTTTTTTAATTATTATGTAAATATATAATAAATCTTAATTAATATTATATTTAAATATATATAGTTAATGTTAGTAATTAGTATTATACTTAAATATATATAATTAATAATATTTAATATTTTATTTAAATATGTGTGTGTGGGTATATACATATATAATTAATATTTATTATTATTACTTAAATATATAATTCATATTAATAAATATTATTATTTAAATGCATATAATTAATATTTTCACTCAGTGGTTTGTAATATATTCTCTTCCATTTTCAGCAAATAATTAATAAGACATTTAAGAAAATAGGCCAATATATCTTAAAGAAAAACTTGGGATTTTTTTAAATGTAACTCAAACAATGAATTTTAGTTTTGGATGATACACTTTGTAGAAGAACAAACATTACATGTACGTATGTTTAGGATTAAACTAAACTTTTTCTATAAATATTATCTGTTATTAAAAATACATAATAGAAACGTGTGCTTCTTGGTTCTTATTAGAATCCAGAAGTATTGACTTTTTTTTTTTCATTTATTGTATATGCCTACATCAATAATATAATAAAATATCATTGTGATCTCAATAAATTTCTCTCAATCTATATTTTCTTAATAAAAATTTTAATTGATATTTAATAAGTAAAAATGTATTAAACAAAATATAATTTATTTTTAGGTGTCACTTTATAAACTAATCGAATACAATAACATCTCTCTTTAATTTTTCTTCCTTTTTAATTAATTTTATTATTATTATTATAATTTACCATGTCATGATTTCATGACCAAGAATAAATATATCACTATGGGAAATATTATTTTTATAAATGTTTAATTTAAATTATTTACAAAAATTATAATATAAGAAATGCAAAGAAATATGTATTAAATTTTACAAATTAATATTATACAATTTGTTAAAACAATTCGCGTACATAATTAATTAGTATTTCTAATAATCAAATATCAATTAATTAAAAAGATCCAATTAAATACATTTTAATTTACATAAAATGTATTTAATGGAAATTAAATATATTTTATGTATACATTAAATGTACTTAGTTATTTGTATAATAAATTTATATTATCCCAAAATTTAGTTTGTAAAAGACAGTTTAATTTACAAGTTAATTTACACAGTTTAATTTTTTATTACGAAGTATTAAGGCATAATTATGTTTTATTATCCTGCCCACAGAGGGCAGCAGCACAAAACGATGTTATGTTGCCGGTTTTTTGTCAACCAATGGGAGAATGGAACCTTTCACGTTTGAGTCGCACCCCTTGTGACAGCTTTGCTAGTGTTAAACTAGACAACTGTGTATTCGAAAAGTTTTGAAATGTATTCAGAGCAATACTTTTTCATTATCTGCATGCAGTGGCGCACCCAGGATTTCGCTTTGGGGGGGGCTAATGCATTTCAGAGGTCTGCACAGGTCCGCCTCGGCCCGTATCCAGCAAAATGAAGGTAAACTTTAAAACAGGGGGGGGGGTCACCTAACCTGCCCCCCCCCCTCCACCGGAAAGCTAACAGGCCGGGCCGCCAGAATTAGAAGATTTTTGATAGGCCGTGACGGGCCGACTGACAAAACAAACGGGCTAACAAAAAAATTTAATGGGGCCGGGTACGGGCCTCGGACCTATGATGACTTGTAGATTTTTACTTGTTGAAACTTCAGTTGTTTTCAGGCATCGTCAGAATCAGAATATTTGAAAGATATACGTTTAACACTCTTTTTGTCGTCTTTGAAGAAAAATCAGTTCATCACTGTCACTATCACTATCAATTTAAAAATTAATTTTACGTTTAACCGGCCCGATATAAAAATTTAAATGAAGCCGGTAAAATGTGATCATAACGTTCGCGAGAATAAGTATAAATCTGCTTCATGAAGTGACGCTAGTTTAGCAACATCATCAATAGAGTAATATAACATGTCAAGCGTAGAGATCGACATCGGATGTTTACATCGTGTCTGAGTTCAAGTTTTATTGTTTTAGCAGACTCGGGCCGAGCCGAGATCAGGCTTAAATTCTTTTATATACAGTCAAGCCGGGTCGGAACTGGACTTAATTGTGCCCAAACAGTTTGTTTTGTCAAAAGTAATAGAAATAAAAAGTTGCTGTTAATGGATTCAGTGAAGAAAATATGCCTTAAGTGATTCTCAAATTCCCAGTTTAACAACATGAAACTCTCCGAAACATTTTTTGACTTTTATTTTTAACTGTAAAGGCATAAAATTGACAGGTCTGACTTTTGAAGTGATTTGGAATCGAGTACTGTTTTCCATTTTTTGATAAATAAATAACCTATTGAGATATAAGTATTCCTTTCTTGTGACGATAGGTTTTTCTTCTTTACCATGCTATCGCGTCCGGAAATTTAATTCAAAACGCCAATTCTGATAGTATTTTCTGAAAGATAAAGAAAGATTTTTTGCATTTATCAGAAGAAGGAAAACGCTATTCGATTACATAGTTTCTGAATAAGAACACCTGTCAATTTTATGCATTCCTGAAGAAATTTTATTTCATAAATGTGTCAGAAAGTAGCGCGCCATTCGATTTGAGAAGAGCCTTAATAAATTACGAAGAAATATTTTCAAAAATCTACTTTTTTATACAGCTTAAAAATTATGATTTTTTAACTCTCTTTTCCTCTTTTATTCTAAACTACATTAATTCTTAGATTGAATCTTTATTTGAAGGCTGAAAAATCTGAGTAATCATTAATGTTGCTATTCTGTTTTTTCTGTCTTGTAAACATATAAGTTAAAATATATTGTAAAATTTCTCCAAAAATATGTATGCAATATTCTTTAAAAGAATCTTAATTTTATGTTGAGTAAAATCGGAATTTTTTAAAATACAAATTGAGCGGACTGGATAGGCCATGATTTAACTGATTTTGTCACTGGCCGGGTCGGGCCTGTTTTCTTTGATTTTTGTACTTACCGGGCCAAACTTTTAAATTTGCAACGGGCAAGATAGATTTCGTTTGGGCCTGGCCTCGAAATTCTGGCCTGTGCAGACTTCTAGTGCATTTGTATGACACTCACGAGTCGGTGATCAAGTGACCATCTGCATTTGCGCACTGCAACAGTAGCTGAAATTTACTATAATCACTTCTGATATCCATCAGTGATACAAAATTTGTTAATTATTTATGGATATGTGCAGTTTTTTTCCTTTTTTCCCTTTATACTTTACGATTACTGAAATTTTTTACAAAAATACTTTATTTTACGATTTAAAGCTGACATATTCTGTGATATAATATTTTATGTAATGTAATAGTACGGTATTCGTTGTATTGCAGCAACGTAATGAAATTATGATGACTGCTCTTGTGCGTCTCTGCTTTATTATCATTAATTCGATATCGTTTGAATTTGAACATATGCTAACACGTATATTATTTATCATAAATGAACAGAAATGAAACATTTTGTGAAGAAAACAGAGGAATATAATTTTATAATAAAATAGTTAGCCTGTTAATATAAATAGAACTTTGATATGAATGACAGAAAATTGTATCTACTTATTTATTTTTCAGTATCAACGGTTTTTTGCCGCTGTGTATTTACATGGGGAAAACTATTCTTCTATTAATTAATTAATATTATGATCATTCAATCCATTTTTAAAACTTTTTTTTTAATTAAAAAAAAAAGAAAAGAAAAGTGCCCTGTTAAACTGATGGCATTGACCTCACGGGGTTATTCACACTGATTCCGTATATTATACTTTTATTTCAAAGAATAATTCTGCACGATATTCCCATTTAGCTAAATTAAGTGGGGGATTATCTCCCCAAGTCCCCCCCTTTATACTTAACCAATGAACTTCCAAATCTAATATCAGAATAAACAGGTATACCAAATTTGCAGCAAATCGGATAATTCTGCATGAAAAATCCATTTATATAAATTAAGGGGGAGGGATTAGTCCCTGTTCCCTCCCCCTATATACTTAACCAATGAACTCCCAAAATTAATCAGGAAAGCGCCTTATCAGAATGAACGTTATTCAAAATTTGAAGCAAATCTGATAATATCTATCAAGAGTTATCACGTTACGTACATACATACTTACGTACGTACAGAACCTGTGGGCACATTAGCTCTCAGGTTTTGATCGCTTGTGAGCTAATAAATAAAGAGTAAACTGCCCAGTTAAACTGAGGGAATTGAGCTCACAGGCTATTCACACTCATTGTATATTATACTCTTATTTCAAAGAATTTTAAATAAACCCTCGAAAAATAAAGGAATTGAAAATACATTAACAGGGGGATCATCCCCCGTGCCCCCTTATAATTAACTAATGAATCCCTAAAACTAATCAGGAAATCGCCTTATCACAATGAACCTATAAACAAAATTTGAAGCAAAGCGGTTAGTTCTATCAAGAGTTATCGCGTTACGTACATACAGAACCGGTGGAATCAGGTAGCTCTCAGGCTTTGATAGCCTGCGAGCTAAAAGCCATTAACATGACAATTTACATCTATTGTGAATAGGAAAACAAGTCAATTTTATAATATGGAGTCTTCTTTGGCTTGGATACAATGGATACAAAAACAGTATATGCTAAGACGGAATTGCAATAAATCGGTGAGAAATTCCGCTTTAGACAGGCTTTCGTCTTAGCTGGTAAACTGTAAAGGTGTTTCTTTCGATGGGACCATGGAATGTTTGCGATTAAGATAATATTCCGTTATAGACAGGTTTCATTTACACTGGTTAAACAGTATACGTAAAACTTGTGTAAAGAACCCCATACTGTTTAACTTGTGTAAATGAAACTTGTCTATAACGTAATATTGTCTTGATCGCAAACATTCCATGGTCTCAGCAAAAGAAACACCTTGAAAGTTTACCTGGTAAAGCAAAAACCTGTATAAAATGGAATTCTTCATCGATTCATTTCAATTTTGTCTTAGCATTTTTTATTTTTGTTTGTGTCCAAGATTCAGTAAATTAGTACTTTGTTTGGCACAGGAGGGAGGAGCAGACCA
The DNA here is from genome assembly GCA_963931845.1 of Maratus michaelseni. Lineage (NCBI taxonomy): Eukaryota > Metazoa > Arthropoda > Arachnida > Araneae > Salticidae > Maratus > Maratus michaelseni. The sequence goes on along the minus strand of OZ007599.1, from coordinate 107,323,931 downwards.
CGGGATATGCCCTCTCTTGGCTATTAATAAATTTGAAACTTTATGCTTACGAATATACTAGTGTAATTATCCTTAGAAAGAAATTAATATGTATGCTTACCATTTTAGTGATGAAGTGCTGGTGAATTATTCTAATCTTAGATGATTTTCTCGAGCTTTGATGATATAAATCCTCCAAATATAAAATTTAAAACTATGTCTATTTTTTATACGTTGAGTTAAATGTTTTAACACAAATGATGCTAAAAAAAAATGTGTATAACCAGAAGTACTAATAAAATAGAGGTGCATTTCGCCCCCCCCCCACTCACATTTTTTTTCAAAAATATTACCAATCGTTTATACCTCGTTTGTACTAGAGTAATAAAAGGTGTTTAGTGTGTGTGTGTGTGTGGGGGGGGGGGGGGCTGGAGAAACGGCCAGTCCCCCCCCCCCACCCACTCAATGTTTTACAAAACGGGTAGTGCCAGACGTTTATACCTCGTTTGTACCTCATTTGTACTAGAGTAATAAAAGATTTTTAGTGTAGGGCTGCCGCTTCTCCAGTCCCCCCAACTTCAATGTTTTAGAAAATGGATAGTGCCAATCATTTATACCCCGTTTGTACCAACAATCTTTTCGTTTGCACCTCATTTGTACTAGAGTAATAAAAAGATTTTAGTGTGGGGCTGCCATTTCTCCCCCCCCCCACTTCAATGTTTTACAAAATGGATAGTGCCAATCGTGTTTGTACCCGTTTGTACCAACAATCATTTCGTTTGTACCTCATTTGTACTAGGGTGATAAAAGGTTTTTAGTAGGGGGGGGGGGGCTGGAGAAAAGGCAGCTCCCCAACTCAATGTTTTACGAAATGGATAGTGCCAATCGTTTATACCTCGTTTGTACCAACAATCTTTTCGTTTGTACCTCATTTGTACTAGAGTAATAAAAAGATTTTAGTGTGGGGCTGCCATTTCTCCAGCCCCCCCCCCCCCCCTCCCCACTTCAATGTTTTACAAAATGGATAGGGCCAATCGTTTATACCTCGTTTGTACCAACAATCTTTTCGTTTGTACCTCATTTGTACTAGAGTAATAAAAGGTTTTTAGTGTGGGGCTGCTATTTCTCCAGCACCCCAATTCAGTGTTTTGCAAAATGGATAGTGCCAATCGTTTATCGACCTTGAATGGGTCGTATTGTCCATTACACAGATGTACAATGTAGACGAAATACCACACTCGTTTGGACTTCAATTCGCTTGACCGTGCTAAAAGTATGGATGATGGATGTGTACTCAGAACTGAGAGAATCAGAGTCTTTACGCTTAACGTATCTTTATGCTTACAAAATCTTTACGCTTAAAGTATGTCGCAAACGGCAAAAAAAATTGAGAATAAAGATGAAATGAGATACAAAAGTTTTGAACCTTTTCTAAAGACCTTTTAAAAAAAAAAAAAAAAAAAAAAAAAACTTTTTATAATTTTATAGAAAACTTTATATTGTTACTTCATGATTAAGTTTCAGTGTCTGGGAGGGGCTTCAGCCCCCTTAGCCCCCCCCGTGGGTGCGCCAATGTCTGCATGCCAGAGGTTAAAAAGCCATTGAAATCGACAAAGATTTTACTACTTAGAGCAAATTGATTGATTCTAATTATTTCAGCCCTAAAACACATATATGTTAAATTTGTATTATAATTATCTATGTGTAAATGATTTTATTAAAGTTCCACTAGTCCCTTGTAGCTCCCTCCCTCTAACCTTAATAGCTGATATATTACTTTAAATTATATAAAACAAACCGATTTAAAAAAAATACTTGTCAAAATACAGTTTTTATGTGTCTGTAAATATAAAAGATTGTTAAGTCAGTTCTATTAGTCCAACCAATACTCATATATTCAAAACTGTCACAGGGGCAGGGGGATTTAGATGATCTAAATTCCCCCATATTAATTTATAATAATGATAATATCTATTTATTGTTGTTACGAAATAACAAACAAGACAGCAAAAAAATAAAAAAATAACTTTATTTCTTAATCCCCCCCCCCCCCCTGTTTTATTTGTTATTTTGTATTATTATACAAATTCAATGTAACTAAAAAACTATACGCTACTCCCCTAAAAAAATAAAAATAAAAATAATAATAAAAAAAATAATAAAATAAATAAATAAATAAATAATAATCTATACTATTATAAAGGAGTAACGATTGTTTTTTTGTTTATTTGTAGGGGGTAATCTCTGGAACTACCGAAGCGATTTCAAAAGTGATGGTGGCAAATTGATGGTAACAATCCCTGCACCAACATAGGCCATATTTTATGTCGGTGCCGCAACCCCCAGGGGGGTGCAGGGGCAAAAAACGTTCTAAAATTTCGATTTTTTTTATACTGAAGGTGTTAGAAACATGAAATTTGGCATGGTAGTTACTTATAAGATGTAAATGCTCTCTAAGAACAAATTCTAAAAAAAAATCGAAATTTAAAAGGGTGAAATGAGTGAAAAGCGTTCTAAAAACATTCTAAATTACAATTTCTATGAAATCTCTGGAACTACAGAACCGTTTTCAAAAGTGATGGTGGCAAATTGATGGTGACAATCCCTGCTCCAACATAGGCTAAATTTTATGTCGGTGCCACTACCACAGAGGGGGTGCAAGAGCGGAAAACATTCTAAAATTTCAATTTTTTTTTATACTGAAGGAACTAGAAACTTGAAATTTGGCATGGTAATTTTTTATAAGATGTAAATGTTCTCTAAGAACACTAGATACTTTTTTAGGTAAGGATGGAGCCCGTTTAACAATGAGAAGCTTTCTGACACATATGCGAACTCATGCAAAAGGATATAACGCTTGGAGGCATGATTATTGAAGTGATTTGTAATCGAACAGGCCTTTTCAATTTTTTGATATTGAATTACATCTTGGGTTGCAAGCGATTGTTGTCGCATGACGACAGTTTTTTCTTTTCCCGCGCTGTCGCGCCCAGTAATTCTGTATTATACATTTAAGTAAACAATTTGGAAAACGCATAACCTATTTAAAAACGTAATTTCAGGAATTTCCAACATATACAATATTCAGGAAATTATCCGAATACTTTTATTCAGCCCTGTACAGGATCTACAGATTTGTATATATACTACATAGGATGCTAAATTTTAGTTTTGTTTGGAAACGCGCAGCACAGTTTAAAATTCTACTTCTGGAGTTTCTGTCCATAAATAGAAATGTGTTCGAACTTTTGTGCTGCCCTGTATATAAAATACAGAATTTATACACACCAAGTAATAGACAAAAAGTGGGTTAAATTTAAAATTGCGTTCAGCAACTTAAAACGCACTTCCAGGAATTATTTTTAATAGGCGTAGAGATTTTTTTTGTATGTCCCTGTAAATGAACGATGACTGCTGTACACACAATATTCAGTAGTAAGCCTCTTGTAATGCACCTTAGTGATATATATAAATTTCAGTGCGTTTAAAATAGTGAAACATTATTTAATTAAACCGCAAACGATTTTTCTCCATAGACGTAATGTAACGGAATTCTTTTGACTGTCCCTGTAAAGTAACTATAAGTGCTATGCACACCCTATTCCATATTAAGCTTCTTGTAATGCACCTTAGTGATATATATCAATTACAATGTATTTGAAATTGTGTAACATCATTAAAATAAACCGCAACTGATTTTTTCCCATAGACCGTAATGTAACGGAATTCTTTTGAGTGACCCTGTAAAAAAACTATAACTGCTACACACTTCAGTTGAAATAGGGAACATGCTATAGTTAACGACAATAACATATAAAAATTGCAGGGCAATCCTTTTTTACGGGAGTTAGAGTACGGACAGACGGCAGACAAACCGAAGTCATAAACACTTTTCAACTAGGTTGGAAAGTGTTAATAAATTTATTCATAAGTAATGATAATAAAGTACAGTAAAACCTGTGAAAATAAATCTGTCAATGACGGGATCCTGTCTTAAGCGGAAAAAGTGTTGATCTTTGCAAAATGTACATAATAATATGTGCGAAAAGAAGATAAAACATTTACAGCAGACGATGTTCCTGGTAATAAGGGAACCTGTCTATAACGGATTTTTCTTTCCTATGCGATTCCGACTTAAAAGATTTTACTGTATAGCATTTATCAGATTTTTATGTCTTCAAGCCATGGAATATGGATTAAAGACATTAATGATAACACACACAAACAATTATATACAAATAGAGATTCATTAAAAAATCAATATAGTTTAAATAGGCACAGGAAGAAAGAAATGTAGGGAAAGGCAGTATTTTATAACGGACGTGCCTATGCAATGCATCACAGCGACAGCTCTGGGTACTTTTTAAAAAATAAACATTCAAAAAAAAAAAAAAAAAAAAAAAAGGGCTGAAATGAGTATTTTCTATCAGAACCCATCGCACAAGACAATTTCTAACCATAGAGGCGCAAAAATCTATGTTTTGTAGAAATTCAGTCGGGTCGAACCGAGCTGAGCTCGGCCGTACTTTTAGCTTTTAATACAGGGCCTGGCCAGACCAATAATTTGTACGGGCCGGGCCAGTCCGGTCCAAAAACTTTCTTCTATGCGTCAGGCTGTTCCCGGGCTTGGAAATTTCAACCTATGCAGACCTCTAACCAATGAATATTTTCTTTATATTCTTTGCTCTAACTACACGGATCTTATGCCGAGAAAAAATTAAGCGAAAGCCATTCTGTTAATCCACTCTTCTGCGCAAAAAAGAAAAAAAAAAAAAAAAAAAAAAAAAAAAACGGATGGAGAAGGTTAGAAATAATAAGAAAAAAGCAATGAGAAGGCAACTTTTTAGTAAGACAATGACGAATGAGTTTTGTACAGGGTTGCTGCAAAGGCTCTTCCTTCGAACACGCCTATCATCCAGGCAATCATCTGTGTCTTTCGCCAAACTTTGGCTACTTTTAAAGGAAGGGTCACACTCACACATATCTATCTACACTTACATTCATCGTAGGATTTTTTTTTTTTCTAATTTAGTGAAAATTTCTTGAATGACGTCCCCCCCCCCCTCCATCCTTTGCATTGGACATAATACAGAAACTAATAATACACTCCTCAAATTTTCTATTTTTTAAAATGAAAATAATATATCTAATGAAACAGCTGTACTGCTTCTTGTCATTCAAATGTAGGATGTTTATGATGATGATAGTAGCATAGCAAAAAAAAAAAAAATATATATATATATATAGGAGGTGTTTCAAGTAGTCATTTTTAAGTTATCGACAGATTGCGATTATCAATTGTCCAGACTAATGCTATTATCATGAAATAGACATTTTAATTATCTTATATAGAAGATTAAAAATTAAAAAATATATATACAGAGTTTCGATTATCAGTCATATTATGAGACAACTAGAGTAGAAGGGGCCCCTTTCATAAAATATAAAGTTTTAACAGGTTAAAAATTTTGATTGATAGTTTTAAATATTAAATAAATTGTAGTATAAGCCCTTTTCTTTCCTACGTCTCTGGATGATGATTATTTTTAACCACACTTCTATCTCAAAACATCAAACTCCAATTGATATGAATTAAAGTAGGCCATAATTTTAAATAAAATATGCTTCTTAAAGACCAATGTTCTATTCATAACTGAAAACTGCTTTTTATATGATGTTATTGTTATATTGGTACTAAATTTAACAGATATATGTTTGATGAAATATCATCAAACAGAATTTGGGATTTACTTTTTTACTTGTGGAGTTTTAACCATCATCTTTTATTTACCTGAAATCTTAAGTCAAGTATGAGGAGTACTTGATATCACCTAGATATTAAAAGTTACTTCCTTAAGTTAATTAATTTAGTTTTATGTGAGTAATATTAAACTCGGACCAATTTTTAGCATACAGCCTTCCAGTTTGTTCATATTTTGGTGGATATTAAAATTTTACTTAGAAAATTTGAAAAAAAAAAAAAAATTGTTTTTTATTTCATTAAATAATAATAATTAAAAATTTTATTTAATTTTTAATATTAACTTTTTTAAATACTAATTTTGAATATATATATATATTTTAATTTAAAATTTTAATTTATTTATTTTAAAAGTAATTTTTTTAATTAAAATTAAATTTAGCTCATCTTTACAAAAAAAAAAAAAAAAAAAAAAAAAAAAAATCGAAAACGCAGAGCAAAATAAAATTAAAATATAGTAATTGTATTAATCTCTAATGTCCAAATAGATATATTTGTCTGCGCTTCTTTAAACCAGCTAGTTTAAAAAAAAAATGTATATTACAATTTTAATATATTTTTTATATTTCATATTTTTAGAAATGATAATTTTTAATACTTTTTAAAATAATACTATTTAATATATTTTAAAATTTAAAAATATTTATTTATTTAAATTTAATTTAATCCATCTTTAGAAAGAAATCGAAAGTGGAAAGCAAAATAAAATAAAAATATAATCATTGATCATATAAATCATATAAAAATATAATCATTGATCTGAAGCCAAAGTAAACATATTTCTCTGTGCTTCTTTAATCCAGCCGGTTTCCAAATCTAACCACAACAAAACAACCTTATATTGCCGGCTTGGCCAGCCGGCAACCGATAGAGGGCGCTGATCCGAATAAACAAAGTAACATTGTAAACAAACTCGTAGGACGGCAGCGGAGTGGCCAGTACTAGGAAACCGACCAGCCGGCAGCGTAGTCACGGCCCATATGACGGGAGTGTCTAGGCTGCCGGCTGGTAGACGGCAGCGTAGACAACAGGGATAAAGCACCGGCTGGTTGAGCATGCGTAGTAAGCGCGTGTATTCCCCGCCTTCCCCTCCCTATGTTCGCGCTTCATTTTCAGTTCAACCTTTCCTCGTGTTGTGTCTGTTGTTAATGAAGGAAAAAAGAGAAAATATGCCAAGTAAGTGTTTTGTATATTGTTTTCTGTTTAATTATCTTTTTTGTTAAATCCTGTTATTTGAACTGTTTTAGCTCAGTGTTATTTTGTGTTGAATTTTAGATATAATTACATGTATTACATGTGGATGTGGTAGGATATACTTTCTAATCAATCGCATTCGTTAGGCGTGGAGAGGTCAATGAAGAGTACGTGCCTTCAGGCAACCGAAATAAGTGGTAAAATATGTATTCAATTACTTTTATTTAAGCGAAAGTCATTGTAACTAAAAAGCTGTACCCTCCCTCCCCCCCCCCTACCTCTCAAAAAAAAAAGTTAGGTACATGCTTAAATTAATTCATTTATTTTGAAAATGAGCTGGATGAAATTGCAATAATGAGTTCAATTACAATCATAAACAGCATTTTTTTTTCTCTCAATGCTTTTATTAAAATTAATTTTTTTTAAATCTGCTTTTGAGGGGGAAGGGGGGGGGGAGTAGCCTCTCTCTCTGATTCTGTCCCTGATAAATGTTATTGCATATATCCCATCAATCGTTTTTACTTTTATGAGTTGTCAAATTTTATGTATGAGGGAAATATGAGTGTTTGAATATATGCCGTCCTACTGTTTTAAACTGTCACTGCTCTTCTTTCTACATTTGGTTTGTTAATATTAAGATCATTGACCTTCATATAGACAGGTTATTACTCTTTTTATACCCGAATTTCGTTAAGGTAATGTAGCTGAAAACTGAAATGGCACCTAGTGTGTAGTATGAACAGGGATGTAGTGAGTAGCTGCCGGGTACCCATCCGGGGTGGGTTTAAAAAAAAAAAAAAACTGGGTTTTTTACAACCATAAGGGTTGTACCCAGCCCGGGCAGGTAGCTGCCCTGGTTGGGTTTTTTATTTTTAAAAAAAAACGGGTTTTTCACAACCTTGAGTATGAGCAACAGTTGTGTAGTCATAAAAAAAAAAAAAAAATCAAAGTATATGCTATAGCTTTGTTTCAGAAATAGAGGGTATACGGAGTTTCGTAACAAGTTCCTTAACTAAATCCAGAAGATATACAGCATATGCCCTGGTAAACAATTGAATTAAAAAACTAAAGTTTGTCTGATGCAGTGTTTGTGTACCATTCTATAATAAAGCTTTGACATAACTATTATAAATTATATACTTAAACTGATTTTCTTTTTTTCCTATCAACAGGGCAATTTTGCGAGCTTTTGTTCCAGTTCATCTTTGATCCTATGAAAAGAAGTGCTTAGACGTTTCAAAGAAAAGAAAGTTTGAGTTCACCTGAGAGATTCCTGTTTGAAGATTTAGAGAATAAGTTCAAAGCTTAAGTCTGCAGGTTAGCTGAACCCTTGAGCTATTTGTGAAATCTTCAGATATTAAGAGCAATAGCCTGGTGAAAATCTCTAGTGCACAGAGCTCTTTTTATTGAAAGGTGGCCGTGCACTAGGGACCCCCACCCGGATAGTTGCTCTGAAAGAATTAATGATCATACACACTATGTTCTAAGTGTGCAGCATCTCTCATGTGGTAAAGTGCTCCCTTTCCTCTTTTATGACTTTCTTTTAGCTTAGCATATCTAAAAGTCAGAGGTCAAGAACGGGAGCCATTGACAGGTTGAAAAACACCCATTTCTTTTGTCAATTACCACAAAATGATTCAAGAAGAATGGGAAGGAAGGACCTATCTCAGTAAGACTTGCTCAGGAAAGCTCTGAACTGACCTTTAGAAGAATCAGTAAACAATTTTAATTTCAATCTCTTAAAACTGCCTTTTATATTAACTTCCTCATTTAAATTCTTATTTCGTTATTATCTGATTGTCTAAGCTAAATTTTTTTTTGTTTTTCTTCAAAGGGTTTTCCATTTGGCAAATGCTCAAATTTTATTCTTTTTTCTTTTATGTTCAGTGTACCACCTGAAAACATTAACTGGAAAAACAGATAACATAATCTTATTTCTTCAGTGGTCGATAAAAGTTTATTTTTTTTTTTGGGGGGGGGGGGCGTTTTCTGAAAAGTTTAAGTGTTATTTTTGTGAATTTATTAATATTTGCAAAAAAATAAAAAAAATTAATGAAAGATGAAATCCATTTTTAAAATTAGAACCAAGATTTTATTAATAAGTTCTTTTGCAAAAGATTTCTTTTCTGGTGAATTTGTTTTACTTGCAAATAACACATTTTAAAATCTAACAAAATAAAAATAATTGATGAAGATTATGTTTTTATGGAATGTAAATAATGTGAAGTAGCTTATTTTATTAAGAGGAATTTTATGACGGGCCCTGTTATATTTATAAAAAAAATGTGAAAGTGTGTGGTTTATTAAAAAAATTTTGTGAAAGGACCTGTTTTAATAAGAAAGAATTTTGTGAAGGGACCTATTTCAGTAAGTTGATTTTTGTAAAGGGATCCTAATTAGACCCCAAATTTTACCTTATTACCCTTGTTCTTTTATTAAAAAATTTTAATAAAAGTCAATAATACCAATTAGTGGAAAGGGTAAGGCAGGTAACAATATAATACAGCAGGAATCTGTTTAGAAAATTTTTAGGTCTTAAAACAGCATCCTTTATAAAAATCCTCATCTTAAAACAGAACATTTTATAAAATATTTCATCCCAAAACATGATCCTTCATAAAATTTGTTGTCTTAAAAATAGACCTTTTCACAAACTTTTCTGCTTATGAAACTGAATCTCATAGATTAATAATAATTTAACCTAAAAATAAAATAAACTCTAACCTGTCGCAAAAGAACTGAACTTGTCAAAGAACATATTACTTGGTTTCTTTTTATACGTCAAAAAGCTCCTGTGTAAAGGATATACACAGAAGCATGAATGTAGCAATAGGTGCAAATTCACAAATATAAAAACTTCTCACAATTTCACAAAAACAGGACCCTGAGAGAAAAATCTGGATCCCTGTTATAGTATCAATTGAATTTTTTAGTACCTGCAGTTTAAAATATTTATTTTCTGTTTTCCACTATAGTCCTTTTATTGTGAGCATCCCATGTATATTTTTTTCAACTTTTGAACATTGCTATTTCCAAAGAGATTGTGGAGAGGGAATTCCAACACTGTAAAATTTTAAGACTACCACCACCTTTTTACTGAGCCAATGTATCATAGCATAGGCCTTTTTCTTTCCCCTTCACTCAAAAATTCTTGCTTGTTTGTTTTCTTCATATTCCACATGTAAATGGAGAAATCAATAATAGTTATTATCATGGGTTTTTTATGAGTAGGTAATAGGTATACACATCACTAAACATTTTATGAATGTAAAGAGAAAGGTAAAAAAAAAAAAAAAAAAAGCTAAACCAGCTTTAAAAGTATTATGTTGCATGTGTAATTTGCTGATAATAAAGATATTTGCATTTACTACTCATGTACTTTTATTTAAAAGAAGTGTAGCTAAAGACTTACAAGATCTACCGCCCCCCCCCCCCCCCCAAAAAAAAAAAAAAATAAATAAATAAAGGGCGAAAATTTGAATATTTTACTCCTTTACTTATTAATATTTACTTAAAAAACAAGACAAGCATTATTAGTGAGCAAATAGGATTGAGCAAAAATAAAATTGTATCGTACACTTCTAATGAAATTGTAATCATGTTATAATTTATTCTTTATAATTACATTCACTGAAGTTTTCTTTTCAATTCTTACTTTATTTGAAATATTGAGGAGGACCCTCCTTGTCCTTGAGTTAATAATGACTCGGATTCAACTCTTGATAAAAAAAATGTTTATGAAAATCTTCCTGAACAGAGAAGAAATGTTCTTATAAAAAAAATATGTTAATTTTTCAAAACCTCATGGGGATGAGTGTAGCTATGCTTGACCGCGCCAAGTATGGCGATAAAACAGTTTTAAGAAAGCGATAAAGTCTTGGGGATGGTAGAGCGATAACGTGCTCTGGCTGGTCTGGTTGTTGAAGTGTTTCTGTTTCCAGGAGTAGGAGGGAGGTAAAGAGAAACATCTGTTGGAAGTGATAGTGAATTTCTTAGAAAGGGCGGTGTTTCAGATCTAAGGGGGTGTTGGATTTTGATTGATAGACGACGAGAAATAAGGGACATGTTTTACAATCCTTCAAATAAACAGATTTTTAGACACGACAATTTTTACTATCAGAAGAATTTCATTTTATTTTGAAATGCGACTTTTAGATGAACAAAACACTTAAAAGTTAGTTTATATTAAAGTAATTATGATAAAAATGTGCTAAAAGATTTCAGACAATCAATATTCAGAAATGATTTTCATTTCGTTTATTGGAATAATTTAAAACAAGTTTACTCACTGTTTTAGACATTTTTCATTTAATTGCTTTAAATTTTAATTTATATAATTTTTTTTTTATTGTATTCGGGAAATATATTTTCAAACAATAACAATTTTTAATATAATAAAAATTTCTTTTCTTGGCTATTATTTTTGTTTGTTGAAAATGCATTACTAAAATAAATAAAGCAAACGCATCCTCGGATATGGAAGACTGTTGATTGAATAGGACTTTTTTTTTTCTTTTCAATACAAACGAATCTATGAGAAATCAATTAAATTGTTGAATAAAATGTATTTTTCATTTAAGGCCGTTCTCGAAAAATAAAAATCTGCACTTAACAACAAGAAACTTTCTGACACATTCACCGACTCATTTTTAAACGCAAAAGCATGAAATTGAACTATTATAATGATTGAAAATCGAATAGGGTTTTTCATTTTTCGATAAATGTATTGCATTTTAAGTTGTAAGAAATTGTTGTCTCATGACGACCTTTCTCAGACTGTTGAATCTGGAAATTCAGTTCATAATGCCAACTTTAACTGCATTTTTCGAAAATCCCGTGCTTTTATCGAAAAATGAAAAACACTATTCGATTATAAATACATCTGCCAATGAATTTGAGGACCGCCTTATGATGTATCATACTTTTCTTATGTCATAAAGACTTACTTTTTTAGATTAATATTTGAATGCACTTTCGTACCAGTGGAGGACTTTGAGCCAATTAAGAGAGAAGGCTGTAATATACAACAAATTGCGGAACCTCTTCTGCCCCTTTCCCTGTTAGAGCGACTAATTTAGCAGTTATTAATGGACACTGTTCACAATTGTATTTTAAAGCTAGTGTTGGCAGTTCCACTTTGACAAAATGGCGGGACAGCGACTTCTAAATCAAGACATATAAAATAACTAAATTCTACGAGAACGGAACCTGTCTATAATGGATTTCTGATTTAAACGTAAAAAAATCATACTCTCTTTCGAAAAAATACCCCAAAATTATACTTTCTAAGATTGATACCTCTCCAAAACGGAATATTTTTCTGATGGTTATTTGAGATTTTCTCTTAGTAGGTTTTACTATTTTAAATAAACATATTAATCTTGCACAGTTAAAATATGTGAAAGTGGAATTGCTTCGGCCCGAAACAAAATTCAGTTTTGGAAAGGTTTTCTATTGAGAAGTTATAATTGTATGGTTATTCCTGCACTAGAAAGTTTATTATTATTTTTTTTTTTAACGTTTAAGACAGGATTTCGTTATAAACAGTTTCCGTTATCCCAGGTTTTATTGAACCATGTACATTAAATTTACGTAATAACTGAATCGTTAGGGACAGTGACAGGAAAAATATGTTGTTTTTAGACAAGTTTTCGTCTTAGCCGGTATAGATTTGTACTATATTCCTTTCGGCAAGAAAGAACGTAAAAGTTTTCTGTTATACACAGGTTCTGTTTACACAGGTTTTTTTTTTCTTTTTCAGTTCCATTCGATGCAGACTAAAGAACACCATGGTACTAAAGAAAATTTAAGTGAATTTATGTATCAAGGAAAATCGGAACTCTACAAATAAATGATCTAATTTTAGTGATTATGCTTAATATGTGACTATTCTAGTATTATTCGCTTATTATTATAACATGTTAACAGCACTGAGACTGTGAGGCAATTTTTATTGGGAAAATAAATAAAATCAGTATGACATACGTGAAAAATTGCATGGCGCACAAAGAAATCATATTGTAAAGTAATAAAATGTCACAACGCTGCGCTAAAAAGTACCTCACATAATCGCCGGATATTTATATCTGTGTATCTTATACATTATTACAATAAGACTTCAATGAGTATTAAAATAAAATATGGTTAAAAATATTGAAATTATGATTATTAAAAAAGTGTTATGTGATTTTGTAAAATATTTTCACTAGGGGAAAATTTGAAAAGAGTCAATAACAATGTTTTATATGCTAACATACTCTTAAAATTTTTATTCATCATTTTGTTATTAAATATTACAAATGGAAAATAAATATTAAAAGCAACCACACTTTCTCTCTTTAAAAAAAAAAAAAAATGCATATACAGAGCACTTTAAAAAAGATGGGACAAACTGTAAGAGGTGGTAGAGCACACTACAATTAACAATTTTTGTATCGTAGTAAACTAGGTCGCAATGCATTTTAGTCAAAAATATAGGGTATAGACTTTAAGCCAAACCCAAATATTTATTTAGAGGTTAATAATATGACGATATTTTAACGAAAAGTTCAACAGATTTACATTGCTTTATGCGGAGTGCGATATCAAGAAAAGTGCTGGATGTGCACAGTAATTCAGTCGATGACACAGTATGTAATGTCAACTACATTCTGAAATATGGAGCACCTAATTCAGCACTGTTTGGATGCGGGTGATAATAACTTTGACCAATTCTCGTGATACGTAAATATTGTTACATTTGTCGCTAAACAAGGTAAGTCTATCGAGATTTTCGCTAAAATAGATCCATCATTTTAACAAAACAAGAATTAGGGTTTGGTTGGAGCGAAACATTCTGTATATTTGACTGAAAAAATTCATTGTGACCATGGTTTCATATACAAAAATTGCTTTTCTAGTAAATAAACTTAATTGTCGAAAATTTTAACAGTCAACAATCTGCATCAAGCTAATATTATCAATCTCATTCCAGTTTAAAATTTATCAAATTTCAATTTTTTTAAAGGGCTAAACGTTGCAGGGTCTTCCTCTATGTAAGTTAGTTAAATGTTATTATGTGCCGTAGAAAAAGTTAAGAAAGTCAAAAAATATCAAGCATCTATTTTTCCTCAGAGTTAAAGCTATATGTACTGAAGAAGTGTGGGGTTGAACGGAGGGTGATTTCTGAGTTAAAGCCTTTCCCATAGCATTTAAAGATAATCAGATGTATACAAAACCTTGTGTTAAGATTGATTATAATGTGTAAAAATTAAAGTAAAACAAGTTGGAAATTGTACGTCAAACGTTACAAACGAGGTGCGTTCGTACGCACGTTTTAGAATTAAATTCATGATATCCCGTGCGTAGAACGGGCTAAACAGCTAGTTAAGTATATATTTTATGACGCTGTTCATACAAATATCTTAACTAGTTATATAAATATTCAGATATATATGTATCAGCTAGTTATATAAATATTCAGATCTTGATGATTTTTAATTCTGTGAAATGAATTATATCGTCTGCAGATTAATTTCTGTAATAAAATAAGTATCTCGGTCGCTTGACGATTTAACATCCATCGGAAGCTCCTCTAACAAAAAAGCACCGATTTAAAAAAAAAAATCAAATTTCTTAATAAATATTTTTATTAATATCTCCTAAAGTTTTGATTCGATTTTAATAAAATTTGAAATGTCTCGACAAAATTCTGCAAAGATAATATATTTTAAATTGCAAACCATTTGGTTGGGTAGTTTTTGCGTTGTTATATGCGGACGGACAGACAGACGGACGGACAGACAGACAGACGGACGGACAGACGGACGGACCAAACGACGACTATAGGTGCTACGTATTTATATAATTACGAACGCACCTAAAAAAGCATAAACAGCCTAAAATTTTATTGTTATCTACAGGGCTTAATTTCTAAGGAAAAAAGTACCGGAGCCCAAATATTCTGCAGTACTAACACCCGTAGCGTACCCCTCTCTCTTTCTGCCGTCACTCCAATTTGCATATTTATATTTCATACATTATTTTCAAAATTCAAAGCATTGTTTTTTTATTTAGAAAAATAAAAATTTTAGCTATCCACTATTCCACTTTTTAGTTATTACTACTTACCTTTGCCCAATCTTAATGCTAATTAATTGGAGAATTCTGCGATTAAATAAGCTCAGGAGTATGAATCGGAAATAGTGTTAATACAAAAAATTAATAGTTCGCAGCTATGCAGAATAGAAAAAGACTATTTCTGTTTACTCTTTATTCTGATCAAAATAGCATTAAAATGATTTGAAATAAATAAAAATTGAATTTAAGACAAATTGAGCTGTAGCTTGCCCAAACCCGAAGGCTGGTATAAAAATCGAGCCTGTTTCATCTCTATCTCTTACGTGAGCGGCACATTACGTCACTTATAAGTGTTTTGATACAAAAGAAAGCAAATGATTGGAGATAGGAGGGAAATAAAAGGGTAATTTAGGATTCGTTTTCCGGAAGCGTTATTGCTCCGGAGCGCAGTGTTTATAGCTCCGTTGATTTATGGCCAATATTTACTAAAAACAAAGAAGTACCGGAGCTGGGCTCCGGTGGGCTCCAGCGCATATTAAGCCCTGGTTATCTAATATCTATATCTATACTATTATATAAAGAGAGAACGCCTGACTGACTCATCAATGCCCAGCTGAAATGACTAAAGTCAGGATCACGAAATCTGGAAAGTAGATTGCTATTATTATCTGGGCAAGCAATATAAAAGTATTTTTTAAAATCCCCCCCCCCTCCCTCTCCTTGAAGACGGTTAAAGTAGGGTCGAAAGTTTTAGGTCATTTTTTTCGTCATATCTTAGCAGAAGTTAGGTAGGAACATGAAATTCAGCATAACATGTCTACTAAAAAAATAGTTAGACACGTATTTCAGCGATTTTAGAAATTCACCAACTAAGGGGGTTAAATGGAGGGTCGAACGTTTTAAATCATTTCGTCATATCTCAGCAGGAGTGTTAGGTAGGAGCATGAAATTCAGGATAACAAATCTACTAAAAAAAAATAGTTATGCACTTATGTCAGCGATTTTAGAAATTCACCCACTAAAGGCGTTAAACATCATATATGAACACGATTATGGGAAGTTAGACGAATAAGACAACTATTGCTGATTTTTGATTAGATATTTTACGTAAGATATTTTTAAAAGAATTTTTTTTAATTATCATTTATAAAGCTGAGGGACTTAGTATGATTACGTCAAAATAGATAAAGTTTTTCTTAATATCATTTTGACGGTTTATGGACGCGAGTGCGTTGTTGTGATTGGCGTGTTTTTAGGATATTATATTTTTACTTATGTTACCCGGAAGACCAAGGTTAACTCGGGCGAAGCCGGGTGGTTCAGTTATATTAAAACAAATTTATTAGTTTCAATATGTACATAAACAACAAAAAAAATATATTTATCAAATTTTTACAAACTTTTATTTAAAGTTTAAAATTTGTATGTACTGCAATTTTGTCTCACTCCCGCTTTTATCCGATTTAGAAATTTGTTGACTCATGTGTGACTAAGTTTTCAACCCTCCACCCTACCGCGACCTGCGTTATACACGGCCGGTGCATGACGTTTTAAACGTCACATGTAGTGGATCATTTTTACACGGTGATTGGTGTAAAGCGACGCACCCCCCGTTTTGCACCAATCACCTTGTAAAAATGATCCACTACATGTGACGTTTTAAACGTCATGCACCGGCCGTGTATAACGCAGGTCGCGCCCCTACTTCCAATACGAATTAAGTTGAAATAATTTTGCCAAAGTTTTATAACGCTATAATGAAATATGTATCTTTTGACCATATTTCCAGAATTTTACCTAGCGTTCCTAAAGGTTTGCCCAAAGTTTTTATAGCAGTAACTGGTTTTCTCAGTGTCCTTGGAAATTTGCTCATCGTTCCTACAAATTTCCATTTTTCCACTCACATGGGTAAAGGAGGACTATAATACAACCCGGGCTGACTCACGCCGTCATTTAATTGCCCATAGGAGCAGGAGGAGAACGATTGGCCACGCAGCGTGGCAACAATCGCGGATTGGTTTAAGTGAGCATCAAAATGCTTGATGATTCAGCCTGTATTATAGCGCGACCTACGTTATACTCAGCCAGTACATGACTGTTAAAACATCACATGGAGTGGATCATTTTTATATCGCGATTGGCGTAAACTGGCGCGCCCCCCATTTTGCACCAATCACCGTGTAAAAATTATCCACTCCATGTGACGTTTTAAACGTCATGCACCGGCCGTGTATAACGTAGGTCGCGATAACAGTAGCCCTACATAAAACCCATGTCACATTATCTGCGGGTATAAAAACTGAGCTGCGCCGTGAGGCACCTGAGTGGCGACCGTCAGCGTCTCAACCGCCATACACATGTCCTGAGGGACATATAACGCGCACGAACAGGGTCTGCGCCCATATGCGCTACGGCGTCGGAGCACCACCTCCTACGCATCACTCCGATTCTACGAAGTGGGGACGACATAGGTCGTTACGATACGTGGAGGTTCCCATAATCAGGAGACTTCCACGAAGACAGCCGACGGCTTCGTCGCCGGAACCCCATGAGGGTAACCGGGTTCTAAGCCATAATGCCGAGTTCCCCCGACGATCCTTGCTTTCCCGCGGCGTCCGAACATCGAGTCCTAGGGAAGGAGGAAACGACTAGTTCATCTGCCGCGATTATTGCTTGTGCGATAGAAGGAATTTCTCGCCAACCCGGGACCACAAAGAAACTTGTCCCTTGACGCCTTAGGTTATCCTCTCTCGATGGCTTTGCTTCCGGTGAGCCCTACGGTAAGAACGCAGGTGGTATCCGATGGACTCCATCAAGAGGATCATCCACATGTAAAAACAACACATGCAAACACAAAACTTAACATATCACAAAAATGTTAGAAACAACGGAAAATTAGGTTTAGATCCACTACCGAACTCTGATGGGCATGAAAAATTCCTTCAAGAACGCTAAAGAAGCAGTCTCGGTCGAGGTTAGTTGCGTGAAAATTAGGTGAAGACTACCGCTAATACAACCATCGGGCACGGAGAGTTCCAATTACGCAAAGACACGCTGGATTGGTTTTTGACCCGAGGCACAGTGGGGCGTTTTGATGATCTAGGTGGACAAAATTCATTTTTCCGATTATCTCGGAATTTAACATGACCGCGTATACTGGTAGATGAATGTCTGTTTTTTCGAGATCCGTACGAGGTTTGTCGAAAAAATCCGATTTGTCGATTAACTACGACCGTAAAAAAGGCAGTTGGTTTGAGATAGTTTCAACAGTTGCACTATTTTTCTGTAAGTTCTAAAACAAGTCGTGACTTTTCTGTTTTATTTGAAAGCAGGAGTTTACTGAACATATGTGACATGTTTTTCACAAGATTAAACCTATTGTTGTTTGAAAATAAGCGCCATCTTGTTTTCAAACTTCATCTTGACTTTTAATACAGTATTAAGCATTATTAAAAATAAGCATTTTTTAAAATCAAAGTGTCATTCCTAAAGTATTGGAAACTTTAGAAAGCTCCTGCGAAAGTTTGCAAATCATTAAATTATATTAACTTGAAGTGTATGTATGAGTGTTTAATTCTAATCTTGCAAGTCAATTTTAAACCACTTTTAATTATCCGATTGAGCTGAAACTTTGAATACATGTGTAGTTTCAATGACAATACAATATTATAATATAAATAATAATAATAATAATATAAATAATAATAATAATAATATAAATAATAATAATAATAATATAAATAATAATAATAATAATAATAATAATATAAATAATTAAATAAGCCAAATATTTATCACTGTTTGATTATTTTATTACTGATACATTCGAAAACCCAGCAAAACCTAATTAAACTTCAACGCAATAATTTTGCCCACCTAGATCCTCAAAACGCCCCACTGTGCGAAGGAAAAAGTTTTAGCTTGATCGCCGTCGCGTTAGCCGACGAGCCTCCGGCCCGGTTCCTCGTAGTTGAACAACACGAGGAGTAGGTGATCCCCTCACCAAGATATGGTTTTCGTCAGGGCTACACTAGATATCGGGCTTGCTCATTCATTATCATGACGTCACAAAAGGTGGCTGGCCGCTACCAGCGATTGGTACAAAGCGAAACGACAAAATGAAAGACATACAGCGATTGGCACAAAACGATGGGGTCGTCGCTTTGCACCAATCGCTGGTCGCGGCCAGCCACCTTTTGTGACGTCATGATAATGAATGAGCAAGCCTGGTATCTAGTGTAGCCTTATTTTCGTCCACAGCGACCTGAGGAGCCGCCTTTGGATTGAAACTCCATCTGGTTTTGGAACCTCCTGCGCTGTCACCCATTGAGATTGGCTCCCAACTGCTTCAGCTGCAAGGGATGACGTGGTGGCTGCGGGCTATGCGCCCCATACGCACGCACGCCAGTAGATATTCCACCTCTGACGCTGGTACGGTGCAGATAGTTTTTGAATGCCGTATCTCCCAGCGCGCTACAGAGTCACCACGCATCGTGCTCTACAAAACCAAAACCTGATCTCGCCGCCGTCAATTCCTTGGATAAGTTTGTGGAGATGGCCCAGCTACCTTTTGCTTGCCTTTCCCCAGCGTCACCTACCTCGGCACAAAAGAGAAGGACTAGTCTCCTTAGTGAGCCCCTTGCCCAAGCAACTGGGATTGGTCTACGGGATGTCCTTCCACCACCTACGGAGGAGACTCCGAGCATTGACCGAGTCCTGGCACCACGGAGAATCTGCGCTTACGATAGGGGGACCCGCCGGCCCTAAGGGACCTCGTTAAGGCCCGACAATGGGTCTTCTGGGTATCTCGGATATCCCTTTTTCACCGGCGGACCACGATGAAGCGGTAGTTCGTCCGTCTCCTGTCTCTGTCTTGTCGACGAACATCTCACTATATCGAGTCCGGTCCTCTTCCCCACTTAAGGGGTCGAGTTGGAACAACCCGACGGAGAGTCGCAAAATGCTTGGCTTCCGGTCATCTTTCCCACTTAAGGGGCCAAGTCAGGACCACCAAGAGGGACCCGCCAGATCATCTGCGGGTATATAGCAGAAAAACAGCAATAGGCGTGAAGAACATTTTAGCTTAGCACAACTTTCCCTTCGTTCAATAAACAGTCTTTTTCGGAGGGCATGTACTCGCAGAGACGTAGCTGTTGCCACTCGTGGGTAAAGTCCATAGCGTTGTCCGTTTTTTTAGAGTGGTCGTAGCGTTTTTCCCAAAGTTCCTAAAGTTATATCAGCGTCCCATTTGCGGTATGTTTCGAAGGAGAGGGTGATTCCAGATTGACAGTTTGACAGGGTTAGAGTTTTCAGATTTGTCTAGTATTCCTAGAATTTTGTCCCGTTTTGTCCAACGTCTAGAGTTTTGTTCAGCGTTACTAAAGCTTTGCCCGTGATGCTATATCATTACCACGTGTTGCCCATTGTTCCTAGTGTTTTCCCAACAGTCTTATGTTTGTTTAGCTTTTTTAGAGATTTCTTCGGCTTTGCCTAACATTCTTGCAGCATTTTCCAAGTATTTATAAAGTTTTGCCTAGCGTTCTTAAAGTTTTGCAGACTTTGTTTGTTTTTATATAACATTGGGCGCGTTCACAGACCGAACCCCGAGTTACATAGAGTAACGCATGGGGAACCCGAAGCGTTCAGAGATCAATATCACGTGACTTTTTGAGGGTTTCCAGTAGCATTCGGAGCCGGAAATTACCCAGACTTCTGGTAACCTACATTACCTGAAGAATTTTGTTGGTAAAGTGATCACGTGGTTGGGAAATATTATTTGTTTGTTTGTTTTATAGCTAACTGCAATTGTCAACTGTTGTTCTTTATGACTCCTACTGTACACTTGAGTCCTGACCCTTTCATTGGTCTACCTTAAACAGGACTACGATATAATTGGCCAGCGTCGGCTAGGATGCTTCCTGCAATGTTCGTACAATCAAAATGTAATGGTAGATTGGTTGACGGAAGTGTTTGATTGTAAACATACCCATAACTTCACCCAAAAGCGTTCACAGCCGTTTTAACCCAACTTTACCCCGACAAAATCAGATGACGTCATTCCCCAATTATACGAGTAACTCGCGTTTCGGTCTCTGAACGTGCTCATAGACCTTTTTTTGAAATTATGCTATAGCATTGCCCTGTTTTGCTCAGTATTTTACAAGAGCTTTGTCCAGATTTGCACAACGTTCCTAGAATTTTATTCAGCGTTTCCAGAGTTTTGACTAGAATTTCTAGAGTTTAATCTTGCATTTCAAATTTTTTACCTGACTTTACTCGTTTTCCTTTAGCATTACTCGGTTTTGAACAGCATTCTTAAAGTTTTACGTGGATTTCACGTGTTCCGATAGCACTCCCAGGTTTTGTCTAGTGTTCCTATGGCATTGTCCCGTTTTGTACAGTGTTTCTAGAATTAACCTAGTTTTGGCCAATGTTTAAAATGTTTTGCCCGGTATTCCTAATTTTTTGTCTGGTTTTGCCCTTGTTTCTATAAGGAAAGATCAGTTGACGTTACTCAGGGCAAAACTTTGACGTCACCCAGGGCAAAAGATGGTTTTGATTGGTGTACGAACATGGACGAGTTTGTCTGATTGGCTGGGAGAGGGGGAGATTGATTGACGGGAGTGTTTATTTGTAAACATGCCCTTTCCTTATAGCATTGCAAAGTCAGTATTCCTAAAGTTTTTCAAAACGTTCCTAGAATTGTGTTCAGCAGTTATGACTTTTACCCGTAATCCTATAGCATAGCCCAGTTTTTCCCATTGTTTCTAGAGTTTTGCCCAACAATTCTAGTTTAGTCCATCGTCCCTAAAGGTTTATCCGGCTGAGCCTAAATTCTTTTATAGCACTGCCCAGTTTTCCCTCTTTTCTTAGAGTTTCGTCTAGTTTTGTTCAGTGTCCCTATAGTTTTGTCCAGCATTATTAATGTTTACCCAGTCTTGCACAGCCTTCTTGAAGTTTTGCCTAACGTTACTAAAGTTTTGTCCAGCGTTCCTAAGGATTTGTCCAGCTTTGTCCAACATTCTTGTGGCTTTGGCCGTTTTTTCCCAACATCCTAGAGTCCCCCCCTCCCCCCCTACAGTTCCAAAATTTTTGACCTGCATTGCTCGTGACCATATAAAATTGCCCTGTTTTTTCCAGTGTTCTCGGAGTTTTGCCAAACGTTCTTCGAGATTTATCGGCCGTTCTTAAAGTTTTGCCAGGATTTAGCTGATGTTCCGAAAGTTTTTCGATGACTATAGGGAAGTTGCAATCAGCTGATCAACCCATTGTACTTCAACTGGAGGTCAGTATAGTTTCATCAATCAGAACTGCCTATTTGTAGTGTGTGACCTCCATCATGACGTCAATTGCAACTGCCCCGAGGCTAACGAAAAAGACAGGCTACCGCGGTGCATTCCACTTATCTTTTTTTACAGACCGCTTGAGTGACGTCATGCTCTTTTCGTACACCTGCATTGGTGCAATTGTATGGCTATATTGAAATTCGCTGGTGCCAGCTGGACATGTAATCAAAACCATACTTTTTTAATTTACAGCGTTATAAAAGGTGGGCAATATTATATAATGGGTGGGCAAAACTTATGTGTGTAAGGCTTATTTCGTAATGGGAGGGGGGGGGGGTGCCAACTTCACACGTGGTCAACAAAGATATCTTTAATTTAGAGCGTTAAAAATTATAGTCAAAATTAAATAATGAGTGGGCAAAACTTCTACGTAATTTGTGTAGCTATATTCGAATTGGGCGGTGCCAGCTGAACACGTGGTCAAAACCATATTTTTTAATTTACAGCTTTATAAAAGGTGTACAAAGTTATATAACGGGTGGGCAAAACTTCTATGTAATTTGTAAATCTTAAATCGTAATTGAGGGGGGGGGGGTGCCAACTCCACACGTGGTCAACAAAGATATCTTTGATTTACAGCTTTAGAAATGGTGCGCAAAATTAAATAATGGGTGGGTAAAACAGTAGCACAATTGTTCCTTTTAATTTCGTATTGTGAGGTGATGGGTGCTAGTATGAGAAATGGGTCAAAAAATAAAATGCATGTGATTTACAGAGTTATAAAAGGTGGGCTAAATTAAATAATGGGTGGGCAAAACTTCTACGTAATTCATATATTTAAATTCGTAATGGGGGTTGCCAACTTCACACAGGACCTTTTCTTTCCTTCTAAACAATTTAATTTTAACGAATCTCCATTTGAATATAATTGTCTTATGTGATCAGTAATATTATAAATCCGTATACCATGACTTGCGAATATATAATTTGAAAAAAGCTTCACTTTAAAGTGTTTGTTTAAATATGTATGCAATATTCTCTTAAATAATTTTAATTGTAGGCTAATAATGACTAAAAAACACCGGACATTTTTGTAGGAATTGAGCCTGTCGGGCCTGCATGATTTTAAAGATTTTTGCTCTGCTCAGACCCTCCCCCCCCCCCCCCCCTGCACACACACACAAATCCCCGCTCTAGAACGCCAAACTTTCTGGCACATTTACGAACTCATTTAAAAACATAAAAACACGACACTTGTAGGTATAACATTGCAATGATTTGTTGTCCAACTTTTTTGTTTTGGATAAATGAATTGCATTTTGAGTTATAAGTAATTGTTTTCTCATGATGGCAGTCTTTCCCTTTGATACGTTTGAGAACAAAATTGTGTCAGAAAGTATCCAGTTTGGATTTGAAAACCGCCATAAGTCTAAAAATTTTTTTAAAACAGCAATGTTGAACGCATAATCTGAAACATGCCTTATATGAAAGTAAAAGGAAATACCTTGTACGATTCTCAAAAAGGTCACACTGCAAAAAATTAGTGTTGATTTTACAGTATAATACTGGAACCCCAGCTGCCAGCATTTTACCGTAAAATTAACAGTAATAAACAGTAAAATAAGCATTAATACGCTACCGCGCATGTGCCGCAGCGTATTACTGTTTATTTTACTGTTTATTACTGTTAATTTTACGGTATAATACTGACGGCTGGGGGGTTCCAGTATTATACTGTAAAATCAACACTTATTTTTTGCAGTGCAGAAGAATATCTGAAAATTTTATGCATGTACAGATGGAAAATAAATATGTTACGCTGTGAGAATGTCTTTACGTGTAAAGTGTGCCATTTATCCAAAAAAAGATTGAGAAATACTAATATAGAAAGTTCAGTTATTCATACGTATTGATTATAAAATTCAAATATCTTTGCTTCTCAAGCTTTGTTCAATGATTTGAATATGACTTAATATTAATTTATTATATTCCATCAGTTTTTAAATCTTTTTTTCCTCCTGGGTTTTATTCAGCCAAACCTAAACAAAATATGGCTGAATATTATATTTTTTATTTTTAAAATCATTTCTGAGTTTTTATCGTGTAGTTCGAACTTCGAACGTTATTTAATAAAAAATATTGAAATAAAAAAATTATAGATATTATTATTGCCAAATTGTGTAATATATATATATTATTATTATTATTGTAAATTAGAAATGTGAAATTTCCTAAATTTTCCAAATGGTGGGGGAAAAAATGTTTCTATTTTCCAGTTTTCTTTCTAGATAAATTAGAGGAAAATTAAATTATTAAGAGGAAAACGATAATAGTCCATTTTTTGTGAAATTTGGGGTGACAGTTTCATTTAATGGTTTGAAAGGCGTACTATCATTTGGTAGAGGAATAAAATGAAAATAATCCTTTGAAAAAGCAGTTGAAGACAAGATCGATACATAGTGCTGAAGCTAAGATATCCACGCCGGTAAAGAAAAATAACTCAGAATAACATAGTTTATGACTATCATAATTTTTCCCTTTCGTCCCATATATATCCTATTATTATAATATGTCTTTTAAACTGTATTAAAACCAGATTAATGAGACTACTTGCTAAATTATTTGGATTTTATCATTTTTCTTAATACAATCAGTATTCAAATTTTCTATTTCTTTAAAAACTGATATTATTTTATAATATAATATTTTTACAATTAAAATATAATTTTGATTTTTCGAAAATCTATATACACTCAGAATTCCAGTTTTGGCATAATGCTTAAATTTCTGTTATAATTCTATTCCTTTGTGTTTTACAACTTAATATTTGATAATACAGGAAATATATTTAATTAATAAGCTTATAATTGAATACTTGTAAAAGTAAAAATAGTTTTTTAAAAAGCATACTTTCATTAGTGCATTTAAAAGTAGAAAATACGCCAAATTTAAAATTCCTGTTTTATAAATGAAAATCTGCTTCCTTATACGACGTTGCATTCCCATGTAAAATTCATTATTATAGGTTAAAAAATAATGGATTGATATAAAAAAATTAATTTTTGCGCAGTTTTCTTAAGGCAGTTCTCAAATTCAAAGGAGCTACTTTTTGACACATTTCTGAATTAATTTTCGTTCAGAAACACATGAAATTAATAAGTGTTCCTATTCAGAAACTATGTCATTGAATGACATTTTTCATTTTTTGGAAAAGGCAGAAGATTTTTTCAGAAAACACTGTCAAAGTAGGCCTTTTTAATCGAATTCCTGGCGCGACAGCACGAGACTGGGGAAAGTCATCACGTGACAAGAATCGCTTATAACTCGATAATGAATTTATTTATCAAAAAATGGAAAACGCAGTCGATTCCAAATCGCTTCAACAATCAGACCTGCCAGTTTTATGCCTTTACGTTTAAAAATGTGTCACAAAGTTTCACATATTGTTGAGTAGGGAATTTGAGATTACCTTAAAGAGATATGGCAACTGGCAACTGGAAACATGAAAGAAAAACAGCACTCTTTTATTACTGCAAATGTTGCTTTACATTATTGTAACACACAAATATTTGTTCAAATAAGCAGTATATTTTTTCCATCACGTTTTAACAAAATCTTTAATGGTATAATCGAATTACAAGTAAAAATCTTTCCCTGCTTTTTTCTTTTTTGCAGAAAAGTAGAACATATTTTTCTGCTTTCATTCTAAAAGGCTGTTTGCATGTACATTATGGGAAGAGAAAAGGTCTCTTGACTATGACTGCACTCCTTTTCTTTAGTATAATACAACTTCCTGACTCTTCTGGATTATGTTTAACGTTATGTTATGTTACGTTTATGTTAACTGGATTATGTTTAACGTCCCCTATTACAAGACGCCAATTAACACAAAAAATCCCTGACGGCTCGGCCACAGGTAGATTTCGAAGGCGCAGACCGCGGGGCGCCTGTTTGTTGGGAATTGCGGAAGAAATGACCTTTCTGCCATGATGCGACAGTTGGAACCGTCCACTTCGAAACCTAACTTGTTTGCAGGCGGAGCCGGCAGGGATTTTTTTTTTTTTAATTTTTTTTTTTTTTTTTTTTGCTATAAGGGTTGGTCCTATAAAAAACTTGTCAATATAAAAGTTTTAGATAATATTAAGAGGAGTTATAATAAATTTAAGTGGATTTGATATCTTTTGAATTGACGAAGTTATGATTTTTTTTCTTCTAACCCCCCCCCCCCCTCCTCCCCACTTGAAGCCATTTTTAATGATATCAAAACTCTGTCATACATAAATTTTCGGCCCTTTTCCTAGAAGTAATAATAACTTTAAACGGATTCGATTCGTATCATAATTAAGACGTTATGGGGTTTTTTTCTGTTTTCACAAAAAGCCTCCTCATTTCCTCCCTCCTTGGTTCGATTTTGCCCGTTAACGAACCTGACTGACATTTTATGCCCCTTGATTTTATGTATAAGTTTGGAAGAGATTTGTGAAGAATTATTCGAGTTATCGTGTCCATAAAAAAGTGACATAGATAGATAGAAAGATAGATTAGATAAAGTTTTGAACTGAGGGTGGTTTTGGGTTCTGGGAGTCATGATCGGCGTAGATCTGCAAAAATTTTTCAAAAATTCCAACTTAGAGGAGAATGTAATATGTAGTATTTCTTACGAAATCTACCTAAAATGCATATATTTTCACATAATTTTATAGAGCACTTGGAAACAGTTATATTTATAAACGATTAAAATTTCAGAGAGATCGAACGACAAATACTATTTTTACGCAAAACCGTTACATTTAAGGCCATTAAAAATTTCAAAATGCTTGGACAAGAAAATCTATTTTTTTAACTATATAATGATCATACTTAAAAAAATAAGTAAATGTTTTTTTACGATTTTGCGATTTCGTCATTAAAGATATAAATTCATACAAAATCGAGTAAAATATATAAAATAATACAAATTTAGGGTTTATTTAAAGTTTTATCACGGGCCCGGGCAACGCTGGGCGGGTCAGCTAGTGTTTATATAAAATTACAGTTCATTCCGCCACGTAAGCTCTGGAGTTATGCTTAAAAAAAAAAAAAAAAACTACACACGTACCAAATTTGTTTGCAATACTTACAAATGGATTTAACATATTAGGGGCTCTAAATTTTAAACCTTAAAAAAAAAAAAAAGTCACTTGTGACGGGTGCAACTCAAACGTGAAAGGTTCCATTTTCTCATTGGTTGACAAAATAACCGGAAGTCACTTGATTTTTATATTTTCGTACAAGTTTGCTTAAAGCACAATCTGTCTGTGAACAATATAGCGCGGTGGTTAAAGCACCGGACTTGTAAACTGAAGGTTTTATAAGTTTTGTCCTCTCTGATTAAAAAAAAAAAAAAAAAATCCTTTTTTAGAGTTTTGTTTTGATCTTTACGGAATTAATTAATAGAGATTATTTACTTGACTTAAAGATCAGTATAATTTTTTTTTAATTATTATGTAAATATATAATAAATCTTAATTAATATTATATTTAAATATATATAGTTAATGTTAGTAATTAGTATTATACTTAAATATATATAATTAATAATATTTAATATTTTATTTAAATATGTGTGTGTGGGTATATACATATATAATTAATATTTATTATTATTACTTAAATATATAATTCATATTAATAAATATTATTATTTAAATGCATATAATTAATATTTTCACTCAGTGGTTTGTAATATATTCTCTTCCATTTTCAGCAAATAATTAATAAGACATTTAAGAAAATAGGCCAATATATCTTAAAGAAAAACTTGGGATTTTTTTAAATGTAACTCAAACAATGAATTTTAGTTTTGGATGATACACTTTGTAGAAGAACAAACATTACATGTACGTATGTTTAGGATTAAACTAAACTTTTTCTATAAATATTATCTGTTATTAAAAATACATAATAGAAACGTGTGCTTCTTGGTTCTTATTAGAATCCAGAAGTATTGACTTTTTTTTTTTCATTTATTGTATATGCCTACATCAATAATATAATAAAATATCATTGTGATCTCAATAAATTTCTCTCAATCTATATTTTCTTAATAAAAATTTTAATTGATATTTAATAAGTAAAAATGTATTAAACAAAATATAATTTATTTTTAGGTGTCACTTTATAAACTAATCGAATACAATAACATCTCTCTTTAATTTTTCTTCCTTTTTAATTAATTTTATTATTATTATTATAATTTACCATGTCATGATTTCATGACCAAGAATAAATATATCACTATGGGAAATATTATTTTTATAAATGTTTAATTTAAATTATTTACAAAAATTATAATATAAGAAATGCAAAGAAATATGTATTAAATTTTACAAATTAATATTATACAATTTGTTAAAACAATTCGCGTACATAATTAATTAGTATTTCTAATAATCAAATATCAATTAATTAAAAAGATCCAATTAAATACATTTTAATTTACATAAAATGTATTTAATGGAAATTAAATATATTTTATGTATACATTAAATGTACTTAGTTATTTGTATAATAAATTTATATTATCCCAAAATTTAGTTTGTAAAAGACAGTTTAATTTACAAGTTAATTTACACAGTTTAATTTTTTATTACGAAGTATTAAGGCATAATTATGTTTTATTATCCTGCCCACAGAGGGCAGCAGCACAAAACGATGTTATGTTGCCGGTTTTTTGTCAACCAATGGGAGAATGGAACCTTTCACGTTTGAGTCGCACCCCTTGTGACAGCTTTGCTAGTGTTAAACTAGACAACTGTGTATTCGAAAAGTTTTGAAATGTATTCAGAGCAATACTTTTTCATTATCTGCATGCAGTGGCGCACCCAGGATTTCGCTTTGGGGGGGGCTAATGCATTTCAGAGGTCTGCACAGGTCCGCCTCGGCCCGTATCCAGCAAAATGAAGGTAAACTTTAAAACAGGGGGGGGGGTCACCTAACCTGCCCCCCCCCCTCCACCGGAAAGCTAACAGGCCGGGCCGCCAGAATTAGAAGATTTTTGATAGGCCGTGACGGGCCGACTGACAAAACAAACGGGCTAACAAAAAAATTTAATGGGGCCGGGTACGGGCCTCGGACCTATGATGACTTGTAGATTTTTACTTGTTGAAACTTCAGTTGTTTTCAGGCATCGTCAGAATCAGAATATTTGAAAGATATACGTTTAACACTCTTTTTGTCGTCTTTGAAGAAAAATCAGTTCATCACTGTCACTATCACTATCAATTTAAAAATTAATTTTACGTTTAACCGGCCCGATATAAAAATTTAAATGAAGCCGGTAAAATGTGATCATAACGTTCGCGAGAATAAGTATAAATCTGCTTCATGAAGTGACGCTAGTTTAGCAACATCATCAATAGAGTAATATAACATGTCAAGCGTAGAGATCGACATCGGATGTTTACATCGTGTCTGAGTTCAAGTTTTATTGTTTTAGCAGACTCGGGCCGAGCCGAGATCAGGCTTAAATTCTTTTATATACAGTCAAGCCGGGTCGGAACTGGACTTAATTGTGCCCAAACAGTTTGTTTTGTCAAAAGTAATAGAAATAAAAAGTTGCTGTTAATGGATTCAGTGAAGAAAATATGCCTTAAGTGATTCTCAAATTCCCAGTTTAACAACATGAAACTCTCCGAAACATTTTTTGACTTTTATTTTTAACTGTAAAGGCATAAAATTGACAGGTCTGACTTTTGAAGTGATTTGGAATCGAGTACTGTTTTCCATTTTTTGATAAATAAATAACCTATTGAGATATAAGTATTCCTTTCTTGTGACGATAGGTTTTTCTTCTTTACCATGCTATCGCGTCCGGAAATTTAATTCAAAACGCCAATTCTGATAGTATTTTCTGAAAGATAAAGAAAGATTTTTTGCATTTATCAGAAGAAGGAAAACGCTATTCGATTACATAGTTTCTGAATAAGAACACCTGTCAATTTTATGCATTCCTGAAGAAATTTTATTTCATAAATGTGTCAGAAAGTAGCGCGCCATTCGATTTGAGAAGAGCCTTAATAAATTACGAAGAAATATTTTCAAAAATCTACTTTTTTATACAGCTTAAAAATTATGATTTTTTAACTCTCTTTTCCTCTTTTATTCTAAACTACATTAATTCTTAGATTGAATCTTTATTTGAAGGCTGAAAAATCTGAGTAATCATTAATGTTGCTATTCTGTTTTTTCTGTCTTGTAAACATATAAGTTAAAATATATTGTAAAATTTCTCCAAAAATATGTATGCAATATTCTTTAAAAGAATCTTAATTTTATGTTGAGTAAAATCGGAATTTTTTAAAATACAAATTGAGCGGACTGGATAGGCCATGATTTAACTGATTTTGTCACTGGCCGGGTCGGGCCTGTTTTCTTTGATTTTTGTACTTACCGGGCCAAACTTTTAAATTTGCAACGGGCAAGATAGATTTCGTTTGGGCCTGGCCTCGAAATTCTGGCCTGTGCAGACTTCTAGTGCATTTGTATGACACTCACGAGTCGGTGATCAAGTGACCATCTGCATTTGCGCACTGCAACAGTAGCTGAAATTTACTATAATCACTTCTGATATCCATCAGTGATACAAAATTTGTTAATTATTTATGGATATGTGCAGTTTTTTTCCTTTTTTCCCTTTATACTTTACGATTACTGAAATTTTTTACAAAAATACTTTATTTTACGATTTAAAGCTGACATATTCTGTGATATAATATTTTATGTAATGTAATAGTACGGTATTCGTTGTATTGCAGCAACGTAATGAAATTATGATGACTGCTCTTGTGCGTCTCTGCTTTATTATCATTAATTCGATATCGTTTGAATTTGAACATATGCTAACACGTATATTATTTATCATAAATGAACAGAAATGAAACATTTTGTGAAGAAAACAGAGGAATATAATTTTATAATAAAATAGTTAGCCTGTTAATATAAATAGAACTTTGATATGAATGACAGAAAATTGTATCTACTTATTTATTTTTCAGTATCAACGGTTTTTTGCCGCTGTGTATTTACATGGGGAAAACTATTCTTCTATTAATTAATTAATATTATGATCATTCAATCCATTTTTAAAACTTTTTTTTTAATTAAAAAAAAAAGAAAAGAAAAGTGCCCTGTTAAACTGATGGCATTGACCTCACGGGGTTATTCACACTGATTCCGTATATTATACTTTTATTTCAAAGAATAATTCTGCACGATATTCCCATTTAGCTAAATTAAGTGGGGGATTATCTCCCCAAGTCCCCCCCTTTATACTTAACCAATGAACTTCCAAATCTAATATCAGAATAAACAGGTATACCAAATTTGCAGCAAATCGGATAATTCTGCATGAAAAATCCATTTATATAAATTAAGGGGGAGGGATTAGTCCCTGTTCCCTCCCCCTATATACTTAACCAATGAACTCCCAAAATTAATCAGGAAAGCGCCTTATCAGAATGAACGTTATTCAAAATTTGAAGCAAATCTGATAATATCTATCAAGAGTTATCACGTTACGTACATACATACTTACGTACGTACAGAACCTGTGGGCACATTAGCTCTCAGGTTTTGATCGCTTGTGAGCTAATAAATAAAGAGTAAACTGCCCAGTTAAACTGAGGGAATTGAGCTCACAGGCTATTCACACTCATTGTATATTATACTCTTATTTCAAAGAATTTTAAATAAACCCTCGAAAAATAAAGGAATTGAAAATACATTAACAGGGGGATCATCCCCCGTGCCCCCTTATAATTAACTAATGAATCCCTAAAACTAATCAGGAAATCGCCTTATCACAATGAACCTATAAACAAAATTTGAAGCAAAGCGGTTAGTTCTATCAAGAGTTATCGCGTTACGTACATACAGAACCGGTGGAATCAGGTAGCTCTCAGGCTTTGATAGCCTGCGAGCTAAAAGCCATTAACATGACAATTTACATCTATTGTGAATAGGAAAACAAGTCAATTTTATAATATGGAGTCTTCTTTGGCTTGGATACAATGGATACAAAAACAGTATATGCTAAGACGGAATTGCAATAAATCGGTGAGAAATTCCGCTTTAGACAGGCTTTCGTCTTAGCTGGTAAACTGTAAAGGTGTTTCTTTCGATGGGACCATGGAATGTTTGCGATTAAGATAATATTCCGTTATAGACAGGTTTCATTTACACTGGTTAAACAGTATACGTAAAACTTGTGTAAAGAACCCCATACTGTTTAACTTGTGTAAATGAAACTTGTCTATAACGTAATATTGTCTTGATCGCAAACATTCCATGGTCTCAGCAAAAGAAACACCTTGAAAGTTTACCTGGTAAAGCAAAAACCTGTATAAAATGGAATTCTTCATCGATTCATTTCAATTTTGTCTTAGCATTTTTTATTTTTGTTTGTGTCCAAGATTCAGTAAATTAGTACTTTGTTTGGCACAGGAGGGAGGAGCAGACCACGGGATATGCCCTCTCTTGGCTATTAATAAATTTGAAACTTTATGCTTACGAATATACTAGTGTAATTATCCTTAGAAAGAAATTAATATGTATGCTTACCATTTTAGTGATGAAGTGCTGGTGAATTATTCTAATCTTAGATGATTTTCTCGAGCTTTGATGATATAAATCCTCCAAATATAAAATTTAAAACTATGTCTATTTTTTATACGTTGAGTTAAATGTTTTAACACAAATGATGCTAAAAAAAAATGTGTATAACCAGAAGTACTAATAAAATAGAGGTGCATTTCGCCCCCCCCCCACTCACATTTTTTTTCAAAAATATTACCAATCGTTTATACCTCGTTTGTACTAGAGTAATAAAAGGTGTTTAGTGTGTGTGTGTGTGTGGGGGGGGGGGGGGCTGGAGAAACGGCCAGTCCCCCCCCCCCACCCACTCAATGTTTTACAAAACGGGTAGTGCCAGACGTTTATACCTCGTTTGTACCTCATTTGTACTAGAGTAATAAAAGATTTTTAGTGTAGGGCTGCCGCTTCTCCAGTCCCCCCAACTTCAATGTTTTAGAAAATGGATAGTGCCAATCATTTATACCCCGTTTGTACCAACAATCTTTTCGTTTGCACCTCATTTGTACTAGAGTAATAAAAAGATTTTAGTGTGGGGCTGCCATTTCTCCCCCCCCCCACTTCAATGTTTTACAAAATGGATAGTGCCAATCGTGTTTGTACCCGTTTGTACCAACAATCATTTCGTTTGTACCTCATTTGTACTAGGGTGATAAAAGGTTTTTAGTAGGGGGGGGGGGGCTGGAGAAAAGGCAGCTCCCCAACTCAATGTTTTACGAAATGGATAGTGCCAATCGTTTATACCTCGTTTGTACCAACAATCTTTTCGTTTGTACCTCATTTGTACTAGAGTAATAAAAAGATTTTAGTGTGGGGCTGCCATTTCTCCAGCCCCCCCCCCCCCCCTCCCCACTTCAATGTTTTACAAAATGGATAGGGCCAATCGTTTATACCTCGTTTGTACCAACAATCTTTTCGTTTGTACCTCATTTGTACTAGAGTAATAAAAGGTTTTTAGTGTGGGGCTGCTATTTCTCCAGCACCCCAATTCAGTGTTTTGCAAAATGGATAGTGCCAATCGTTTATCGACCTTGAATGGGTCGTATTGTCCATTACACAGATGTACAATGTAGACGAAATACCACACTCGTTTGGACTTCAATTCGCTTGACCGTGCTAAAAGTATGGATGATGGATGTGTACTCAGAACTGAGAGAATCAGAGTCTTTACGCTTAACGTATCTTTATGCTTACAAAATCTTTACGCTTAAAGTATGTCGCAAACGGCAAAAAAAATTGAGAATAAAGATGAAATGAGATACAAAAGTTTTGAACCTTTTCTAAAGACCTTTTAAAAAAAAAAAAAAAAAAAAAAAAAACTTTTTATAATTTTATAGAAAACTTTATATTGTTACTTCATGATTAAGTTTCAGTGTCTGGGAGGGGCTTCAGCCCCCTTAGCCCCCCCCGTGGGTGCGCCAATGTCTGCATGCCAGAGGTTAAAAAGCCATTGAAATCGACAAAGATTTTACTACTTAGAGCAAATTGATTGATTCTAATTATTTCAGCCCTAAAACACATATATGTTAAATTTGTATTATAATTATCTATGTGTAAATGATTTTATTAAAGTTCCACTAGTCCCTTGTAGCTCCCTCCCTCTAACCTTAATAGCTGATATATTACTTTAAATTATATAAAACAAACCGATTTAAAAAAAATACTTGTCAAAATACAGTTTTTATGTGTCTGTAAATATAAAAGATTGTTAAGTCAGTTCTATTAGTCCAACCAATACTCATATATTCAAAACTGTCACAGGGGCAGGGGGATTTAGATGATCTAAATTCCCCCATATTAATTTATAATAATGATAATATCTATTTATTGTTGTTACGAAATAACAAACAAGACAGCAAAAAAATAAAAAAATAACTTTATTTCTTAATCCCCCCCCCCCCCCTGTTTTATTTGTTATTTTGTATTATTATACAAATTCAATGTAACTAAAAAACTATACGCTACTCCCCTAAAAAAATAAAAATAAAAATAATAATAAAAAAAATAATAAAATAAATAAATAAATAAATAATAATCTATACTATTATAAAGGAGTAACGATTGTTTTTTTGTTTATTTGTAGGGGGTAATCTCTGGAACTACCGAAGCGATTTCAAAAGTGATGGTGGCAAATTGATGGTAACAATCCCTGCACCAACATAGGCCATATTTTATGTCGGTGCCGCAACCCCCAGGGGGGTGCAGGGGCAAAAAACGTTCTAAAATTTCGATTTTTTTTATACTGAAGGTGTTAGAAACATGAAATTTGGCATGGTAGTTACTTATAAGATGTAAATGCTCTCTAAGAACAAATTCTAAAAAAAAATCGAAATTTAAAAGGGTGAAATGAGTGAAAAGCGTTCTAAAAACATTCTAAATTACAATTTCTATGAAATCTCTGGAACTACAGAACCGTTTTCAAAAGTGATGGTGGCAAATTGATGGTGACAATCCCTGCTCCAACATAGGCTAAATTTTATGTCGGTGCCACTACCACAGAGGGGGTGCAAGAGCGGAAAACATTCTAAAATTTCAATTTTTTTTTATACTGAAGGAACTAGAAACTTGAAATTTGGCATGGTAATTTTTTATAAGATGTAAATGTTCTCTAAGAACACTAGATACTTTTTTAGGTAAGGATGGAGCCCGTTTAACAATGAGAAGCTTTCTGACACATATGCGAACTCATGCAAAAGGATATAACGCTTGGAGGCATGATTATTGAAGTGATTTGTAATCGAACAGGCCTTTTCAATTTTTTGATATTGAATTACATCTTGGGTTGCAAGCGATTGTTGTCGCATGACGACAGTTTTTTCTTTTCCCGCGCTGTCGCGCCCAGTAATTCTGTATTATACATTTAAGTAAACAATTTGGAAAACGCATAACCTATTTAAAAACGTAATTTCAGGAATTTCCAACATATACAATATTCAGGAAATTATCCGAATACTTTTATTCAGCCCTGTACAGGATCTACAGATTTGTATATATACTACATAGGATGCTAAATTTTAGTTTTGTTTGGAAACGCGCAGCACAGTTTAAAATTCTACTTCTGGAGTTTCTGTCCATAAATAGAAATGTGTTCGAACTTTTGTGCTGCCCTGTATATAAAATACAGAATTTATACACACCAAGTAATAGACAAAAAGTGGGTTAAATTTAAAATTGCGTTCAGCAACTTAAAACGCACTTCCAGGAATTATTTTTAATAGGCGTAGAGATTTTTTTTGTATGTCCCTGTAAATGAACGATGACTGCTGTACACACAATATTCAGTAGTAAGCCTCTTGTAATGCACCTTAGTGATATATATAAATTTCAGTGCGTTTAAAATAGTGAAACATTATTTAATTAAACCGCAAACGATTTTTCTCCATAGACGTAATGTAACGGAATTCTTTTGACTGTCCCTGTAAAGTAACTATAAGTGCTATGCACACCCTATTCCATATTAAGCTTCTTGTAATGCACCTTAGTGATATATATCAATTACAATGTATTTGAAATTGTGTAACATCATTAAAATAAACCGCAACTGATTTTTTCCCATAGACCGTAATGTAACGGAATTCTTTTGAGTGACCCTGTAAAAAAACTATAACTGCTACACACTTCAGTTGAAATAGGGAACATGCTATAGTTAACGACAATAACATATAAAAATTGCAGGGCAATCCTTTTTTACGGGAGTTAGAGTACGGACAGACGGCAGACAAACCGAAGTCATAAACACTTTTCAACTAGGTTGGAAAGTGTTAATAAATTTATTCATAAGTAATGATAATAAAGTACAGTAAAACCTGTGAAAATAAATCTGTCAATGACGGGATCCTGTCTTAAGCGGAAAAAGTGTTGATCTTTGCAAAATGTACATAATAATATGTGCGAAAAGAAGATAAAACATTTACAGCAGACGATGTTCCTGGTAATAAGGGAACCTGTCTATAACGGATTTTTCTTTCCTATGCGATTCCGACTTAAAAGATTTTACTGTATAGCATTTATCAGATTTTTATGTCTTCAAGCCATGGAATATGGATTAAAGACATTAATGATAACACACACAAACAATTATATACAAATAGAGATTCATTAAAAAATCAATATAGTTTAAATAGGCACAGGAAGAAAGAAATGTAGGGAAAGGCAGTATTTTATAACGGACGTGCCTATGCAATGCATCACAGCGACAGCTCTGGGTACTTTTTAAAAAATAAACATTCAAAAAAAAAAAAAAAAAAAAAAAAGGGCTGAAATGAGTATTTTCTATCAGAACCCATCGCACAAGACAATTTCTAACCATAGAGGCGCAAAAATCTATGTTTTGTAGAAATTCAGTCGGGTCGAACCGAGCTGAGCTCGGCCGTACTTTTAGCTTTTAATACAGGGCCTGGCCAGACCAATAATTTGTACGGGCCGGGCCAGTCCGGTCCAAAAACTTTCTTCTATGCGTCAGGCTGTTCCCGGGCTTGGAAATTTCAACCTATGCAGACCTCTAACCAATGAATATTTTCTTTATATTCTTTGCTCTAACTACACGGATCTTATGCCGAGAAAAAATTAAGCGAAAGCCATTCTGTTAATCCACTCTTCTGCGCAAAAAAGAAAAAAAAAAAAAAAAAAAAAAAAAAAACGGATGGAGAAGGTTAGAAATAATAAGAAAAAAGCAATGAGAAGGCAACTTTTTAGTAAGACAATGACGAATGAGTTTTGTACAGGGTTGCTGCAAAGGCTCTTCCTTCGAACACGCCTATCATCCAGGCAATCATCTGTGTCTTTCGCCAAACTTTGGCTACTTTTAAAGGAAGGGTCACACTCACACATATCTATCTACACTTACATTCATCGTAGGATTTTTTTTTTTTCTAATTTAGTGAAAATTTCTTGAATGACGTCCCCCCCCCCCTCCATCCTTTGCATTGGACATAATACAGAAACTAATAATACACTCCTCAAATTTTCTATTTTTTAAAATGAAAATAATATATCTAATGAAACAGCTGTACTGCTTCTTGTCATTCAAATGTAGGATGTTTATGATGATGATAGTAGCATAGCAAAAAAAAAAAAAATATATATATATATATAGGAGGTGTTTCAAGTAGTCATTTTTAAGTTATCGACAGATTGCGATTATCAATTGTCCAGACTAATGCTATTATCATGAAATAGACATTTTAATTATCTTATATAGAAGATTAAAAATTAAAAAATATATATACAGAGTTTCGATTATCAGTCATATTATGAGACAACTAGAGTAGAAGGGGCCCCTTTCATAAAATATAAAGTTTTAACAGGTTAAAAATTTTGATTGATAGTTTTAAATATTAAATAAATTGTAGTATAAGCCCTTTTCTTTCCTACGTCTCTGGATGATGATTATTTTTAACCACACTTCTATCTCAAAACATCAAACTCCAATTGATATGAATTAAAGTAGGCCATAATTTTAAATAAAATATGCTTCTTAAAGACCAATGTTCTATTCATAACTGAAAACTGCTTTTTATATGATGTTATTGTTATATTGGTACTAAATTTAACAGATATATGTTTGATGAAATATCATCAAACAGAATTTGGGATTTACTTTTTTACTTGTGGAGTTTTAACCATCATCTTTTATTTACCTGAAATCTTAAGTCAAGTATGAGGAGTACTTGATATCACCTAGATATTAAAAGTTACTTCCTTAAGTTAATTAATTTAGTTTTATGTGAGTAATATTAAACTCGGACCAATTTTTAGCATACAGCCTTCCAGTTTGTTCATATTTTGGTGGATATTAAAATTTTACTTAGAAAATTTGAAAAAAAAAAAAAAATTGTTTTTTATTTCATTAAATAATAATAATTAAAAATTTTATTTAATTTTTAATATTAACTTTTTTAAATACTAATTTTGAATATATATATATATTTTAATTTAAAATTTTAATTTATTTATTTTAAAAGTAATTTTTTTAATTAAAATTAAATTTAGCTCATCTTTACAAAAAAAAAAAAAAAAAAAAAAAAAAAAATCGAAAACGCAGAGCAAAATAAAATTAAAATATAGTAATTGTATTAATCTCTAATGTCCAAATAGATATATTTGTCTGCGCTTCTTTAAACCAGCTAGTTTAAAAAAAAAATGTATATTACAATTTTAATATATTTTTTATATTTCATATTTTTAGAAATGATAATTTTTAATACTTTTTAAAATAATACTATTTAATATATTTTAAAATTTAAAAATATTTATTTATTTAAATTTAATTTAATCCATCTTTAGAAAGAAATCGAAAGTGGAAAGCAAAATAAAATAAAAATATAATCATTGATCATATAAATCATATAAAAATATAATCATTGATCTGAAGCCAAAGTAAACATATTTCTCTGTGCTTCTTTAATCCAGCCGGTTTCCAAATCTAACCACAACAAAACAACCTTATATTGCCGGCTTGGCCAGCCGGCAACCGATAGAGGGCGCTGATCCGAATAAACAAAGTAACATTGTAAACAAACTCGTAGGACGGCAGCGGAGTGGCCAGTACTAGGAAACCGACCAGCCGGCAGCGTAGTCACGGCCTTTCATGACATAAACAAGGAGTGGAAGTTGAAGTGAGTTTTCGTATGTGCGCTTGTAGCGCCATTTGTTGAAATGCACCTGGGAGGATAGATACATCACCAACGGAGGGTAGACAACCGAAAATCATTTGACCGACAGAACATGCTCAAAAAATCCTTGTAAGAGTGAAAGCAACTCTGTTCCAACATAAAATGCGAAGAGTATGGTATCTAGCACATGAGAAG
The DNA here is from genome assembly GCA_963931845.1 of Maratus michaelseni. NCBI lineage: Eukaryota > Metazoa > Arthropoda > Arachnida > Araneae > Salticidae > Maratus > Maratus michaelseni. Next base: position 107,284,215 of record OZ007599.1, on the reverse strand, counting down.
AGAATATGTTCCACGGAGTCAATAACCATGCAGCTGCTACATATCTCATCGTCTATCAGCCCGAAACGGAATAGGATCGCAGGTGTAATCAGCATCTTGCAAAGCAGTCGTGTGATCAGCATATCCTCGCGTCTGTTATTAGCCCAATTAAAGGTTTGCTTGGCAGATGGGGTGTCGCCGAGGGCCATGAAATACTTGCTCGACTTATACTGTTGATACGATACCAGGTAGGTTCTCTGTTTTTGGTATCGAACAAGGTCATCAGGGGAGATCAGAGTTGCAAAAAACCCGTTTATTGCCAGGTTTATTTCCAATAGACCCGGTTTATTCCCAGGTTTATTCCCGAAAGACCTGGTTTATTTCCAAAAAACCCAGTTTATTCCCAAAAAACCCGGTTTATTCCCAGGTTTAAACCGGATTTTTTCTAGCCTTTGCAACTCTAGGGGAGATCCAGTTGAGCAGCACATCAGAGTCTGACACATTTTTAGCTAGTCGATCGGCCTGTTCGTTTAGGGGAATACCCCGATGGCCCGGTACCAAGGCAACACTAGATACCGGGCTTGCTCATTCACTCTCAAAACGTCACAAATGGTGGCTGACTGGACCGCGACCAGCGATTGGTCCAAAGCAACGCGCCCATCGTTTTGTGCCAATCGCTGTATGTCTTTCCTCCTAGTCAGCCACCTTTTGTGACGTCATCATAATGAATGAGCAAGCCCGGTATGTAGTGTAGCCCTGCCGGTACCCAACAGATCCAAATCTTGTATAGAGTCGAAGCGGTCCTCTGAAGCTTGTTGTGTAGCCACAGGTACAGTGCCTAGAAGTAAGTAGTGTGCTTATCGCCAATACAACCGTAATAAGAAAAATGTCCCTAACAGGAGGAAAACCAGATTCCACGAGAGGGCGGCGAGTTCCCATCGCCGTTATTAACGTTTGAAGTTTCATTTAACCCTTTAGCGGGCGGTGGTCACAAAAAAGGACACCTAATTTTAATTCCAAAACTGACAAACGGCACCAAGAATATTTAATTAATTTTTTCCTTTTATAAAGCATTGGAAATTTAGCAAGTTTTTATTTTGTAATAAATTCTTTTGTAAATTCTGGTGTCAGTCCATTATTTCATCATTTTAAAAACAGAATTACTCCGCGCCGGAAAGGGTTAACAGGCTTGATCCTAATGTTTGTTTCAATGTAATTAACGCTGCATTTTCAAACAAACTATACAAATGTTTCTATTTCTATAATATTGTAAAGTAAACATATATTATGCCTGTTTAATGATAAATCAGTATGGATAAATCTGCAAATACTAAGAAAAGAAAAGCTGATCGAACATGCTTCGTTCCTGGATATACTAGTGGATATAAAAGCAATAAAACTAAAATGACTCTATCCCCCCCCCCCAAAAAAAAAAAAAGACAAAAACTAAGTTGAAAATTAGTTAAAAGTCATTCCTCGTGCCGATAAAAATCTGAACCAATATTCAGTTGCATGTGAATTAGAGTCCTGCACGTGTCGTGTTGTACCCGACCCGAACGTGCAAATTTCATTTGAAATCAACCAGACCCGAACCTGACAAAAAAAATTTCCTCGATTTCCTTAATCTGAAAAAATATTGGACATTCTTTTGAAAAAGCGGGTCATCCCGAACCCGACCCGCAAGAGTAAAAACCCAACCCGAACCCGAAAAAGTGAATGTCAACCCGACCCGCAGCAAAAAGTAGAAGTCAACCCGACCCGAACCCGAACCTCAACGAAAAAATAGAGCGCCAACCCGACCCGATGCAGGACTCTAATGTGAATCGCATTTTCATGAGCGATTTATTGAGAGAAATTACAAATACACTATTGAAGGGAAAGAAGATTTGCTCAATTATTTTTAATCTTTCTATCTAAAATAATTAAAATATTTATCTTGTGATAATGACAATAAATAATTTTAACAATGAATTATTATCATAAATATTTTATTAATTATTGATATCCTAACTTTAAAATTTATTTTAACATGACTATTTTGTTTCATTAGTATACTTTCATTCAATCATGGTTTTAAATACATTCACAAAATCAATGTATTACTTTTTGCAGGGTGTACTGGAATTAAAAGTGTTTGATTTACTTCTGTTATTAAAATGTTGATTCACATTGGGAAATGTGAGTATGAGAATGGTTAAATATTGTTGATAGCTTAATGTAATATTAAAAATAATAATAATAACTATTAATCAAAAATAATTTTTAAATAATTTTTTTAGGGATGATTGGCACATCTACCCTAATTTAAGGAAAATGGATTCTTGTCATACTTTCAGGAGAGTAATAATTTTTTTTTTCTAGATTTGAAAGAATTATTAATTTCTTGTTTGATGTTTGCTAGTATACCTTAAATTATTTTACCCAAAACTAAAGCTCTGAAATATCAGAAATGTTTAACAACTCAATTTACTCTTAGTTTGTTAACTGGATGCAAACAAATTATGTAATAATGAATACCGATTAAAAAGTTGTCATAATAGGGACATGTTTTTGCAAGAATTCCTCATAGTATAATGTATTTATCCAATATATTGTATTGTATTTATCCAATTTTAGAAATAACTAAATATTGTAGGAAGAAAAACATTGTCCTATGATAAAGTTTGTAACTGTTTGAGTTCATTACAATTAGTTGTTATGAAATCAATTACATTTGTCTTCAACTGTATTTTCATTATTAGAATTTTTTTTCTTGTTTATTTTTTATCTAGGGCATTTTAAAGTACTGATTTATTATAGAAAAAAAATAGATTTAAAATGATGTGTATGTAAAAACAAAATTTACCATAGCCGCGGCGAGAACACTGGCGCCATCTAAAAGAGTTTTTACTCTTTTAGAGTCCTCTGGCGTCCTCTGGAGGCGTCCAGAGGCGTCCTCTGTTTCTGAAGTATAATTTTGATACCGATAACAACACTATCTACTTCTAGGCACTGTACCACAGGATAACCCTGGGAGACTTGATAGTAACGGTTTGAAGCGCCTTGAGGACAGATAGGCTGTCCGTAAGAATGACAGAAGGATGGTTCCAAATGCATAGTTCATCGAGAGCAGTCCCAATGGCTAACGCTTCTGCAGTGAAGATTGAGTTTGCTGTCTGAACTCTGTAGCTGAACTTTGACGTGGCTGTGCACCCTGCTATGGACATACTAGAGGGAGACTTCGAAGCATCTGTAGCTATAATAATCCAAGGGTCGGTGAACTGCTGAATGAAGTCATGGTAGAGAGGAACTATAATGCAGCTGTCTAGATCTTTACGCTGGAATGGTAGGTCGTCAAGATGGAACTGGATGGCTTCTGTATTGCTCGGCAGAGGTAGCTGAAAATCGATAAGGTACTCCGGGCGGCCATCAATCTCCTCAAAGAAATCGGAGAAACCGGGGACACTACCCGTACTCGTGTGTAGGTTGCCTTCGTAGAAATCCCAAAGTGGTGACCACTTGTTAAGCGCGCAATGTTTGATCCAGAAGCCGAATGCGAGAGAGTGGATTCTGCTATGAAGAGGGGGAATACCAGCATGCATCCGTAACACAATGTTCGGAACCCACCTAGGCAAGCCAAGGGCCGTCCTGATGGCGGAGGTCTGTAGTACTTCCAGTTTTTTTAAAAGGGATTCACAAGCTGTGTTTAGAATTGCTGCTCCGTACTCTATCATGCTGCGAATGGAGGAATTCGCCAAGATTAAAAGATGGTAAGAGCGAGCTCCATATCTTGTCTGTGAAAATGCCTTTAGGATGTTGAGTCTTTTTAACCCTTTCTGCCTCAGGTAATCTACATGCGTACGGAAACCGCCACGTCTTGTTACATAAAAGCCGAGAAACTTGATTTCGTCCGTCCATTCAATTAAACTGCCGTTTATACTAAAATCAAATTCGCAATCGCCTTTTCTTCTGGATAGGTTTATGGCCGAACATTTGTCTGGGCGAATCGACAGTATCCAGTATTCGCACCGCTGAGCGATTAGCCTAAGGGCTTCTTGTAATCTGTCTTGGCATGCAGTTATCGAGAGACCTGTACAATATACAAATATGTCATCTGCGTATAAGAGATATTTTACCCCTAGACCATCCAGGGCTTCAAAAAAATCATGCATAAAAATAGTAAAAAGGATTGGGCTCAGTACAGCCCCTTGTGGGACCCCTCGACCAGTAGAGCGAGACGCAGAGAACCGGCCTCTCCAGTAAACCTTGATGCTTCTGCAGGATAAAAATCGATGGAGCCAGCGGAGAATTGGTCCAGTGATGCCTGTCTGCGCGCACTTCCATATTAACCCGTCAACATACACTGAGTCGTATGCCGCTTGAAGATCCAGAGAAATTCCTAAGATGTACTTCTTAACTCTTTTAGCTTGGAATATGTCCTGATGTAGCATTGTAAGGGTGGTGTGGCTATCTCTAAATGGTTGAAATCCGAGGTGACGATGATTCAGGATGTTGTTTTCAAGAATATGGGTGCTGATTCGTCTGGTTATTATACGTTCGAAAATCTTACAAGGGACAGATGTTAGTGCAATGGGACGGTATGAAGTGACATCTTTTCTCTGTTTCCCTGGCTTCAGGATCAGCAAAATAGTGGCAGGGGTCCACGACTTGGGGATGTTACCGGAACTCCAGATATGGTTGAAAATACGGAGCTGGTGAGCTAGCGAGTTTTCTTTTAACCCTTTAAAAAGCAGGGCACTAATCCCGTCCTCGCCCGGAGACGTAGTCTTGGTTTGGTGTATTGCATCTTTTAGCTCCGACAGCTGGAGAGGACTATTGAGCGTTTCATTCTCAGCGTAGCCGTAGCTCAAAAAGAGAGGCACATGAGCAACATCCTGGCTAAAATGGTCTGCGAAAATTTCAGCTTGAGAAATTGCATCAGGAATTAGGGCATCTTCATGCAAGATACAGAGGTGGGCATCCGGGGGAGAGCTACACCGGTTCTTAATCTTTCTGAAGGTTTTGTGGAGGATGTGCGGGTCATGAGCATTTTGACATACGGAATCCCAGAACTGGCGCTTCGAATTCCTAATCACCTGTCGAAGTTTAGCGGCCACTTTTTTGTATCTCAACCAGAAGACCATCGAGACAGACTGCCGAGCTTTTCTCAATAGAAAATTTCTTTGCTTACACATATTGGTGCACCAGGCCATGAAGTTTCTGTTGGAAGAGCTGCGGGAATACTTGTGTTCATTCATTATTCGTTGGATCATATCGAAGAGGCTGTCATAGTCCGGATAAGGGCGATCAGAAATATCATTGTTGAAGTCTTGACAGATGCGATGCCATCTGTAGTAGATGGGATTAGCCTGGACAGGAGGACTGACATCGAGAGTAATGGAGATAGAAAAGGAAAGTGGTCGCTATCAAAGAGCTCATCTTCAACATCCAGGGAAGATAGAGCATAAAGGTCAGCGGAGCAAAGCGAGAGATCGAGGAGAGAACATGTACCGCCGGGAGGCACATGAGTTGGATCGGTGGTATTGAGTAAACAGAAGGGGCTATTAGCCAACCAATCGACGAAGCAATCACTGGTGCGAGTAGCAGACGGGGAGCCCCAAAGTGGGTGATGCAGATTATAATCCCCCAATAGCAGTGAGGGGCCTGAAAGGTGCTGACATACTTCAGAAATATCCTTGACTGCGAGTCCAGAGCTTGAGTAGATATTAATAATATTAATGGAAAGAGCACCAAAATTTTTTTTGACCCCCATGAATTCTGAACCAGGATTGAAATAGTTGAAGTCAATCCGTGAGGAAGATATTGAGGGGTCGACCGCAATAACGAGGCCACCGCCAGGGCGACCAGACCTATCAAGACGATAAACTATTTTCTGAGGAATGTGAAAAGGTTTCTCGGCAGACAAGAAGGTTTCTTGAAACACGAGAATGTTCGCTGTGGAAAAGGGGGGAAGGTTGAGCCAGGCCAGTTTGTTCATGATTCCTCTACAATTCCACTGAATGATTTTCAGACCCATAAAAACCGATAAGGTACGAAACAAGTAGGAACACAAAGAAAGCAAATTATCTGCACAAAAAAGAGTTCCAGGTAAACTGACACTGGCAGCCACCAACAACAAAAGAAAATGAATAAAAAGGAATTCATATTATGTGACACTTACGTTACTTGAGAACTCGCACCATGGTGGTGACGCTTGCGCCTGTCAGGCGACACATCGCTAAACTTAGCAAGGCAGTTCATTATGGTGGTACTTAAGGTAGCTATAGATTCACCAATTTTTTCTGAATATTGAGTGATATAGTCAATGATCACTTTAAGCATGGCATTTGTACGAGTTTCTATTAACTTTTGAAACTGTTCTAAGTCGGAGACGTGTTTACTCGTTACTTTCGCAAAAGACTGTGGTTCCACTCTTTTTGAGAACTGCTTGCGGGCTTTAACAAAGGACAAGAAATTGTGACATTTAAATTTCAACAGTTCTACTTCTTTAAGACGAGACGGACATTGATTATAATCAGATCTGTGATCCCCGTTACAATTATTGCATTTTACGGGATTAGTGCATGGGCCTGCATGTTGGCAGCCACAGGTCACGCATAGCTGTGCAGACTTGCATTTTGGGGTAGCATGGTTGAATTTATAACACTATTTACATTGGCGTGGACGGTCAATGAATTGGCGCACTTTTTGAACGGAGAACCAAATCTTTTCGTCTTTGGGGAGAGATGTGCCTTATATAGTAATTAAGACTGGAGACACTTTGTTAGAACTTCCCTGTCGATGGAATCGTCGCAGTTCAAAAATATTGAGAATGTTTTCAGCCGATATTTTCTGGCCTATTTCACTTAGGGGAATATTTACCGGAACATTGAACAGCAAGAACCTGTTTGTGATGTTATCCCAGATAACTCTGGTGTTCACGTTAACTCCCAAAAAAGAAGATATTTTAGAGATATCTATAGCACACATTAAATCCTGGGTGCAGATTATAACTGTACCCGTGCGGGTATATCGGACATTTGAAATATGGTTAAAGGACAGTTATATCTTTAAGAGCAGCTTGTACCGACCGTGGGTGCTTCCTGGGTATACTTGATGATTCAGTACTCATAATGAAAATGTTGAATTCTCTACCCCCATTTTCCGCAGCCAATTGTAGCAGTGAATCTATCGGCATAGCAGAACGCACAAAATGCGAATTTATTTCAATAAAATGGTCACTAGATTCTTCACTATTTTCTTCTATATCCGCCATATCAACACTGGACGGTGAAATCTCAGAAATATCGTCGGATACAACTTTAACTGCTGTACTCGCCATAATAGCGTACCAAAATTGAAAACTGCACTAAGCAGTCAAAAAATAATATCAAAACTTGGGAAAGTTACAGGACTACTAGCTATGAAATAATTCAAAACGCTTACCTCAATAGGAGACAAATTAACAAAATAACACACCAACAAAACCAAAGACAACACCAGCCTGCCTCACAGTCGGTAAACGCCCACCACGTGTTCCGTAGGGAGCACACAACCTACACACACGACAGCTGAGCATCCAAAAACACAACGATACGTTGAGCGAATCCGATCAAAGTAAACAAACCTGGGTGTTGTCAATTCGCATTTCTTCCCCAGTCAAATATATACTCGTCACGTCACTTTCGACTAGTGCTGCTATGTAAAACTAGAGTGACTCCTATAAGGGAGTAGTATATGAATTGAGCTACGTTTCGACTTCAGAATAGCTTTATAGTTTGTTTTAACAAAGGGTTTTTTTCCAAGCCACGCTATTTTATAGAGCACGGGCACGGTTACAAATAAACTGTCATTTTCACTGTTTGGGTGACAGAAACTTCGTTGCTCTTCGTTTGTTAGCATTGAAATCCGTAGCAATTTTCTCAATATAATGTCTTTTTCTTATCCGACCACGATTATTTTCAGTAAAGTACAGTTTTGTCTGACTATGTTACATATTTATCTGATGGTTCCCTCCCCCCTCCCTTTGCCCCTCTAGCCTGTAAAATAATTTAAAATCTTTAATTGTTTTTATATCCTTAGCATAAAAATTCTGCCCTTTTTGTTGCTTTCTAGTGATAATAAATCAATAATCAATCATGTAAATAATCCCCCTCTTGTCAAAATTTATGCTTCCCCCTTTCGCGCCCCCTTCCCATCGTACGGAGTTTCATATCTTCAAAATTCTTTATTTAAAAAATTCTGCCCTATTTGATTCTCATTAATAACAATAAATAAATAACAATCTAAATTAACCCATATCCAACCTCCCAAATTTACGCTTCCCCCCCCCTCCCTCCCAGCATACAAAAAAGTTTAAATTACTTTAAAATCTTTGATTTTATATAAAAATATTTTGCCCTATTTGTTGCTTTCCAGTAACAATAAGTAATATATCATATAAATTATCCCCCTACCCCGAAATTTCTGTTTTCCTCTTGCCCCCCCCCCCTCCAATATGCGGAGTTTCAAATCTTTAAAACTCTTTATTTAAAAAAATAATTTTCAACATTATTTCATTATTTTCTCACAAATAAAAATAAATAAATAATCATCTAAATTACCCTCTCCCCCTAACCTCCCAAATTTACGCTTTCCCCCTTACTTCCCCCAGCATACAAATGAGTGTAAAATATTTTTAACAGACTTAAAATATAAAAATAAATAAATTTGTCAATTCTGCAATACACTTATATGTTATTTTATTTATTTATTATTGTTTATTTATTTATTTTATATGTCTATTTATTCCACATTAAATATTACATATAAACATAGTCGAGAGTTACCTGTGTCTGTTCAAGGAAAACAGATTTTTATTTCTCTCTCAGAGGGCTCATTTTTACGGTATTCATTTTAATTAATATTTATAAATGACTGATTTACCTTTCTATCTGTTTACCTATCCTTTCCTGTCGTAACCTTTGTTAAAGTAGGCTAATTGTCGTAAATTTTTATCGTTAAGATTAGCACCAGCATTTTAAAAATAATCATCGTATCCAATTTTTTTCTTTTTGTAAGCTCGTGTCAAAATTTGCAGTTAAGGGAATTCGATAACTTTTCAACTTTTTTGTAATTTTAATATTTTATAATACCTTTTGAATTAATATTAAAGGGTTTTCTGAAGGAAATGTGAGATTTAACTTTTTTAACGGTTGCGCTTTACATTTTTATTATTTCCGAAAAACCCACGGAAATATCATTTTTTAAATTTAATTTACAGCATTAATTTCACATTAAATAGAATTTCCCTCCCAGAGCTGCAATCTTTAAAGTTTTTTTTTTTTTTTTTTTTTTTTTTTTTTTAATATACCAGTATGATCAAAATGTGCTAAAATTTCAACATATGTTTTTCAATTGACACTATCTTATATATAGACAATCCTTATTATTAATTTCATAAAATGACGGATCGGATTTCCAGTAATATAAATTGACTATTAATGGCTATTTGCTTATATTAAAATAATAATAATAATGTTAAACAAATAGTCATTTTTACACTATTTTTGCGTATGTTATGTCATTGTATTTATTGTTTTAACTAATTAATTATTTGGAAATCTGGTCCTTTACAGTTATAGGGCACACGTGGAAGAATATTATGCAAAAAAAAGAAAAGAAAAGAGAAGGTTGCAAGAAATTCAAAATTGCAGAAGAAGTGTCGTTTTAAAATCGTCTTATTATCATTATTTTTGTGTATATATATACATATATATATATATATATATATATATATATATATATATATATATATATAATGCGAAAACCACATAGTCATATCTCAAGAACTAATGCACGGAATTTAATAAAACTTTAGATTCAATTAGACCTTAATAAAATTGATGCTGATTCGTTTTTGGTGAAAATCGTCCAACATGTGGTGCTGCTATGATGCATTTTTCACGATTTCTGCTATAGCTCTATCTCCAGAACTAATGCACAGAATTTCATTAAACTTCTGTTGGACCTTGACTGGTGTTGATTAGGTTTTTGTGTATATCATATAACAGATGGCTCTTCTATGCTGCATTTTTGGATTCTAAAATGCATAATTAAAAAGATTACGCTTTTTGAAATATTAACATGGATGAGATAGAAGAAAGTTTCGGGATTTGCACATCCAACTAGTTAAAAGTATGTTGCTAATCTTAACAAAATATTAAACATTTATGACAATTGGTCTATTTTGACAAAAATTACGGCAGGAAAGGAGAGGTAAACATACGGCAAGGTAAATCATTCATTTATAAATCTTAATAAAAATAAATAGCGTAAAGGAGAGCCTTCTGAGAAGGGGAAGAAATCAGTATTCCGTAACCGATAACTTTTGAATATATTTATATATAATACTTAGATGAAGTACCCGGTCTTGAACGTTATTTTAAGAATGTTTTTTAATAAAATCAAGTTCAAAACTAAACATGCAGTGAAAAACCTACTAAAAGAAGCATGCGAAACGCATGAAACAAATTTTGAGTTTTGATGTGCGTAATTTTCACTCATTTTTCATTTAATTCAGAGGACACATTAAATACATACTTAATAAATAATCTGTGGTCCGGATTGAGATCAAGATTAAAGCCTTGTGATAAAAAGTTGTTTCTGAGTATTTTGTTAATTAAATAAGTTTTTCATGATAAAAATGTAACAAATACAAAAATTCTATAAATTTTATTACTTTTATTATTATTATTTTTAAATTTTTATTTCAGTTCTTCACTAACAAGGTCTGGGGACCTGAACATTTGTGAAAATTCTAATATACATTCATACACACACGTATATATAGGGAATAATTTTTAAAATAGCGAAAACGAATTCAGAGCACCCCAAAATGTTAAAATACACCAATATTTCCATAATCGGAATTTTATCATGATTCAATACGTTCCCGAAACTCTTATGACGTTATACATTCACCTGATGACGTCATATTCACCTGCTTTCTGTACTTACTCCTATTTATGCTCCTTGTATTATCCAGAACTCTTTGAAAATCTCTGTTATACTTCCAATATGACGTCATAATCATCTTCTTTTTCATTCTTGAAACTTTTTATTTCATTTTCTTTTTATACGTGTACATCTTTCAGTAAAAAAATAATTGTTGTGGAAAGAATTTTATTGCTGATTTTTTATTGTTGGCAACTGCTATAACGAAAAAAGGTTAAATTTGACAGGAAATGACTTTTTGATAAGCGGTTTCTTATTAATTAAAAATTTCTTATAATATATTTCAATTTCGGATTACTTTAGTTGCCTCAGCTGTGTTTTATTACGCCTGTGCGCATAATTTCACGATTCTCGCTTTTAAACTGTGGATATAAATAGAGACAGCCTGGCAAATTTTCATTTTTATATATTAGATTTGTTCTCGAATAAATTGCAGAAATGAGAAATCTACTTACTTTTTATTTTCTTACAAAATATATTAAAATATGAAGATAGAAAAATATTTTTTCAAATTTATATAACAAAAGATTTTTTATATAAATAACAGCCATTACTGTAATTCTTTTAATTGCGTTTCATAATTTACTAATTGACACGCCCGGCGTTGCCCGGGCCCGTGATAATAAGCCTTAAACAAACCTCAATTTTGTATAATTTTATATCTTTAACCCCATTTTGTATGAATTTATATTTTTAAATGAAAAATTCGCGAATTATTATTGATATCTAGTGGTAAAAGCGCTCGTAAGAAGACAATTTCTTGTTTTTTCACGTAAGGTCGTTTCACAGTTTTTTTTTTGTTTGTTTAAAGTTTTCGTTGCCCAAATTCTTTGAAATTTTTATGGGTTATAAATATAACGATTTTACTGCCCATGTAAAAATTTCGTGAAAAAAATATTATTATCTAGTTGTAAAAGAAATAAGTTTTCTTCTTGCTCATTTTATTTGGTTTTCGCGTCGGGTCCTTAAACATAACAACAACAAAAGAAAACTGTTTTCATCTTCCGAACTCCCTGAAATTTTAATAGATTATAAATATAACTGTATCCAAGCTCCCTTTAAAATTTCGTGAAAAATATGCATATTTAGTAATGCAAACATAAGCCGAAACGTGCCGAAACAGCTCGCGTTTTACAGTTTTCTTGGAAAATGTGTCAGATTTTGTTATTTTTAACTATTCTTCTTCTCACCCGAACGTTTCGAAATTTTTGTAGATGATGTTAATCTGGTGTGACGAGATGCTCTAAAAAGGTCATTTCGAAATACGGAGATTTAGTTACTTTTAGCGTCTCCGGGATGCGCGAGGTGACCTGCGGTCCCCAATGTTTCTGAGAGGGTTAAAATTCGTATTTTTGATAACCGATTGCACTGTCGAAAAAAAAAGATCTGTGTTTTAAGAGCGTATGTACCTCTAAATTTGCAGTAAAGATTCCGCAAGGGAGAAAACGTCAATTGTGAAAACAGACTTTTTGAAAAAAAAATTCAAAGGATTAACAACGATATTTTTCAAACTGATTACGACGTTTAAGACTTAAAAGTACGAACTTTGAAAATATGTCTTCCATTTTTTCGTTTCTAGAATGGTTTTGCCGATTCATGTTAAAACAAAAGACAAAAAATACTCCATCATTAAGTTTTTTTTCCTTCCCGATCGAAAATCTGGTTATGGGCATACGCGCGCGTCTACTGATTTTTTTTTTAAAAGATAGCTTTATGAATAAGTTTTTAATCAATATCTTGGTTAATTATCAAAAAATTAAAAAGCTGATCCCAAGGCACATCGGGACCTGCCCTTTCATTATCCTCAACCAAATTTTCAAACTTCTAGGTGCGGTAGATTTCGCTAGCCATTTCCAGACACATAGAGCGAAACTATTTTATTAGCATAAGATGTAAAATATCTATTAGAGTTTCAATTAAAAAAAGTTGTTTTCATCTATATTCTGTTGTCGGGTTGCAGTGTTGAATTCAGACATTTTTTTCTCGGGGGGGGGAGGGGGTGATTTCTGCGGCTTCGGGGGGGGGGATTATAAAGTTCCGGTTGGGGGTAGAAATTGCACTTTTTGACCATTAAAAAGCGTAGAATCTTAAATCCTCCTGGGGGGAAAATTTCAATGCTCTGGGGGGGGGGGGAATGCCCCCCCCCCACGCTATCTCTTGAATTCACCACTATCGGGTTGGATCCCCTTGCCCTTAGTCTCCATAATATGATAATCGAATATCTAGTTCTAGTTGATTTGGGAAGAGGAATTTTTTCGGTTTTTGTGAATAAAGTATCGAGGGACCTTTACCGCAGTTTGTGGATCTCTTAAGGCTATTAGTCACTGAAATCTCAAATTACCCTGGTTTATGTTAAACCTATGGGCGTATGATGCATTCGTATATTTAAAATATCTTCTCAGGAAATTAATATTTTTAACTTCGTTTTTCTGTGTGCACTTCTTAAAGGACGTCACTGTCTTTTTATTTGTCAAAATATTTCTAAAATACATTCATACATAATAATTTTATCTTCTAAAATCTTAGCAAAACTGAGTAAGATTTTAACACTTCACATAAAATTAAGTATATATTGTAGAAATATTTTGACAACTAAGAAAACGAGAGACATCCTTTAAAAACTGTACACAGAAAACAGAATATTAAACATGTGAAGTTATTTTTCAAATTGCTCACAAAGCGTAAAACCGACAGAGTGAAAAATTTGTCCAGGCCGGGGATCGAACCCGGATACTTTGGAATAACGCTCCAACGTTCTACCATTGAGTTACGAGGACGATACCCAGTCTGGCATTTCTCACTCTAATATGTCGGAAAGACTGCAACTTGCAGCACGAGATGGAAAAGTCTCTAAGAGCACACAACCTTTGTGGCAAACATAAGACGAAACTAAACCCAGCATAGGTAAACACATAATTTGAATTAATTTTTCAATTAGTTTTCAGCAGTGAAATTACACCCTTATTGAATATTAAACATGTGAAGTTATTTTTCAAATTGCTCACAAAGCGTAAAACCGACAGAGTGAAAAATTGTCCAGGCCGGGGATCGAACCCGGATACTTTGGAATAACGCTCCAACGCTCTACCATTGAGCTACGAGGACGATACCCAGTTTGGCATTTCTCACTCTAATATGTCGGAACGCTTTGTGAGCAATTTGAAAAATAACTTCACATGTTTAATATTTAATAATGGCGTAATTTCACTGCTGAAAATTAATTGAAAAATTAATTCAAATTATCAGAAAAAAGAAGTTAAAAATATTAATTTCCTGAGGAGATATTTTTAATATACGAATGCATCCTACGTCTACGTGTTTAACACAGGCGAGGGTAATTGCGGACTTCACTGAAGAACAGCCTTAAGTAAGTTTTTTTATAGCTCATCATAACGCTTATTTTAATCAATATTTAGATTCCGGGGTATTAGAATAAACACCTCCACATTTCCTAAAGAAAATAAATATATATGCATCAAAAAGAAGACAAAAAAAATGCTCACATAAGCTATCAAATACTTTTTGAACAGAAGAGAAACTTTTTCAGTAGCATTCTACATCAAAATATAAAAAATAAATTGTTTACATCAGTGAATAAATACAGGAAGTAATTTATAATGTTTTTGTAAAAATAATGAATTGAAAGCTAAATATTTGAAACCTTTCATGTTAGTGAAAAAATACAGGATGCAATTTTTAATGTTTTTGTAAAAATAATGAATTGAAAGCTAAATATTTTTTTTTTCCTTTTGCAATCATGGGAGCACTTTGGCCTCTTTTATTCAAACGTTTTTCTCAGATTTTAGACCTCCAAATACTCGTATATACTTAATTGCTTTTCGAAATGCATATTTTTGCGTAGGCTGGATATTGAATAAACATTTTATTTACGCGGAATTCATTCCTGCATATCCTTCGTTTTTTTTTCTTTTTCAGAAAAGCACTCTACCGCTAACCAACTAAAACAATCACAGGGTGGGGGACAGAGAATTTAGTTCGAAGAATCAAATTGAAAGATAGCAAAATGATAAATATCAGATGCGATTACATAAATATGAAATCTCATTTATAAATTCAAACTTTTCTTCAAACGAAGAATACGCGAATCTTTGATTTTTCCACTCTTTTTATTTAACTCAACTTTGTTTTTGTATGCAAAGATTGCATTTTGTAATCAATTTTTACAAAAGTGTTTCCGGTGACAATAACTCATTGCCGAAACGTCAGTTGAGGCTCACTGGGGAGACCCGAAAAGTTTTTGGTTTCCGTTTGTTTGTTTGTTTGTCTGTCTGTCTATTCGGCGATAACTACCGTAAAAATCATTCGATTAGTTTGATTTTTGGTGGGTATGTTGGTGCGGTACCCGGAATTAGCTGTATATAGTTTTTGGTTACATTTGGTTCATTCGTTCGAAAAATATAGAACATTTCTTTTTAGGTCATAATGCTTTCCTATGGGAATGCAGACGATTTTCAAATTTCATTTTTAACTGAAATGAAAATCGTTTATTTGAATAATGGATGAAAACGTAAAGTTACGGATACTAAATTTTCGATATGGGGGTCTTAAATATATGAAATAGCTTCGAAAATTTGCTGATACATCGATTAGAATTTTGAAATTATTTGTTTAAATTATTGGAAATTTTGTTGCAACTGTTCGGAAAATATAAAACATTTATTTTCTTATTTTTTACAAATTTTAAAGTGCATTTCTTTTTCTTTCCTCTTTATTTTGTTAGTTGCTTAGAAACCCTATTTCAAAGAACATCAAAATAAGAAATGCATTTTTTTATCTAAAAAATTACAAGAATAAGAATTTTCTAAGAATTTCAGAATATCATTGCATAAATCGTGTTTAATTTAACGCTACTAATTTCCGAAACCTCCGAAGTATTTTACATGCCTATAAATATGTATGTAATATAAAAAATTAAATAAATTGCAGATTGTAAGATGCTAAATAATATGAAAAGTAAAATTAAAAAAACAATGATTCTCAGAGCTTACGTTGGGGCTCCTGATCTGCAGATTTACTAGTTTTAATATTTTTAGAACTTAATTAAAAATTAAAAATTAAATTTTAAGGCAATTTTCCGTAAGCCCATCAGAGGTGATAAATCGTCAAATATCCTTTATAGTTACAATTTCATACGAGTTAAGACAACGATTTTAATGGTGCCCCAAATTACGCTCTCCAAAAAAGGCCAACTGGCTGTGAAGTTGCAACAACGAAATATTTCAACACTAAAAAGTGGAAAATATGAATTAAAAAAAATGATATATATATTTTTTAAATACGCTTTAATCAATTACTATTTTCATATTAATTAAATTATGATTGAGAACTCAATTTAGAAATCTTAAAAAGATAGTTTAAATATTGTTTATTTTCCTGTTGCCATATCTTAAAAAAGAAACAGAGCAAAAATTACATATACATATTTGTTTTGTTTATTATTTATTTATTTATTTTTTTTTAATTGATAAATCCAATTTCTCGCGAATTCTCGGATTCGGTGTTTACGCAAAATTAAGATATTATAACGGACATTTTTGGGAAAAATCATAAATTGCAGTCATGAAAGTAGGCGTGATTTTCAAGATAAACATTGAATACTTATAAAAAAATATATTAAAAAAAAAAAACTTTTATTTTTATACATATTTTACCGAAATGTTCTTTAAAAAAATAAAGGATACGAAAAAGAAAATTGCAGAGACGTATACTACGTGAATAAACACAGTAATTCAATGGTGGTTCTAAGGGGGGGGGGGCGATGGGGCGATTGCTTTCTATCTTTACTTATAATAAAATCCAAAGGCGAGAAAGTGTCTGTAACGGTACCGGGCTGTTCCACTCTGGTCTGCGAGTCGACCGTAGTTAAACGCCATGTTAGGCTTACTGAAAAAGATATGCTAACACATGATCACTACATGATAATTTCTTCTACTTGAAATAATGTCTGTTCAGCATATTTTCGTAGAAAACATATATATATTATCCAGTTATAATGTTTTAAGTTTTAAATTAAAAATAACAGATTAAACATCCGATTAACTGATGTAAACAAACGAATAATGTTGCCATTCAAAAACACAAATTCCATCACAAATTCCAAATGAATGACTCTTTGAACGTTTCATTAAAATATCCGATTATGCTCTTAAAATATTTGTAAAAGCATATTAAAGTCTTTAAATAATTTAAAGGATTTCTCTAATTTATTTCTGAAAGCATTTTTTTTTCTGTAAGTACTTTTTTCGCAGATAATGTTTGCGATGATACGGCAATGACTTTGACATAATTTAATTATCTTTTTGCGGAGTCTGACTTTCCAGTACTTACCAGGACTTTCCAGTCATACTAATGCATTTAATAAAAATATATTTACTTAAGAAATAAAATAAGATGATTTTTAATGATCAAAATTTATTTTGTTTTTTTCAGGCATATTTTTAAAATAAGACAAAATCAGGTTTTAATTTGATGAATACTTTTAAAAGTTAAAGTTATATTATTTACTTTCGTCGTTTAAATATTTTTAAAAGCATATTAAAGCTTTTAAATCTTTTAATTTTGATTAAAACCTTAAAAAACTAATTCATAAAAAAAATGTATATTAACATTTCTGTAAAAAAAAAAAATTCTGTCAGCACTTTTTTTTTTCAGAAGCAGCGGTGATTTATTGCGCAGGGAGAGATTTGAGGTTGATTCAGTATAGTGTCGCCATCTACTGGCGGATTTTGAAATTTCCTTTCATCGTAAATACAGACTCCTCCGGACCATGGACCTAGAAGAGAACTATCTAGGTTCATGCTCCGGACCAAAGGCTTTCCGAGTTTTGGCACATGGAGCTTTCGCACATGGATTGTTTGTTAATATTTAATTTTGTCCAATCGTTGAACTCTTTCAGAAATTTAATACTAATATATATATATATATATATATATATATATATATATATCCTTATTATTTTTATTTGTAGAAATCATTTGTCCTTTTTAAAATGTATTTTTCTACAATACAAACCTTTCAATAATAAATCTCCATGTTGTTTGTTTGTATGAAGTCTTATGAAAATGAAACACAGATCAACAATCCGTCATTTTTGACGGGGTTATATACTAGTGGGTTAATAAAGGCTAAGTGCAAACCGACATTAGAGGTCTGCAGCTGCTCAGGGGCATCCCTGGTACAAAGACCGAACCGGTCAACGCCCTGTCTTTACACTTTTAGGGCCAAGCCTTACTTTTTTCTGCAGACTCGGATCGGACCAGATTTTACTTTTTCGGGTCGAGCCTGGCCTGGATTTTATTTTTCTTAGAGGTCTGCACGGGTCGAAATTTCTTGACCCGGGCCTGAGCCTGCCCGTGTGAAAACCATTATTTGTCTGGCCCGTGCAGACCTCTACATTTTTACACCGAGTCCATGTTGGGCTGGCATTTTTTCCTTCGTGTCGCAACCCCTATCGAAACTGAAAATCGAAGTTAACCCGAAACCCGGCTCGAACCGGAAAATCGAAGTTAACCCGAAATCCGACCCGAACCAGGAAAAAAATTCCATCCAACCATAACCTGATCCGAACACGACAAAATAATTTCCGTGGAAATGTAAACATACTCGAACATGAAAATTGAAGTTAACTCGAAATCCGACAAAAAAAATCCATCGAACCGTAACCCGATCCGAACCCGACAAAATAAAGTCAGTCGCAACGCAACCCGATCCCAAGCTGAAATTTCAAGTTAACCCGATACCCGACCCGAACCTGAAAATTTAGGTTTACACGAAGCCCGATCCAAACCCGACAGAAATTACCATCGCCCAGTAACCCAACCCGAGACAGATAAAAAAAATACATTGAACAGTAACCCGATCCGAACCAGAATTTTTTTTAAATCTTGCAACCCGACCCGAACCGGAAAATTGAAGTTAATCAGAAACCCATTCCAAACTCGACACAAAATTACCATCGCCCCGTAACCCGACCCGAACATATAAAAAAATCCATTGAACAGTAACCCGATCCGAACCCGACAAAATAAATTCCTTCATGTCGCAACCCCACCCGAACTGAAAATCGAAGTCACCCGTAACCCGACCCGAACTTGAAAATTGAAGCTAACCCGAAACCCGACCCGAACCAGGAAAAAAATTCTATCCAACCATAACCCGATCCGATCCGAACACAACAAAATAATTTCCGTGGACATGCCACCCTACCCCCGAACATGAAAATTGAAGTCAACTCGAAATCCGACCAGAACCCGAAAAAAAAAAATCCATCGAACCGTAACCCGATCCAAACCCGACAAAATAAAATCCGTGGCAACGCAACCCAATCCCAAGCTGAAATTTTAAGTTAACCCGAAACACGACCCAAACCTGAAAATTTAAGTTTACCCGAAGCCCGATCCAACGGCAGTATTCTGCCCTCAACGGAAGAAACCGACGCGGAAACAAACGTTAACGTAATTCATAACGAGATTCAAGAGTTTGCAATTCTGCCCTGCGATCGGTATACGCGAGTGACCTTCAAACTCACTGCGTTCGAGTTAACATGTTTCGACCAATCAAAGACAAGATCACGCTTGGTTTGTTTATTTACGGGAGATGTGAACGTGTGTTTTACTGGGGTGTTTGCGATGCTATTAAAAAGGGAAAAAAAGATTCGTCTCGTTTACTTAATTAAAAAAAAAAAAAAGAAAAATCCTTGGATTAGCAGATAATAAATAGATCTAAGAGAACAAGAATTTGAAATCATGGTTGATTTTATCACCAATCATAGACAGGTAGAGAATAGAAAATTTGCGCCTAGTTATACAATATTTTAATTTTTATAATTTTTTTTTTTTCGGGATATTGATTTTTTTTAGCGTGGCGGATATTTTTTTTCGAAGTTAAATTTGCAGGAATTATTTAAAAGTCAATGAAAATTTTTATTTATAGATATTAATAAAGAAATAATTTTAAAATATTAATTACTGATGGGACTTAAAATTTTTTGGAAAAGGATTTAAATATTTTGATAAAATAAAGGAGAATACACCAAATTTTATGAAAATTTTATGCGGTATCTATCTATATTACATAAATACACATTGTTGTTTAAATAAATACTACATATTCTGATGACATGCAGCAAAGGCTTTATTGCTAATTTATAAATTATGTATATATATTTTTTACTGTTCAGTTAATTTCAATTGTTCTAACCCATTTTTCATTGTGATTCAGACTTGAAATTAAATAAACATTTTCTATTGAAATTAAATATTCGTAGCCATGTGACACTTCCCTCCCCCTCCTTTTTTTTTTTTTTTTTTTTTTTAACTATTCAGTCAATATGAATTGTTCTTGCGCATTTTTTATTGTGATTTAGACTTAAAATTAAATAAATATTTTCAATTGAAATGAAATATTCATATTCATATGACACCTTCCTTTCCCCACCCCTCTTTTTTTTCTCGTGTAATACACCTTTTACATTCCATTTAAAAAATAGAATTACATTATGTATATACTGCAAATAATGTATTTCATTTCCACAATTAAAACTACATTCCGCATAAATATGAGTGCAGTAAACATATTTCAAAATTAATAACATTTTTATGAGGTGTTTATCTAAATTCTATAGCTATACAGGGTTGTTTAAATATATATTTTTTATTTTCTTATGAAATGCAACAAAAACTTTCGGGAAGCGAGTTTTTCTTTCTTTTTTTTTTTCTAGTGGGTGATTAATAATGATGAGGCTTTTAATTGTGTATTAACATGTTTTAAATCTATTACACACAGCCCGGTTGCATTAAAATATCGCCCACCCCTTCCTTTTTTATTATGTTTATTAGTAAATTATCAGGGATCTATTTAGGAAGAAATTGGGTCCTTTAAAGAACCTTTCACACATTTTTTTTATTATATATATATATATATATATATATAAAGTTTTATACTGGGGGTGGTTTTGGGTTCTGGGAGTCATCATGTATATATATATATATATATATGTCACTTTTTTAAGGACACGATAACTTCAATAATTCTGAACAAATCTCTTCCAAACTGATACATAAAATCAAGGGGCACAAAATCTCTGTCAAGTTAAGTTCGTTAATGGGCACAATCAAACCAAGGGGGGGGGGAGAATGGGGGCTTCTAGTGAAAACAGAAAACCTCCATAGCTTCTTAATTATGATACGTATCTAATCCGTTTAAAGTTATTATTACTTCTAGGAAAAGGGCCGAAAATTTATGTATGACAGATTTTTGATATCATTAAAACTGGCCCCAAGGGATGGGAAAAGGGGGGGGGGGGGTTAGAAGAGAAAAATTCATAACTTCGTCAATTCACAAGATAGCAAATCCTCTTAAATTTATTATAGGTTATTATTATAACCTATATTATAGGTTATTATATGTTATTCTTCTTAATATATCTAAAACTTTTATATTGACAAGTTTTTTATAGGACCAACCCTTATAGCAAAATGAATAAATAAGTAAATAAATAAATAAAAACAAAAAAATCCCTGCCGGCTCCTCCTGCAAACAAGTTAGATTTCGTAGTGGGCGGTCCCAACTGTGCCATCATGGCAAAAAGGTTATTTCTTCTGCAATTTCCAACAAACAGGTGCCCCACGGTCTGCGTCTTCGAAATCCACCTGTACCTGTAGGCCGAGCCGTCAGAGATTTTTTTTATTTTAAATTAATCCCTTCACAAAATTCTTTTTTCTCAAAACAGGACACTTCACAAAACTTTTTACCTTTAAAATGGACTCTTGACAAAATTCTTTGTCTTTAAAAAAAATCTTTCACAAAACTTTTCCTCTACAAACTGAATTTTTCATAAAATTAATAATTTAAAAGTAAAATCTGGCTGTCACTTTTACATATAGAAAGTATTCATATTTTACATACACATATCTTCTTAAAAATGTATAAACAAGAACCTGAATATGACGATCCTTTCAAATTTACAAAATTATGACTAGATTTTTCACAAATGTAAAAAGCTGTTCACAATTTACAAAGGCAGGACCCAGGGAGTAAAGTCTGGACAGACCCCTGATTATGCTAATTATGTTATGAGATGTTGGAAAATTTTAATGCTGTTAGTGAAATATATTAATTAAACTATATACATTTTTAATGTTGTTTGTGAAATATGATTTAAACTAAACAATTTTTTAATGTTGAATAAATATTTAATGTTGGCAAAATCTTTTATTAAATTGAATTTTTTTTTTCTTAACGAATTATTTTTTAACGAAATATGTTAATTACATTTTGGAAACTGTTAACGAAATAAGAAGTAATGTTTTCCTTTATTAGTTTTCAATAGAGAATATGTTTCAATCTTTATATGTATTATGACTCAGACACTATATTTCATACATATGCAAGACAGTGCAAAACAAATCAGGTAAATTTCATTAGTATATAATTTCCATCGGTAGTGTAAAACTGTTTTCTCGTAACATGTAAAAATAATTTCGTGAGCAAAAAAATTTTTTTTTCAATCTAGTGAACTTTTTACTAATTATAATTTAAATAGTACTATTGGATTAGGGCTTTTATTTTTATTTTCCTAAAGGGTGTATAATACTGTATTATTTACAATTCAAAATAGTATTAAAATAAATTTTAACTGAAAAATAATTTATGTTTAAAAATTTCGTGTAAACTGTATTCATTAGAAAATGTACCTATTCTAAAACACTGTCTTTTGGCCCTGTATTCTCATATACAAGAGCGCTGCATATACACGCGCCATCTTAAAACGACAAAGCGAACGCTTTCCGGCTGCCTAAAGCAGTCGGAGAAATTACCACAAAACAACCCCGAAATACCGGAACCAATTCCGAGACGATAGAGGCAGAATGCGAAATTATCACTTCGTCGGCGCATTACGAGAAAGTCTCCCTTTCCGATGAGGGCAGAATACTGCCACAGACCCGACAGAAAATTACCATCGCTCCGTAACCCAACACCAAACAGATAAAAAAATCCATTGAACAGTAACCCGATTAGAACCCGAATAAATATATTTTTTAATCTCGCAATCTGACCCGAACCGGAATATTGAAATTAATCCAAAACCCGACCCGAACCGGAAAATTTAAGTTAACCAGAAACCCGATCCAAACCCGACAGAAAATTACCATCGCCCGTAACCCGACCCGAACAGATAAAAAAAATCCATTGAACAGTAACCCGAACCGAACCTGACAAAATAAATTCCTTCATGTCGCAACCGCACCCGAACCTGAAAATCGAAGTTAACCCGAAACTCGACCTGAACCAGGAAAAAAATTTGCATGCAACCATAACCCGATTCGAACACGACAAAATAATTTCAGTTGACATAAAACATGACCCGAACCTGAAAATTGAAATTAACTCGAAATCTGACCAGAACCCGACAAAAAAAATCCATCGATTCATAACCCGATACAAACCCGACAAAATAATTTTCGTCGTCACGCAACCTGATCCGAACCAGAAAATCGTTGTTAACCCGAAACCTGACCAGAACCCGACAAAAAATCCATCGAATCTTGATCCGAACCCGACAAAATAAATTCCGTCGCAATGGAACCCTATCCGAAACTGATAATCGAAGTTAACCCGAAACCCGACCCGAACCTGAAAATCGAAGTTAACTCGAAATCCGACCAGAAACTGACAAAAAAAATCCATTGAACCGTAACCCGATCCGAACCCGACAAAATAACTTTCGTCGTCACGCTACCCGATCCGAACCAGAAAATCGTAGTTAACCCGAAACCCGACCAGAACCCGACAACAAAATTTCCGTCGCAATGGAACCCGATCCGAAACTGAAATTTCAAGTTAACCCGAAACCCGACCCCAATATGAAAATTTAAATTAACTCGAATCTCGACCCGAACCAGAAAAAAAATTCCATCGAACCGTAACCCGTTCCGAACACGACAAAATAACTTCCGTCGTCATGCATCCCAACCCGAAACTGAAAATTGAAGTTAACTTGAAACCCGACCAGAACCCGACAAAAAAATCCATCGAACAGTAACCTGATCCGATCTCGACAAATAAATTCCGTCGCAACGCAACCCGATCCGAACCTGAAATTTCAAGTTAACCCGAAACCCGACTCGAATCTGAAAATTTAAATTAATCTGAATCCCGACCCAACACTAAAAATAAAGTTAACCCGAAACCCGTCAAAAAATTACCATCGCCCCGAAACCGACCCGAACCAGACAAAAAATTCTATTGAACAGTAACCCAATCCGAACCCGACGAAATAAATTTCTTCGTCTCGCAACTCAACCCGGACTTGAAAATTAAAGTTAATCCGAAACATGACCCGAACCCGACAAAAGAATCCCTCGAACCGTAACCCGATACGAACCCGACGAAATAAATTTCTTCGGGTCACAACCCTATCCAAACCAGAAAATTCAAGTTAACCCGAAAACCGACAGGAACCAGGAAAAAAATTCCATCCACCCATAACCCGATTCGAACTGGACAAAGTAATTTCAGTCGACATGCAACCAGACCGGAACCTGAAAATTGAAGTTAACTCGAAATCCGACCAAAAGCAGACAAAAAATATCCATCGAACCGTAACCCGATCCGAATCCGACAAAATAAATTCCGTCGCAATGGAACCCGATCCGAACCTGAAATTTCAAGCTAACCCGAAATCCGACCTGAACATGAAAATTTAAATTAACCCGAATTTTGACCCGAACCAGAAAAAAAATTCCATCAAACCGTAACCCATTCCGAACAAGACAAAATAATTTCCGTCGTCATGCATCCAGACCCGAAACTGAAAATTGAAGTTAACTTGAAACCCGACCAGAACCCGACAAAAGAAATCCATCGATCAGTAACCCGATCCGAACCCGAAAAAATAATTTTCGTCGTCACGCAACCTGATCTGAACCAGAAAATCGTAGTTAACCCGAAACCCGACCAGAACCCGACAAAAAAATACATCGAACCGTAACCCGATCCGAACCCGACAAAATAAATTCCGCCGCAATGGAACTCGATCCAAACCTGAAAATAGAAGTTAACCCGAATCCCGACTCAAACCTGAAAAACGAAATTTACCCGAAACCCGACCCGAACCAGGAAAAAAGATTTCATCCAACCATAACCCGATTCAAACACAACAAAATAATTTCCGTCGATATTCAACCAGACCCGAACCTGAAAATTGAAGTTAACTCGAAATCCGACAAAAAAAAATCCACCGAACCGTAACCCGATCCGAACCCGAGAAAATAAATTCCGTCGCAACTCCGATCCGAACTTGAAATTTCAAGTTAACCCGAAATCCGACCCGAACATGAAAATTTAAATTAACCCGAATCTCGACCCAAACCAGAAAAAAAATTCCACCGAACCGTAACCCGTTCCGAACACGACAAAATAATTTTCGTCGTCATGCATCCTGACCCAAAACTGAAAATTGTAGTTAATTTGAAACCCGACCAGAACCCGAAAAAATCCATCGGACAGTAACCCGATCCGAACCCGACTAATAAATCTCGTCGCAACGTAACCCGATCCGAACCTGAAATTTCAATTTAACCCGAAACCTGACTGGAATCTGGAAATTTAAATTAATCCGAATCCCGACCCAATCCTGAAAATTAAAGTTAACCTGAAACCCGACAAAAAATTACCATCGCTCCGAACCAGACAAAAATATCTATTGAACAGTAACCCAATCCGAACCCGACAAAATAAATTTCTTCATCTCGCAACCCGATCCGAACTTGAAAATTGAAGTTAACCCGAAAGCCGACCCGAATAAAAATCCATCGATACATAACCCGATCCGAACCCGACAAAATAATTTTGTTGTCACGCAACCCGATCCAATCCAGAAAATTGAATTAACCCAAAACACGACCCGAACCCTTCGAAAGATTCTATCGAACCGTAACCCGACAAAATAAATTCCTTCGTGTCACAACCCTATCCAAACCAGAAAATTTAATTTAACCCGAAACCCAACCCGAACCAGACAAATAAAAATCCCTCGATACGTAACCCGATTCGAACACGACTAAATAACTTTCGTCGTCACGCAACCCGATCCGAACTTGAAAATTGAAGTTTACCCGAAAACCGACCCAAATAAAAATCCATCGATACATAACCCGATCCGAACCCGACAAAATAATTTTTATTGTCACGCAACCCGATCCAATCCAGAAAATTGAATTAACTCAAAACACGACCCGAACCCTTCAAAAGATTCTATCGAACCATAACCCGACAAAATAAATTCCTTCATGTCTCAACCCTATCCAAACCAGAAAATTTAAGTTAACCCGAAACCCGACCGGAACCAGACAAATAAAAATCCCTCGATACGTAACCTGATTCGAACACGACTAAATAATTTTCGTCGTCACGCAACCCGATCCGAACCAGAAAAAATTTCCTTCGAACCATAACCCAGGTCGGGTTACGGGGCGATGGTAATTTTCTGTCGGTTTTGGATCGGGTTTCGGGTTAACTTAAATTTTCCGGTTCGGGTTGCGTTTTGGATTAACTTCAACTATCCGGTTTGGTTAGGGTTGCGAGATGAAGAAATTTACTTTGTCGGATTCGGATCGGTTTACTGTTCAATTGAATTTTTCGGGTCGGGTTAAGAGGATTGGTAATTTTCTCTCAGGTTTCGGGTTAACTTAAATTTTCAGGTTCAGGTCGGGTTTCAGGTTAACTTGAAATTTCAGCTTCGGATCGGGTTACGTTGCGACGGATTTTATTTTCTCGGGTTCGGATCGGGTTACGGTTCGATGGTTTTCTTTGTTGGGTTCTGGTCGGATTTCGAGTTAACTTCAATTTTTAGGTTCGATTCGGGTTGCATGTCCAGAGAAATTATATTGTCGTGTTCGGATCGGGTTACGGTTCGATGGAATTTTTCCTTTTTCGGGTTGGGTTTCGGGTTAACTTCGATTTTCAGATTCGGGTAGGGTTGCGATATGAAGGAGTTTATTTTGTCGGGTTCGGATCGGGTTACTGTTCGATGGATTTTTTGGGGGGGTTATGCTCGGGTTTCGGTTAAATTTCAGTTTTCTGGTTTGGGTCGGGTTGTGACTAGAAAGAATTTATTTTGGCCTTTTAGGATCTGGTTACGGTTCGATGGAATTTTTCTGTCGGGTTCGGGTCGACTTCGAATGGAATTTTCAGGTTCTAGTTGGGTACAACACCATATATTGACAAAGATCATCATTTTCTAAATAGGCACGGCCATTTTTCAATTAACCTAACGCTATCTATGCTCTTTGCAATAAGCCTACAAATTATCAGGCTGATTGAGAAATAAATGACCATATTCCAATTAGCCTAACGCTGTCTATTCTCTTTGCAATAGGCCGGAAAAATAACAGGCTGATTGGAAAAGGGAGATGATTCTCCAATTAAAACGGCTCTTTGCATACAGCCTAGGCTCTTTGCAAAGAACCGGATTTCCCAATTAGCCTACGACACATGTATGATGTATTACATATATTACTGCATATGTTATACTTTTAATAAAAGACAATTGTTTCTTAGTTTACGATAATATAATATAATGAAGAATGAAAACACATAATAATCTCTTCCGAGTTACTCACGATCCCGGAAAGTGCTCTTTATTTTTAAAAACCTCAGAAACCAATATATTTTTTCAGATTTAAAAAAGCATTTATGAAAACAAAGTTTATTTTGCTGCCACTCATTTTCGAAAACGATTCTGAGTAGTTTTTATGGTGTATCATTCAGTTTTCTCAAACCAGATTATTCGTTTTTAGCATGTTATCAATTCTTAATTAAACATTTTCAGCTGCGTAATTCAATTTATACATGCAAAAGTAACAGAATAATATTAATTTTAGTGTTAATGTTAATGCTGATAAAAAATCATGTTTTTCTGTAAAACATGTGTGATTAACATGAAAATGTTTACATGAGAATTGATAGCATCCGAGAAACCTAATCCGGGTTGAGAAAACTGATTAATACACTATAAAATCCACTCGGAAACATTTCCGGAAATCAGTGGTACTAAAATAAACTTTTTCTTTATAAATGTTTCTTTAAATCTAGAAAATCTCTCTTTCTGAAAATTAAATTTCATAATTGTTTGGGGATAAATATAAAAATGTTCTAATATTACTGTTTTTATTTCTCAACCAACCCTTTTTACTACAGATGCTAAACTACCTACATTCGCTTTTTCAAAAAATCTTAGACAGTATTACCGTGATTTAAAAAGTATATTGTAAATCCTTTAAAAGGAAAAATGCGCTAAAACATTTTTTAATAAACAATTAACTATTTGCTTTCAGCTTGAAGTATTTTAGTGGATTAGTTCACACTGGAATATATAATGCTCTAGTTCTGCTTTTATTTATATATTTTATAAAAATGTAATCTGTTATTCTGAAAAATAAATGTCGTAAATTCTTTGGATAAAAGTTTCAATTTTGTAAATATTAAAAGTTTTAAATGACAGCTTTTATTTCCCAAATATTCCTTCAATAAGGATACTGAGTTACATACATTTACTTTGTTAGAAATCTCAATACATAGATTTTAAAAACTGTATAATTAAACCTATTAAATGGAAATATTACACTAAAATACTTTTAAAAGATATATAATTATTTACTTTTACTTTCAAATCTTTTAGGGACCAGATTACACTGAGGTATAAAATTCTTTCGATTGTAAATTTTAATTGTTGAACCGTTTGTGTATTTTATTTTCAAAGGTGGCAGGATGATGAGTTTGAAAGGATAACATCTTATTTAATTTAGTTACAGCATTATAACTTATACATACTAGTTCTCAAGTTTTAGATAATCTGCTTGGAACATGTCAAAAAAATTGATCTGCGATTTCATTAGCTCATTTCCCATTTAACTGAAATAAATCGTTAAAAGACTCTTCAACTGTGATTTCTGTATCTGAAATATGCACATACCAAATTACTTGGGACATTTGATTGGTATGCGAAATATTTCGTGTACTATCAAACGTAATATACACTAAAACACTTTAAAAAGACATATAATTATTTACCTTTACTTTCAAATCTTTTAGAGACCAGATTACACTGAGGTATAAAATTCTTTCGATTGTAAATTTTAATTGTTGATCCGTTTGTGTATTTTTTTTTCAAAGGCGGCATGATGATAAGTTTGAAAGGATAACATCTTATTTAATCTAGTTGCAGCATTATCATACCCTTATCCATAGTAGTTCTCAAGTCAAGTTTTAGGTAATCTGCTTGGAACTTGTCAAAAAAATTGATCTGAGATTTCATTAGCTCATTTCCCATTTAACTGAAATAAATCCTTAAAAGACTCTTCAACTGTGATTTTTGTATCTTAAATATGCGCAAACCGAATTACTTGGGACATTTGATTTGTATGCGAAATATTTGGTGCACTATCAAACATAATAATAGCAAAATACTTGGCATGTAATTGTTTTTTGAATTTTTTATGCAAATTTAAAGCAAAAAATTTTAGCATAAATTTCAACAATATTTTAGCGCCTATAAAAATTTTGCACTTGGGGCATTCCCCCCCCCCCCCCCACACACACACACACACTTTACGTTGCACCACTGCTTTACATTCGAAAGTAGTTTGAGGAACCTTTAAGTAAACTCAAATTTTCAAAAGTGCACACAAGGTTGAAACCATTTTTATGTAAGATTTTCATGCCCACAACGTTAACATTTTTTTAAATTAAGGCTGCTCGTCAGTAAACTTCCCGATTCCCCTCGCTAATATTAATCCAATGGGCGTAGGATGCATTCGTATTTTTAAAATATCCCCTAAGGGAAATTAATACTTTTAACTTCTGTTTCCTGTGTACTGTTCTTAAAGAATGTCTCTTTTTTCCTTAGTTATCAAAATATTTCTAAACTATGCGCTTAATTTATATTTTTATGTGTTAAAATCTTAGCGAAACTGAATACGATTTTAACATTTCATATAAAATTAAGTATATATTTTAGAAAAAAAATGACAACTAAGAAAAAAAGAGACATTCTTTAAGAACAATACAAAGAAAACAGAAGTTAAAAATATTAATTTTCCGAGGAGATATTTTAAAAATACGAATGTATCCTACGCCCATAGGAATATCATTAGTGAGGGGAATCGGGAAGTTTACTGACGAGCAGCCTTAATTTTAATTATTTATAAAGAAAAGTACATTTTTTCCGTGTCATCTCGTTGTAAAAAGACTATTTATATATTTAAAACAAATTTTCTCATCTATTTTATTTCTTTTCTCATTTAGATTCCAATTCCCTTGTTATTAGCTATCAATTAGCTATAAATGATTATAGACGCAACTTTGAACCAGGCCATATTTCTAATCCGGATGAGTAACACATTCTTTATCTGTTTTAATCTAATCGATAATTTTAATAGCGTAAAAATCTGTTCCAATTAATTGAAATATCTATTTTTTGATTCCATGTAATTAATGTAACATTTGTCTTACAAAAGTGCAAAAGTCCATTTAGTAGATTCAATAATAAACATTGTATCCCACAGAAAGCAGTAGTAATCTATATTGTTGGAAACACTCAATAAAAAGAAAGGTCTCCTTTTGTCTTTGTACATTAGGTGTTTAGAGTCTCATACAGTATCTTCAGGCTTTGAGGTAGGGGAAGGCGAGCAAAGTGGTCACCCTAAGGTTTTGTGATTTTTTTGTTACCCCTTCAAATACATATACATAACTGAAAATTTGCATTGAACTAGAGTGACTACCTAGAAGTGTAAGGGTATTTATAATTTTTACGAAATAATAAAGTGGAAGTGAGAATTTGTTTGTTTTTTTCAAAAAAGGTCAAAATAACCACTTTGTCAGTATAGGTCGGACAAAGTGGTCATTCCATGGCCACTTTGCCCTACAGGTGTAAAATATTGAAAACAATATTTAAATGTTTAGAACATTTTTATTTTCATAACAAATCGTATGAAACATAATGAAAGATCGAAAATGGTATGAAAATCCAATAAGAGTTTGTCAAACCCATATAAAAAATTATAAGTCAGAATAAAACACTGCATTTTTCGATAAAGAACTCCACGTCATCGTCTTTACGAAGTGAAGAGAACTCATGAGCTCAGAAGTGACAAACATTGCACCTGATCCAACCTTCATCACTTGATCCAATCAACGGCCACTACCCTGACCACTTTGCCCGTTTGGGAGCTGCCAGGTTTCCCTGGCAGCTGCAGGTTTAAAAAAACTATTGTTATGGGATTATCTTATTGTGTGTGTATCTGCTGTGTACTGTAAAGCTTTCTTAACTGAAATCTTAATCCGAGTACGTGGGTGACATGGTTGGTGTTGAAAGTATGTTTAGTATAATGGAAGAAGTTTTTCCTTTGTGATGGGAATTTCATAGATAAGAGAGATTTCACCCATTCTATAAGAAGACAGATCCATCAAAAGGAGATTATTTTCGATCAAGGAAACGGAACACCTGGGAGAGAGGGGAGCAGCCCAGTTGACAAAGGGTGCTCTGCAGTTGACCGGAGAGAGTGAGTTTAGTTTTAACGTGAGAATGAAGTGTGGAGGTTGTTCAGAGATTGCGCTCTGAGACACGTGTATCGAAAGAGGTCTTTGGAGGGAAGAGAGAAAGCGTGTTAGATTAATAGTAATCTCTGATCTGAGTTAATCAACGTAGCTTAGCAGTACACAGAAAGTATTTTCTGTATTTTTATTTAATGTTGAACCGGATAAGCTATATCCGAGTTTTTAAGTGTAAATATTGTAAATAAAGTGTTAGTTTAAGTTTAATTGAAAGAGTTCGTTTTTTTTTCAATGTACCTCTCATAACGTGACCGATATCACGTAGTCATATCGGTGGTGGCAGCATACTTAAAGTACCGGATTATGCTTCAAAGTTGTGTGGACTTAGAGGGCATCCGACAAATGATGACAGTGACGGGATAGAATCACCGAAGACCAGTGCCAGCTAGCCGTGTTACAGAGAGTTTATGCCGGTTCATCCAGCGGAAGTGTTCGTGCCCTATCGTCGCAGACCAGTGCCAGCTAGCCGTGTTACAAAGTGCTTATGCCGGATTGTGCAGCGGAAGTGTTAGTTCTAGTGCTTGGGTGTAGTGTTTGTGTGTATAGTGATTCAAGTTACAGTGATTTTTAGCCCGAGAGTGGAATATTTACCCGGATTAAAAGTGAGCAGAGAATTGCCCCAGCGAATAAAGTACGAGGTAAGGTGTTTTGATAATTTTACTCTACTGACATTCTCGAACCTACTTTTTTTGTGTAATTGATGGTAATTTAAATTAATGTTATGGGTAATTTTTGATAATTTGTGTGCAATATAATAATTGGGCTAAATCAAATGAATTTTGACAGCCATTTTACCCTACTGTTTTAAGAAAAGGATCTAATATTGTTTACTAGAATTGATTTTGTTAAAGGAAATTTATCAATTTATTATTACTTATTTGAAATATGTTAAATAGTATAATATGTGGAGGTAATTTATGAAGGAAGGATTTGAGGAAGTAGTAATTTGATATTGTGCTTAAGTATTATTGTAGGGTGGTATAATTGTCGGTAGAAGGTATGGCTTTCTTACTAAAAATAAAAAGGGTGGATCTTCAGGCGATATGTGAAGAGTTAGGGATTGAAGTCTTGGAAGATGATACCAGGTTTAAGCTTAAGAAAAAGATAGTGGAGAGCGACGAATATGAAGAAGGGGCCGTTATGGAATTATCTAACACTATTGTTACGGAACGGTTAGAACAAGAAAGTTTAGAAAGGTAGGAAAAGTTACAACGAGAAAAGTTAGATAGAGAAGAAAGGTCTGAAAAATTGAGATTGGAACATGAGTTAGAGTTGGAAAGACTAAAAATTCAAAGTTCGGCAAATTACTCTAATGGGACTAGAGAATCTAATCATGAGAGTAGCCTAGAAAAATTGATTAAAAGTGTTAAAACTTTGTCTATCAAAGTTCCAGAAGGGACTGAGGGATGGAATCTGTTTTTTGACAGTTTAGAACGAGCATTCCAAACGAAAAATGTACCGGAAACCCAGCAGGCTGAAATTCTATTAAATATGTTAGGAGATAAGGCCGATAGTTTGTTAATTTATACTACTAGGGAACAAATTTAGAATTATAAGAAATTAAAGGAATTAGTTCTAAGGGAGCACGAGCCGACACCAAAGGTGTGTTTGGAAAATTTCAAGAAGGCTAGACGGAATCAAAAGGAAACTCATGTATTATTTGTATCGCGTTTAATAGCAACGTGGGAAAATTACTAAAAGATTAGAGGTGCAGATACGTATGAGAAGGTTAATCAGTTAATTGTCACGGATAAGTTGTTAAATACATTAGATGAGGAAATCGCGACGCATATTGGATTAACTCAGCAGAATAATTGGTTAGAAGTTTCTAAAATTGCTAAAGAATGTGATAATTATTTCGATGCTAAGCACAAATCTTATGCAGTTACGTATAAAAGTTTTAAGGGTAAGGGTGAGTTACGTAAACAAGGAAAAATTTAGGCCAAAAGAGGAGAACAAATTTAGTAGTTATTGGAGACAAAATGGGAATAATGAAATTAGTCCATTTTCGGGTAGAAAACTGGAATATAAGAAACCTAACGATGCGACGCCTACCTGTTTCAAGTGTGGTTTAAAAGGCCATTTACCTACGATTTTGTACGAAAGGAAATAATGAAGGAAATAGGCAGGTTAATCAGGGACAAGAAGCAAGAGCTAGTATAAATAATGTCTCAGTGCGAGGAATTAAAGAATTACCAAGGGGAGCGTTTATGGCAAGAATCGGAGCAAAAGGGGATTGGAGAACTAAATTTATTGGAGAGAAGTTAAATAAACTCGAGAAAGTGGAAGTTAGTGTAAATGGGAAATTACCAACGTTTTTGTACTAAGGTGAGTAATGAGGGATATAATAATACTAATAAATGGCGAGAATCAAAGGCGGGTTTGCATAAGATTTCCATAAAAGAAAACAAAGAGTTAACTAAAGGAGCTATTGTGGCGAGGATATCGGCAAAGGACGAACAGAGAACTAATGTTATTGGTGAGAAATTAAATAAACTCGAAAAAATTGATGTTAGTGTAAATGGACAAAAAGCGAAAGGATTGGTAGATTCAGGATGTGAGTTCAGTGTTGTTCATAAAAATTTGGTACCGGAAGAGAAATTCATAGGAGCAGGTAGTATTTATTTACAAGGAATGTTCGGTGAAGCAGTTAAATCACCGTTGGTTAAATTGCCATTAGCTATTCCACAATTTGGACAAACTAATATTGTTCACCAGGAAGTGATTTGTGCAGTAACTGATAATATTAGTGAGCAAGTAATTTTACATCCCGAAGTGATTAATGAGTTGTCAGGAGTCAATCGCGAGGAGTTATTGCTAGGATCTACAGAACTGGAAAGCACGGAAGTTTGTATTGATAACTTGAGCGAAAAGGAAAATATCAGTAGTGATAGTTGTAATGTTTATGCAATAAAAACTAGATCGGGAATTTTACTAAGTCAAGACGAAGAGAAGGCGGAGATAGAGGAAAATGAGACTAACAAAGCTACCATATGTAATTCAGATATGTTTAAGAAATCCCAATTC
The DNA here is from genome assembly GCA_963931845.1 of Maratus michaelseni. Lineage (NCBI taxonomy): Eukaryota > Metazoa > Arthropoda > Arachnida > Araneae > Salticidae > Maratus > Maratus michaelseni. Next base: position 107,249,601 of record OZ007599.1, on the reverse strand, counting down.
GAATGTAAAGATTTAGAGAGAACTTGGGAGTTAGCTAAAATGGAAAAGGGAGATTTTTATATTGTAAATGGATTGTTATATCATAAAGAGAAATTGTTAGGTGAAACTATAGTGCGAGGTAAGAAGGGAAGAAATTCTAAAACTAGCTCATACTTCAGTATTTGGAGGGCATCATGCGGCCAAGAAAACGTTACAGAGAATCAGGTATTCTTCTTATTGGAATGATATGGCGAAAGAAACTAAACAATTTTGTGAGGCATGTTTAGAGTGCCAATTAATTAGAGGGGTTAAAGTTAATGATAGAGCACCAATTTCCCTGGTGGCACGTCCAGAACTTCCATTCCAGGTAGTCAATGTGGATTTAATTGAGCCTATTGATCCTAAAAGTTCACAGGGGCATCAATATATATTAACTTTTATTGACCAACATACCAGGTGGGCGGAAGCGATACCTTTAAAAAGTTTAACGGCCGAAATGGCATGTGATGCATTACTACAAATATTCGCGAGGACATGAATTCCGAACGTAATCGCCTGTGATAGTGGAACCAATTTCACGGCAGATTTAACAACAGAATTTGAGGAAAGATTAGGTGCTAGTCCACGATTTTCAACTCCACAGTATCCACAATCTAACGGTCTTGTGGAACGTTTTAATCAGACGCTTAAACGTATGTTGCATCATACGATTAGAGAAGAAGGAAGGAAATGGCATGAACAAATACCATTTATGCTGTGGGCCTATAGAGAAGTCCTAAACTCTACGACGGGAATCGCACCTTTTCAACTGTTATATGGTAGAGCGCCGGAGGGCCCTTTGTCCGTTCTAAAAGTATCCTGGGCAGGAGAGAACAAGGGGGCTCAATTAGATACTATGCCTATTCATGAGTATTTGAATAAACTTAAGGGACGTTTGGAAAGAGCCGCGAATGAGGCAAAATTATCGTCTGAAGTACAACAAGGCAGAATGGTCTATCAGTATAATTTGAGATCTAAAGAAAAGACGTTTGATGTAGGCGACAAAGTAATATTGCTAATCCCCGACTCAACTAATAAGTTATACTCTAGGTGGCAAGGTCCAGCGACTATTGTTGAAAAACGAAACCAGCATTCATTCCTAGTTGAGTTAGTCGACGGGAGTAGAAAACATGTGCACCAAAATAAAATTAGAGAGTTTATCGCTAGAAGCAATGTGGTCAATATTGTTTTTGAAAGTGATGAGGAATTTGGAGAAGTTGGGGAAATCCCTATTTTAAACCGCGAACAAGAGGTAGAGCGAGACATAGAAAATTTTGAAATAAAAGGATTATCTAATAATCAGGTCAAAGATATAAAGTCCATTCTGAGGATAAATAAAGAAGTATTTATGGGTCCTGTGCGACCAGCGGAAGTAGGTGAGCACCGGATAGATTTGAAACCGGGTGTAGAAAGGAAAAAGCCAAAATTATGCAGTGTACCGGTGGCGTATAAAGAGGAGGTAGATAGACAAGTTCAAGAGTTATTAGAATTAAACCTTATTGAAGTATCAAATGCCGAAATTAGTCATCCGATTGTTTGTGTAGCGAAAAAGAATGCAACTGTTAGACTTTGCATAGACTATAGGGCGTTAAATTCAGTAACACACAGGTTCCAACATTCCCTATGAAAGATTCGCAGGAAATCATGTATACTGCAGGGGCAGCTAAATATTTATCTTCGATTGATTTATTGAAGGGTTATTGGCAAATTAGAATGGCGGAGGAATGTAAACCCTTGACGGCATTTACTACGCATAATGGGACTTATCAGTGGCGAACTATGCCTTTTGGTTTGTCAGGGGCGGCAGCTGCTTTCCAAAAAGACATGAATGAGGTCCTGCAAGCTCATCGGAGGTATATATTGGTGCAAGCATATATTGATGATGTCATCATTTTCTCCAACACTTGGGAAGAGCATTATGAGCATGTTAGAGCAGTCATCGAAGAACTTAAAAATAGAAATTTTACAATTAGACTAAATAAATGTAAATTTGGAGAGAGGTTAACTAAGTTTTTAGATCATGTGATTGGGGGTGGAACCCATGCACCGGATGAGAAGAAGATAGGAGCAATAAGGGATTTAAAGAGACCAAAAACTAAAAAGGAAGTTAGATCTGTTTTGGGATTAATGGGATTTTACCGAAGTTATATTCCAAATTATGCTGAAATTGCCATACCTCTTACTGAACTAACGAAAGGGAAGGTTAAAAATACGGTGCCATGGGGTGAAAGGGCAGAAAAAGCCTTTAATACTCTTAAAGACGGATTATGCAAGGTGACGCGTTTGGCCACACCTACGGTGGGCCTGGAATATCAGCTTCACGCCGATGCTTCAGACTTGGCAGTAGGATGTTGTCTTACTCAAAAAGATGAAATGGGTCAGTTTAAACCGATAGCTTTTGCTAGTCAGAAATTATCAGGGGCTCAGCGTGCTTGGCCGAGCATAGAGAAAGAGGCTTGGAGCGTTCTCTTCGGGTTGCGAAAGTTTGAAAAATGGACATATGGGTCACAAATCGAGATCATCACTAATCATAACCCATTAAAATTTCTAACCGAAACAACTCCAAGGTCCCCCAAACTCACTAGATGGGCTCTTGCCTTGCAACGCTGGAACCTGGGGATTTTTCATCGCCCTGGAGCGCAACATTTGAATGCTGACGCAATTTCTAGATTACACAGGAAGAGCTGGGAGGAACAGGCAGGGATTGCCTCCGCTACGTCCATCCCTAAATAAGTAACCAATAGAAAGGTGTAATCATCAAGTTTTATTTTTTTTTTGTATTTATAATTGTATTTGCATCTTGTGTTTATAAAAGTGTATTAGCCTATTGTGTATTTTTTTTATTTATCACATTAATATATAGTTCATTAGAGATGTTAGTAAGAAATTTTCAGACACCTTGAAATGTGTATGTAATTATAATAATGAAGAAACCTACCAAGGAACTGTTGAACTCTTCTCAGATATTACATAGTTTTGAGGAAAATTAGCCCCTAAAAGGCATATTTTCCGCTAAGGTGGGGGGTGTCAGGTTTCCCTGGCAGCTGCAGGTTTAAAAAAAACAATTGTTATGGGATTATCTTATTGTGTGTGTATTTGCTGTGTACTGTAAAGCTTTCTTAACTGAAATCTTAATCCGAGTAAGTGGGTGACATGGTTGGTGTTGAAAGAATGTTTAGTATAATGGAAGAAGTTTTTCCTTTGTGATGGTAAGTTCATAGATAAGAGAGATTTCACACATTCTATAAGAAGACAGATCCATCAAAAGGAGATTATTTTTGGTCAAGGAAACGGAACACCTGGGAGAGAGGGGAGCAGCCCAGTTGACAAAGGGTGCTCTGCAGTTGACCGGAGAGAGTGAGTTTAGTTTTAACGTGAGAATGAAGTGTGGAGGTTGTTCAGAGATTACGCTCTGAGACACGTGTATCGAGAGAGGTCTTTTGGAGGGAAGAGAGAAAGTGTGTTAGATTAATAGTAATCTCTGATCTGAGTTAATCAACGTAGCTTAACAGTACACAGAAAGTATTTTCTGTATTTTTATTTAATGTTGAACCGGATAAGATATATCCGAGTTTTTAAGTGTAAATATTGTAAATAAAGTGTTAGTTTAAGTTTAATTGAAAGAGTTCGTTTTTTTTAAATATACCTCTCATAACGTGACCGATATCACGTAGTCATATCGGTGGTGGCAGCATATTTAAAGTACCGGATTATGCTTCAAAGTTGTGTGGACTTAGAGGGAATCTGGCAGGAGCCATGACAGAAAATACGTTCTACAGTAGAAACTAATGAACAGTCAACGACCAGTCACCCACCAATGTGAAGCTGAGAACATGCTCTTTCCTTACACATTCAATAAATAAATGCAAGTACAACAGATTATTGTCAATTGTATGTAATATAAGTCACTTACCTTAGATCACAAACTTCAAAAACTGGAAAACCCGCTCTAAAATTATAAAGCATGGAACCACATTGTTCAATGATTGTCTGGTTACTCACTGCCATCAACCGAAATAGTTTGACCACAAACCACACAATGCCAGCGCTCTGGTGATGCATTATACTGAGTGACCACTTTGCCCAGCCTGGCCACTTTGCCCGGCCTTCTCCTAAGTATATGCTTTCTTTGTAACTTCTGTTACGCCAATTTTAGTTTTAAATATTGTTTTAAGAACAAAAGTTTTCCTTCAAATTTTATAACAATATATATATATATATAAAAAATAGATAACACACAAATGTATTTACTTGCGTAAAATTATTGATGAAAAAACATTTAATTTATTAAATGTAAACTCTGCTACTTTTAACATCCATTAAAATATTTTTACATCTTGAACTACAAACACAACTTAGAAAGTCTTTTTTTAAATTTTATATTGAATGTATTGATTCTGGTGTAAATGTTACACATTACACTTACATTTAAACAATATTGCAGGGTTCGTACGGTAGTCCTGGAATTTTCAGGAAATTACCAGTGTTTTCTTATAGAGAACTTCGTCCAATATAATCGCGCGATTACGTAAGGCGAGTTTTTCTATAAGAAAATACTGGTAATTGCCGAAAAATTCCAGGACCTCGTACGAACCCTCATATTGGCATTATTCAGTAAGATCTGTATAATAAAAAAAGACGAAAATTATTTTGAAATGCTCACGCAAAATTGGCTTCATCCACAACAGCACACAAAGAGAACATTAGATTTTGAAATCTAACCGAGTCTTAATGAAAAGCTTCAACTGATGCTGTGAAAAAAAAAAATCTGGTAGTTAACGATATTGAAATAGCAACAAATTAAAATTATTAGGAGAAAAAAAATTGTACTTTGGTAGAAAAAGAACCAATGTCCAAAATCCCCATATTTAGTCTATGTTTCCCAATTAGTTTACTATAGCCATATGTATAACAAAAACAAACGCCAACAAAAAGAAAATGACGAAATTATATATATATATATATATATATATATATATATATATATATCGTTGAATTCAAGATTCAGCAAACTAACGAATGATATCATCTGCATAGTTCAGAAAAAAAAAATTACTGAACTAATAATCTAAGTCTTTTCTGTGCTTTCTACGCTATACTTAACACACTCCCACAAATTCTATAGAAAACGGAGAGTCTGACGACTTTAACTGTAATTTTTGAACCAGATCTAAAAAAAGAACTTCAATAATAAATAAATGAATATTTCTTTGAAAAACCGGAATAAGAGGAAATAGGCAGTTTTGTGATCAGTAGCGGCTCACTCAAGACGTGTTTGGAACGGTGCTCTTGGTCTATTCTTAAAGTAAGTGTTTCATATGTTAATAATTAAACTATATCTTGAGTATATTATTTGTTGTGGTCAGGGCCCAGTGCTTGGTATTCATCCCGAGTCACTTTTCCTTACAAAGGCTCTTCTTATTTTTATTTTTTAATTTTTTTTAAAGAAAATTATGTTTTTATGCCTTATTATTATATGAATTTTCATTAACTTATTTTTGATAACAGATCGCAGTTCAATTTTAAGTGCTGAAGAGGCAGTAAATAATATGTTGAGTAGTACGAACCCATCCAGGAATGTAAATTCGTTTTCAATTTTCCAATATTTTAGCGATGACAAAAAGAAAATGACTTCTTCTATATTATATGAAATCTCATTTTAAATCGAAATCAAAATACTCTTGTAAATCGAAATCATTAAAATAATGTTTTAATATCATTATTAAAATCATGTTTTAACTGCTTAAAAAAATAGAACTTTCAAAATATTTCTCAAAATAGTGAAATAATAAAATTAAGATAGGGGTTAAAAACATGCCGTAATAAGTAAAATATAATTAACTCAATATTTTAATTATCATTTATAATCGTTATTAATTATTATTAATTATTGTTTTATTTGGCAAAATATTTAAAAAAGTATATATTTTTTTCTTTAACACATTTTTCCTTACACGGTTAAAAGCGTAAAGTTATTTTAGTTTTATCTATAAATTTAATGAAATCTATTCGTCATAGCATTATATGTTAAATGGAAAACTTTATTTTATTAACTCTAATGTACTTTCAATACTCTTTGAACGTTAGCCAATATTTTATCATTGTTGTTTTACTCTTCATAAAATAATACTTAATCTATATATTATTTCATTCTTAATATGACATCATTATTAATATATACACTCCAATTTTACATGTAGGGGAGGCTGGTACACAGTGGACCACTTTTTCAGTTAATTTTTTTTTCTCTTTAATGAACAAACCGATCTGCCTCAAAATATTTTTGAATATTTCTTACACCTTTATACATTCATCATAATTTTCTCATAGCATACACTGTAAAAACAAACTCCTGTAAAAAAACGGAAAAGGTACTGGCAGCAGAGTTGCCGTAACTTTTCCGTTTTTTCACAGAAATTCACTTTTGTGTTTTTTTTCCGTTTTCAAAACTGAGAAGTTCCGTTTCCGAAACTGAAAAGTTCTGTTTTAGAAATTGAAATGTTCCGTTTTAGGAACTGAAATGTTTTGTTTTAGAAACTGACATTTTCAGTTTTCAGGACGGTTATTTTCCGTTTTACAAGCTGATAGTTTTAGTTTTTATTATCTGTTCGATATTTCTCCCATAAAGGGGAAAGTGAGATCTCAAATTCCCCATACTTATGTTAAACTTATCTGTGGCGGTTATAACTGGTTTTTTTTTCTTGTTTTTTGTATTTTCATTATTAGGAATTAAATATTTTTAACTTTTTTTTTCTTTGTACTCTTGTGAAAGGATGTCTCTTTTGTAGTGGTCAAAATATTTCTGAAATATATACTTTATTTATAATTTTATGTATTAAAATCCTAGCAAAACCAAGTAATATTTTAAAACTTCAGAAAAAAATTAAATGTATATTTTAGAAATATTTTGACAACAAAAAGAAAAGAGACATTCTGTAAGAATTGTACACAGAAAACAGAAGTTAAAAATGTTAATTTCTTAAGAGATATTATTAGGATACTTATACTTAATATACAAAATTTTATAAAAGGCAATAAATGTGATTTAATTTAGAAAGAAAAAAAAAGTCTGTATTAAGGAATTAAATATATTTATATGAAAAACTATTTTTAGAAAAAATCTTAAGCTTAATTATAACAATATTGTAATTTTTCCATAAAGTATGCTAAAATTTGCAATTTTTAGCACTTGTTATTAATATATATTTTTTAATTTTTACCCCCCCCCCCACCTCACTGTTTATGTATTTTTTTTTTCTTATTTCATACTGAGACATATTTTAAAGACTTGGGGCACTAAGTGTTATATCTTATTTATTTATATCGTTGTTTTAATATCATTAGTATGTATAATCAATTCTGTTATACATATGTAAGATAGAAATCTCATTTTTTGAAGACAAAAATTGGACTCATTTGCCTAGAGAGAGAGAAAATCTATTTCAGTAAATCCTAAAAGGAAAATTTTACTTATTTTCTAGCTTTTAATTCGTTTATCCGTTAGTTTGTATTCGAAATTACTTGCTATTTTAAATCATATGTATATATTTATATATGTTATAAATTATTTTCTTTATCTATTTACAGTTTTTGTTTATTCAATGTAGTCGTTATCCGACACCCTTATACGCGGATGTAAACACTTTCTGGTATTTAAACCATCAAATATAAATAATTAATAACGAGGCCTTATTGTACTCAAATTGTTCATATCGAAACTATTTTTATATAAAAAAATTATGCTACAATAATTTTACAAGTCAACCTATAACTCTATAAATATCGCTAGGTGCTATTGAAAAATAAACGTGAGAAAAAGAAAAAAAAAATAACACTTACAAGATCAAACAACTATCAGCATTCTCTAATCATAAAGAGAATAAATAGTAATAATAATAATAATTTGCTCCCATAAAAGCAACTTTAAAATTAAGAGTTAAAAAAAAAAAAAAAAAAAAAAAAAAAAATTGACAAAAGCAATATACGAACTGCTGCTAGTTAATACTGTGATAATATAAACATACTCTTGAAATATTTTATAAATTAATAAAACAGTGCATCCAGGTTACTTATAGTAAATGATTAGAAACTGTTAGAAAGTAAAATAATTATATGATTTAAAAAGTATATTCGAATACAAACGCATAAGCTGTAATTTTGAAAAATATATAATAACGAAATAAAGCATAGCTAAAGAACGGGGATCTTTTTTCTTTTTTAAATCTGCATGAATAAAGATTATCTTTAGACACATATTACACATAACTTAATAACAAAGTCCGGTGAGGAAATAGTGAGTTGAAGTAAATTAATAATCAGATAAAATGCAAAATCATCCCTTTTTTTATGACTTAAAACAAAATATTTATTCTAGGCAAATGATTGAAAGCTATTGTCTTAATATACACATGGTTTAAAAACTAAATTTATATCTTACAAACATATAAAGAAATTATACATATAATATTATTAAAACAATGATATAAAAAACAAAGATAAAACTTACTTTTATTCTGTAAAATATGTCTATATCCAAAGTTGTACGTATTATTACAATTGTAAATTCTAAAAAGCACGTGCTACTGGGCAGGTGAAGTTACTTCGGACTGCCGTATCGGCCATATTGCCTCTTCCGGAGGAGGCTCTGATCATAGGGTGTGTTGACACAGGACACAGACTGACAAACTAATATATCCTCCAATCAGCGTCGGAACAGAACGTGTCTTGCCGGAAAAGTTCCGTTATCCGAGACTTTACTGTCGCTTACGGAAACTTTCAGTTATATCTCTAGCTGTAAATTGAAAACTTCCGTTAATTCCAGGAAAAGTTACACTTTTCTCCCAAAACGGAATTTTTCAGGTAAAAAAAGGAAAATTCACAGAATAACACCTGTTAATTTCAGGACATATTTTTACAGTGTAGTTTTCAATACATTTTTCAAAAAAAAAAATCATATGCACCCGGAAAGAGGACCAGTGTGCCCACTTCTGGTGCACACTGGTCCACCCACCGGGGCACAGTGGACCGCTATTAGGTATTATTTGAAATACAACATAAATCTATTTTTCATTTATCTAATTCTTTTTTATTTTCCTTTTACCCGCAAAGTAACATAATAATATAAATTTACAAGTAACATTTTGAAACAAAAACAAAATTAATTATATTTTGAAAATAATAACATATTAATACAGGAACAATTGCAATTTAGCTGAAGTTATTACTTAAGCATGAAAAAATAAGCGCACATTAAAATTTGCAAATGAAATTCCAAAATACTTATAAGATTGAGCCTGGAATTTTCCTGAAATACTTTTGGGTCTCGGAGCAATATTATGAAATCATTGACATCAATAATAGATTCATCTACAGTTACTGGGAAAAAAAAACTGATTTCCATTCAATTTGCGCCTCGTGAATCTTACTTGAATAGAATCATCACCAATTAGACTACAGTTATATTTATCAAAGGCAGTAAATACAAAATAAAATATTTCTTACTATGTTAAATAAATTGTTATTTTACTTTGTTTACTTTATTTAACAGTTAAATAACTACTTTTAAACAATATTTCTTTATAGTAAGTAAATAAGCAATTATTAAATATTTTGAACATTCTGCATTACAGGAGAAGAGTGGATTGTGGACCACTGTGCCCCAAGAGTGGGTGGTCCACTGTGCCCCATGTTGAAGTTCAATAAATAATCCTATTACTAATATTGTTTATAGCTTTCTTTTAAACATATTAACTTTAAAGTTAATTAAAAACAAGTATCTTAGCTTTGCAAAAAAGCTGTTTTATCAGATTTATCTACAACCTTTAATTACTAAAAAAATTAAAATATGATGATGAAAAATTTTACTTTTAGAAGCTCGAAACAACCAATCAGGATAAAATAGTTCAATCTGAGCTAAACATATTTTCTGAAGGCTATAAATAATCAGTGCAGTGCTGTTGTTTGTTAGGATATAAGAGAAGCTTTAAAAAAAAAAAATATTAAGGGGTGGTCCACTGTGCCCATAGGTCCAGTGTGTACCGGTCTCCCCTATGTATAGATAGATGGATAGATGTCATTTTTTAACCACAAATAAACTTGAGGCGAGACAGCTATTTCTAACACAATTTCTTAAAATAAATGTTGACTTTGAAGTATTTTAATCAAAGGATTTAATACAAAGCGGCGCATCTTCTATCGAAATCGAAACAAGTGAAGCGATATAGTATAGGATAATTTTAATTTAGGCGAAATAATGTTCAATTCCAATTTATTATAAAAATAGGTTTTTTTTCTTTTGTGAAAAAGTAGAATTTAGTTATTTTTATGCATTGTGCTGTAACTTTGAAATATTTCATTAAAAACGGCATCTTCTAAAGCATCAAAGAAATTGGATACGCCATAACATTAGAAGAATAGCTTTATAATGCAAAATTTTGATTTCTTAAATACAGGTATTGTTAAATGGAAATGTATATTCAAGTTTTCTAATGCATTATTCGGTAATTTAAGAGACTTTGATGAAAGGATTTTGTATAAAGCAATATTTTCTAACGACAGAGATACTGAATGATATCTTTTAGGACAATTTTTATTTAGATGAAATAGTACTAAATTTGGATTCCTTATATAAAATATCAATTGTGAAAATGCACAAATAACTTTTCTAATCCCTTATATTTTAACTTTAAATAGTATTATTGAAAGTGTTTAGTAAAATACAGCATTATATAACAACAGAGAAACAACAGAGCCTCAATATAAAATAACATTCATTTATATGAATTAATGATAGATTCTGATTTCTTAATTTTTATTTTTTTGTAAAATATACATTTTATCAACACTTTCCAACATAGTTAAAAAGTATTTTATGACTCCGATTTGTCTGTCCGTCTGTTCGTGCTCCAACTCTCGTAAACATACTCGGATTGCCCTGTAATTTGTACGTGTTATTGACGTTTACTATAGCATGGACGCTATTGAAAATGAAGTGTTTAGCATTTATAGTTCGTTTATAGGGACAGTCAAAAGCATTCCGTTACATTACGGTCAAAGGAAAAAAATCGTTTCTAGTGCTTTTTATTGATGTTACACCATTTCAAACATAAAAAGTTGGAAATTGTACGTTAAACGTGACAAATGAGGTGAGTTCGTTTCGTGCTATAACTAGTTTTACAATGTAAAAAAATCATCGTTATTATTTTAGTGAAAATAATTATATCGTCTACTATGAACGAAATGAGGATGCCTTTTTTGTCTTATTATGTATGCCATGTTTACAGATGCGAATTTTTTGTTTTCGACGCTAGACAGAGCTGTAAATTTACCATGGAGATCTTGCTTGCGAATGACTACCTCTCTGGTTAATATTTCTATGACTCACGATGAATGAATATTTTGTTTATTTACTTTAATAGATTGAGATATTCGGCTGTTAACCTAATTTTCACTGAAGTTATCTTAGAATGTATACATTTTTTAATGTAACCCATCTCTTAAGAAAACATTTTTTTTGAACGATCTTTCTAAAAATGTAACTTTCACGCAATTTTATTCGAAAAATTAATTTTGAATAAAAATGGCTGCTTGGCATGTGGAAAAAAGATGTGGTTACCCCGTATTTGTTCTCCTCAGTCACAGGACCTACACATTTATCATATAGATTATGTATGATACGATTTAATATAATAAAGAAAACTTTTATTAATATCTTTTTAAGTTTTGATTCGATTATCATAAAATTTGAAACGACTCGACAAAATTCTACAACGATTCTATATATTAAATTTCAAACCATTCGGTTGGGCAGTTTTTGCCGTTCGCTGTTATATGCGGACAGGCAGACAGATGGACAGACTAGACGACGACTATAGGTGCTACGTATTTATATAATTACGAATGCACCTAATGAAATTGAGATGCATTTATGAAGTGCATTAAAACATGCTTTCGTGGAATATGGGGTGTAAAGCATTTATTATTCATTTTCAAGGTCATACAAAAGAATTCTTTTACAGATTGGTCTACCTGGAAAAAAATCGTTTAGAGTGTATTTTATGATATAACATTATTTTCAACATAATTAAGTTTTTATGCCTTACTGATGTGAACTATAAGTTGCTTATTGAAAAGTATGGTGTGCATTGCATTTATCGTTCATGTACAGGGACACACAAAAGAATTCGGTTACAGTACTGACTATGAGCGATAACTGCTGGAAATGCTTTTTCAACTTTAGTTTGCGTTTTTAAGATTAATTGAATTTTTGCATTAGTACGTGGCGTGTATAAACTCTGTTGATCATAATACAGGGAACTTTTAGGATTTCGTAAGTATTACTGACTATTGGAGTGAATTGCTTAAGAGTGGATTTTAACTGTGTTACGCATTTCCTTGCATAACTATTTTTAGTTATATAGTTTAGAAGTTTGTAGAAGAAAAATAAATTCATATACAGGGCTACGAAAGAAGAATATACATTGCCGTTTACGGTTGGTAATTGCTAGAAGTGTGTTTTAAATTATTTTATGTGTTTTTTACCTGAATTAAATTTTAGCTTAATATGTTCTGCTTATAAAAGTTCTTAGATATAAAAGAATTCGAGTGCATTTTACGTCCAATATTGCACTAAAAGGGAATTTTCAACAGAATTAAATTTTAGCATGCTATATAGTTTATATGCAGATCTATAGATCATATACAGGGCTGCGCAAAATAATTTGACTACTTTTTTGACTATGGAAAGTAATTGCGAAAACTGGATTTTAAAATGTGTTATATGCTTTCTAAACATTTACTTACATATCTTCTTTGATCTTATTTTACGGTCTTGTGACAGTTTTCTGGATGTGTTGGAAAGTGTTTCATAATTTATGCTATATTTGACGCATGATTATTCGTTCTTGATTATATTGTTTTTGTATGGTTAGAATTAAATTTGTCTGTTAAAAAAAAAAAAAAAAAAAAGGCCAACTATAATGTGAAATGGCGTTCCATTTTTCCATTTTGAGCTCTGAAGAAAAACTGGAACCAGGGTTTAATTTGCTCCGGACCCCACTGGAGCTCAGCTTCGGTAGTTCTCCGTTTTTAGTAAATATTTAAATTTTGACCAGAATTCACCGGAGCTCATAAACACTGCGCTCCGGAGCCCAGTGCAATAACACTTCCGAAAAACGAATCTTAAATTACCCTTTCCTTTCCCTCCCATCTCCAATCTTTTGCCTTCTTTTATATCAAAACACTTACATAAATGACGCAATGTGTCGCTCACGTAAGATATGGAGATGTGGACCTGCAGTCACCGAGCTCCATACATAACAGGAGTTCTGAGTCGGCGGTCAGAAGCTTGCAAGGCAAAGGAAAAAAAAATAGCATTGCCAATGTCAGAGATTAGTGTTCTTATTTACTAGTATCTTAATTTATGCTTTTCTAATTAAGCTATGTTATCTAATTAAAAAATATATTAACTAATCATCTAAGGGAATGAGATAAATAGCATGTTTTGCCACGAATGCGAATTAAAATTATCGTCACTGTGTCTTTCCAGGCTGACCGTTGGAAATTATGTTGGGGAATAAAAAAACAGATCTCCTGGAGGGCCGAAGCTAAGGGGTGGCTGAGGGGGCATATGTGCCCCGGCTGCCAGAACGGAAGGCGAGGTATCGTCAAATGAACATTCGGTTTGTTATACAAAAATATATATATATGAAATTTGGTTTCACCCTGAAAATTCAAAAGAAGAACTGAGATTGACCGGGACACTAAACAGTACGGGTTGGAAAATTCACAAAATATAGTACTTAGTTAAAACTTAAAAGTTTTGTTTTTGTTCTAGGTTACTATAAAAATTTTGATAATTAGCGTTAGGTTCACGAAAGAATCTACACTGTTAAACATTTGTAGCAAACTGTCCAGTCACATGTGACTGTTTTTGTAAGAAACGGTTACGTAACCGTAATTTAATTTTATTCTGATCATAATATGGGAAATAATATGGTCAGAATAGCTCTAAATTACGGTTATGTAACCGTTTTCCATAAAAACGGTCAAATGACCGGCCAATTTGCTGCAAATTTTTAACAAGACATTACTAGGAAGAGATAGTTCCATGAAATTGACTGTGTATAGTAGCACACACATATTTTACGGTATTGGAATTCCTTGTTATATCTACAGAAAATTCTGGTTTTTCAGCTCTTAAGACATTGTGATTCATATCACTATGAATTTAAATGCAATTCAATTGCAATGTAGTATTACAACTACAATAAAATCTGTGAAAATGACATCTATGTATAACAGAATCCTGTCCAAAATGAAAAATGTACATGATCCCAACAGAAAGAATACCAGCAATTATGTTTGTTAAGATGAAAACCTGCATAAAGCGGATTTTTTTCAGTTCATTTTGATTCCGGTTTCGCAGGTTTTATAAATATTTGACAAAATTGATTACATAATTCACTATTATGTATTTTATGATTGCATAGTTTTAATTTTAAAATAAGTCGGTTATTAGAAACTTAGTAAAATTCTTTTTGTAAATTTCTTTTGCGGAGGAGAGAGGAGGGGCGCCAAAATCCATGTATGCCCCCTGTGAAAAAAAAAACTAGTTTCGGCCTTGATCTCCTGTTACATATGCCTGCAACGCTATGGACAAATGCTTTTTTTTTTTTTTTTTTTTTTTTGTAAAAGCACAGCTTTTATATTCGTTAAAATACTTTCCATTTTTCTTTTAACCAACTTATATTTTCCAAGCATTTGTAAAAGACCTCCACGTGACTGCAAAACTAAACAAAATGTATCATCAAATTCGCCAGAGTTCGGCGCCAGGCAGCTCGCTTCCTGTTGGTTAAGAATTGCGAAAGAAAATAAGGCTGCTCAATTAGGTAGATTTCATAAGAAATACTACCTATTACAGTCATCCCTAAGTTGGAATTTTTGAAAAATTTTTGCAGATCTACGCCGATCATGACTCCCAGGACCCAAAACCATCCCCCAGTTCAAAACTTTATCTGTCTATCTATCTATCTATATCACTTTTTTATTGATATGATAACTTCAGTAATTCTGCACAAATCTCTTCCAAACTGATACATAAAATCAAGGGGCATAAAATCTCGGTCAAGTTCGTTAATGGGCAAAATCGAACCAGGGGAGGGGGACATGGTTTTTTTTTGTGAAAACAGAAAAAAATCCATAACTTCTTAATTATGATACGTATCTAATCCGTTTAAAGTCATTATTACTTCTAGGAAAAGGTCCGAAAATTTATGTAGGACAGATTTTTGATATCATTAAAAATGGTCCCAAGGGGGGGGGGCGAAAGAGGGGGTTTCAGAAGAAAAAAATTCATAACTTCGTCAATTCAGAAGCTATCAAATCCGCTTGAATTTATTATAAATCCTCTTAATATTATCTAAAACTTTTATATTGACAAGTTTTTTTTATAGGACCAACCCTTAAAGCAAAAAAAAAAAAAAAAAAAAAAAAAAAAAACAATTCCTGCCGGTTCCGCCTGCAAACAAGTTAGCTTTCGTAGTGTGCGTTTCCAAATGCCGCATCATGGCAAAAAGGTCATTTCTTCCGCAATTTCCAACAAACAGGTGCCCCACGGTCTGCGTTTTCGAAATCTACCTGCGCCTGTAGGCCGAGCCGTCAGGAATTTTTTTTTTTATAGCGAGGTTGAATAATTTTAATGAATTGAGTGCTTTAGATTCTGGAACATTTTGAAATAAGCAAATTTATTTATCTTCTTCGAACAATGTTCGAATTTATTTAAATAGTTTATAAAGAAAGTAATTAATTTCAAACATATTAATTAATTTCAGCATAATATATTATTTATTTCGCAATGAATGTTGCAGAAAATTTCAATTTTAATGCTAAAATATAGATAAACACATTCAACTCCCGCCTACATGCAGATAATATTCCTGATAGTATTCAAAATACGATACTTCATATTCCAAATAATCAACTTTATAGCCCGTCTTAAAAGGCCTTAAAAATGAAACGCGAATAGTAAAACTAGTCGTTGGGGGCCACCGTAATACTTACCCATTATGGATATGCATAATATAAAATATGAAAATAAAACATGTGTAAACTATTTATAAAATGCATTGCAATTCGAATAAAATACTGGCTTGATGACGTCATAAACTTTAAATGCTCTATAACTCTAAAATTAATAATCATATTAACTAACGGTTTACTGCGTCGGATTAAGCGTCTCATTTCCAATTAAAATATATCTTTGAATGAAATACAGGGTCATGAAAAATCGAAGAGTGTGGAAAATATAATTACAAATTTCTCGGCAACTCATTATCCGATTGACTTCATTCTTGATGCAAAATTTATGTCTTTTTATTGTCTTTTATATTCATTTCTTAAAATAAACAATTTCGAAAATTTTTATGCACCTTTTACCAGAACGAATATTTCGAGAGTCCGAAAAAAATAGTCCCGGATAATCGAGGTTACTGAAATTCAATAAGCTTCTTCCCAGTGGCATATCTAGACTTATTATTTCGGAGCCGGCTGAGATGCAGTAAAAGTTTCTAAGAAGGAATCAGAAGAAACAGGAAAAATTCCGCTTTAAACAGGTTTTTATCTTATTAGCAGGTAACACATCTATTATACAATCAAACTTGCTAAAATGAAATTGCATGGGACTGGGGGAAAAAAAAGGCAGATTTTCGTCTTAACAGCTATAATTCCATGGTTATACCGCATTTTTTAAATTGGAATACTGAAAATTATCTACTAAAAGGTATATCAATATATAGTAAATGAACCCGAAATTATTATTAAGAATTAATTATTTAAGAGCATTCTCAGTCTACCCTACCTCCCTCAACACATTCTCAGACTGATTTTGGAGCATACATGCACGACATTTGTAATTCTTAATTATTGAATTGAATAGCTTTTTTCATTTTCTCATAAATGGTATACATTTGATATACATAAAACGCGTGTAAAACTGAGGCTGTGTATAATGGAAATTGGACTGAAATGGAAAATTTCGTGATCTCTGTGGAATCATACACTTTTTAAGTAGAAACCCTGTCTAAAACGGAATATTTTTTTTATTGTTCTTTTTTAATTTTATCTTAGCAGGTTTCATTACATTTTACTAAAATTTCGTAATTAAACTTGATGTTTTCTACAAATTTCGGAGGGGGCTACAGCCTCACAAGTCCACACCCTGGATACTCCACTGCTTCTTCCCATTATTACATACTAAATACATACCAAATTTCAAGTCTCTATCTCAATTTGTTCGGGAGATAGAGCGTTTACAGACACACACACAGACAGACGGACGGCAAAATTTGTTTTCTAAAATTATGTTTTTTGGAATCTCCAAGTGTCTGAAACGTGTAAATCCGTCATAATTTTTTTTTCGATTTTCAAAACGATTACAAGACTTACCCTTATACTACGTATGATGGGTAAGTAATAAACCGGTTATCTTCGTGTGCGTAACTGTATTTGTACCGTTACCGGCAAAAGCTTTGTTCAACTGGTTATTTACTCCGTAAGCTCGCGTCATTGTGGTTGTGACTGATTTTATTCCTTTGGTAATAGAGTTCATTGATATTAGAATAGATTTTCTATCTGGTATGTATTGTTATCGCTATTAACATCATTATCTGTATTTATTTTCAACTTAAAATTGCCTAACAATAACTTTAAACTTATGGGTACGTCCACTAATATTGAAATGTTAGCTGATTTTTTATTTTTGACCAATTTTGAATATCGCACTTTTCAACATTTACAAAAGTGAAAATAAAAAAAAGATTTTTGTCAATGCAATATAAGACAAGTAAAATTCTTTTTGTTACAGGTGAGTAGCACATATGTGTTTCGTAAGTGGTTATATCAATTTTATTGTAAATATATTTCGTAATAAAAGAATTCGAATGCTCTGATGGTCACAAAAGTAACAATGAACACCTTTATATACAATTTAAAATTGAATTTATGTTAAGGGATTTTTTAATATACTGTATTTTTAATTAAATATATTTAAGGTGTTTCTTGAAAAAAATTAGACACTGCTTAACAATGTGATTCTTCTTGGCACATTAACAAAGTCATTTTTATATGTTCATGAAATTTCCACAGATTAATATAACTAGTAATATTAATATAATAGTATATAATAATATATAAATTTCTAAACCGCTTCAGTTCAAGTGATTTAGAACTGAATAGTATTTTTTATTTTACTATAAATGCACTATATCTATAATATTTTTTCCCCAATAGTTGTTTTCTTTTTAATCTGCCTTAATTTCCAACTTTGGCACCATTTTTTTTAAAGATTCTTAATCTTTAAAGAAAACAGAAACATGGTATTCGATTTCTTAGTATATAAATAAGAATACTGACAAATTCTGTGCATTTAAACATGAAAATGACTGAATGAATGTGTCAGAAATTTAGAATTTTTTCTCATTTCCATCCTCTGATGATGGCCAGGTTTTCTGGTTGAAAGCGCTCGGGACTCCGATGGATGTTTTTAACATCTTAAAATGGTTTTAATGTTTTAAAACCTTTTTATTTTTACACCTATTTTAGTAATTACACAAATTGTGATCCATTTTAATGGTTTCATATTTTAATCGATACACAAAGGTGAATTTTGTTCCAATTTTAGAATATTTTTCTATATATTAAAAGAAAGTATAAAGTTTATATTTAAGAATAAGTATTTCCTTATATTTTGGTCACAACAGTTGCATTTTGCAGCTGTATAAGATTTAAAGAAGCAAGTAACTGAAAGCAGACCTTTATGTTATTTATTAAGCTAGCAAACCTGTTGAAATTTGCCTAGGATGTTTTCTTTTTTTTAAGTTAGGGTCTCTGTCTCCAACAAGCTACTAAACTATAAATTAATCGTCCAACAAGAAATTCAAATAAAAATGCAATAGGTACTCAATTTCGCAAACAAAAGAAATTTAAGTGTTGTTTAAAAAATTAACATAACTATTGAATTTTTAAATTTTATTTTTGACCAAGCGATCAATTTACTGTTTAACTACTGACAAAAATATAAAAAAAAATACTGAAATCGCTTCAGTAGTTCTCGAAAAAAGATGAAATATCATCTTTTAAAAATCAATATCATCTTTTTTATACGTCAATTAATTATTTTACGAAATCGCTTAACTACTATACTTTTTTTTATTTCTTGCCGAACAATCAATTTACTGTTGAGCTACTGCCAAAACTATTTTTTTAAAAAGTATTGAAATCACTTCAGTAATTTCCGAAAAAAAAAGGTTCATCAATGTCAGCTGTTTTACACATTATTTCGCAACTATTTTTGCCCCCTTAAAACGGCCTCTTTGGAGTAGTCTCATGTCTACGCAAATCTAAAATCTAAGTATATCGTGCAACCATCGAATCATCATGACATCGGAATTAACTTAACAACGTATGCATCATCATCTTGCTCTTTTAAAAGTATTATTTAATTGTAAATTGCCAAGTAATGATAATGATTTATTGCCTTTTGCACTAAACTGTAATTGCTTGAAAGTGGAAAATTCTGAACTATATATAATGCCACTGTTAGCAGATCTATGCAACACTTGAGGATATTCAATCTGTCAACGCGCAAGTCAATATGTTTGAAGTAAGCGGTAACTTTTCTCTATAAAGTAATAAATAATTTAGAAGATGTTAAATGAATGTTACATTTATCAGTTTCCTCTGACGATTTTTGTAGCATGAGGGAAAAAAAAGGACGTGTGAATGGAAATATAGTTTTCTTTCTTTTTTTTTTTTTTTTTTTTTTACGTTTGAGTATTTGCCTACCTCATAAGAACATTAAGGTTTTTAGGATACACACACGCTGTTACTCGCGTCTGAGACATGCATCTGTATGTAGTACACTTTTGAATTTCTCCATTCCAAGTACTTTGTGCAAGGATTATTATTTTTAAGGTAAGCTTCCTTTTTATTTCCATAAAAAACATAATTTGGTGTTTTAGAGGAAAAACCTTTTTTTTAAAATTCGGAGTAAAGAAACCTTATAATCAGTTCAAGACCCAAATTAAATATTCAGAGGGTGTCTTAGGCAAATTCGCCCTGCATTCAGCAGAACCAGGTCCGGCTTCAGGCTTAAGAATACTAGCAAAGGCGTATAAAGTGCTGCATAGTGGTCGGGTAACACGATTTTATCCGAACGCGGCCGGATTGACTGTAATTTATTTAGCTGTGGGTCAGGTTCGAGCCGGGTTGACATTGATTGTTTTAGGTTGGGTTTTGACTCTTGCGGGACGAATTCGGATTGACTCGATTTTTTAAAAAGTTCTGAGTTCTTGTCTGAAGAAAAAAAACTATATATATATTTATTAATGAGTGTATATATATATATATATGCTCATTTTCCTATATAGACAATAAAATTAGTATTACAAATATAATTGTAGACTACTATTCCGTAAGCGTAAATATGGATTAATATTCTCTCACTTCAGTTTCAGGTCGAGTCGCGGGTCAATGAAAATTTTATGGTCGTATTTAAGCCAGGTTGCGTATCAACAGATTTTTTTTTTTTTTTTTTTTTTTTTTTTTTGTCGGGTTCGGCCAGGTTATGGATTGATTTGAAATAGAATTTTATGTTTGGGTCAGGTTATAGCTTACCCGAAGGTGTAGGGTTCTAGTAGATCTTTAAAAATGATCGATTTAGAGCAGGTTTTTTTCTTTCTAATTTTTCATTGGTGATGTTAAAAAAATCATAATGTCCACAAATCTTTAGATTATCGGGTGTAACGTGGCTAATATTGATGTAAATGAGCTACGTTGGACCTAGATATAAAAATTTAGAATAATTTCGTGTTTCACTTTTGATGAAAAATAATTTGTTTTCATGCTTTAAAGTATTTTGTGTCTTTTCTGAAAACCCTATTTTTTTTTAGGTGTGTCACTTTACAAATGTGTGATATATTCTCAAGTATTCATAAATAACTCAATTTTATTTCTATTGGCTACAATTTTATGCAATTAGTCGTAATTTGCACTTGCTAGTCTTTCTTTTTCACGCCAATCAACTTAAACACATATATGAAACTGACGAATATCGCCTCATAGAACACGTAAATTAATGTTTCCATAAGTTAAACAAACACCAATTTACGTATTCAATATTTTCGAATTGTGTTATCTGAATGTTAGCATAATTTATATCCGATATTCCATTTAATTTGAAAAATCTCTATTTAGCAAGTTTGTATTTTCATTTGCAGTTAGTTAGAGATTTGTCACAATAACTTCACATAAAAATCAATTAACTAGAGCAGGGGTTCCCAAACTTTGGTATTCGTACCAGTAAAGGTACGCGAAAGTTCGATATTGGTACGTAAAATGAAATACATAATGTGCATATGACGTCACGCACTCAGTAAAGACGTATTTCTTAACTGGATGTTGGCAGAAATTAACAATTCTCGCAGAACTAGTAATTTATAATGTATTATTTCCTACACATAGTAGGATATATTATAATTACATAAAAATTAAGAGCATTTCAGTAAAGTTTCGCTTACGTTGAGTTGAGTAGATACGTAACAAACCAGTCTTCTGCCAAACCTGCGCATTAGCTAATTAGCCGGTCTATCGGCTCCACAGTGTTTGCTGTTTGTTATTACTGCATAGATTCTCGATCCTAGATCTCGCAATAACAACAGTTTATTTTAACAAGGTATGTGGAATTCCTATGTGGTTTATTAACTTATATTTACTGAAATGTACTGTACTAATGATTTTTATAGTATTCTGTATTTTATTCGTTTGAAAATTAATTTATTATTTAATTTGTATTTGCCGATTTAAAGGCCCTATACCTTTTTTTAAAAAAATGCTGTGCCACCACCAATATTTATATTTTATCTGTATAGGATAAATGTGCCAGTAATGGACATCTCCAAAGTTTTTGGTTTATAAAAAATTAACCAATAAAAAATCAGCTTTTATTATTCTTTTCATAACTTTTCCTTGCATGTTTTATGAACTGGGTTATTGTTGGCAATCTTTGTCATGCTAACCAGGAAGTAGAAAATAATTTTTCACAGTTCTACTCTCTTTTAGTGAAAATTTTACTGAGCAAGCTAACATCAGGTTTTATTTAATTAATTTCTCTTTTATTTTCTTGCAAAAATTGCATGTTTTTGTTTTGATAGTTATAGAAAACTTTGAATTTTATATTCGAAATTTCATTTATTTTTAGTTTTAGGACCAGTGTCTATTACTGGAATTCTTAATTAGTCAATTTCCAGTAATGGACAGGAGCTAATCCCATGGAGCTATTACTAAAAATGTAATTTCAGTAATGATCATAGTGCATAATATCTTTTGTTTTAACTGAAAATTTAAGTAATCAAATTTATTTTTTAAATTGTGCTTACCAGAATGTAATAAGAATGTATATATACATATATAGTATTTATAAATAGCAGCTTTTAATTAATTTCATGTGGTTAATAAAATTTTAACATTGACTTTTTTATAACTATACTTTGCATATTTCATAATATGACAATCTATCAAACCAATCAGGAAGAAGAGAATCATTTATCGAAGATTTTATTTAATGTTCAAGGCTCAAATGCAAAGGAGAAGGAGGGGCTTATGGAGCTCAAACCCTCCCCATTAAAACACAGACAATTGTTTAACTCACACAAGTTGTTAAAAATCTATTATTTTCTGCCTTCAGTGTTTGATTAATAATCTTTGACAAAACAACTCTGTACATAAAAAATACTATAAATGATAATTACATTTATGGTAGTATGAAACTAGTAAATCTGCAGATAAGAGAACTCAAACGTCAGTTCTATTGTCTTATTTTGAAATCATTTTTGTATTTAAAAAATCAACCCGCTCTTTCATTTCTTTCATGTTTGTATTTTACTAATTACTACAAATAATATATGAAATAGTTTCAAGAAATTTAACTCTTAAGAAAATTGCAATAAGAAATAAGAGAATCCAAGCACTGATAAACCAAAACATGTTTTTTACCACCTCCCCCCCCCACCCCCAACTCCCAAAACTCTCCATTATTTCAATAATTTTAAAACTGATATTATCTGAAGTTCAGTATATTTTAAATCTTCTAGGAAATAATTAAAATATTGATCTTGTTACAATGACAATAGTAATTTTTTTCTCATGAATATTTTATCAATTATTCATATCCTGATTAATAATAATAATAAAGTCCTGATTAAATGTATTTGAAAAGGACTATTTTGTTTTCTTAATATGTTTGTATTACGTTCTGGTTTTAATAATAATAATAATAATAATAATAAAGCAATTATCTATGGCTTTTTATAAGGTACCATTACTGGGATAGTAGGTGTACATTACTGATATTTTAGGTGTTTTGATTTATTTCTGTTATTACAATTAATTTTTTATTCCAAATGGGAAATATGACTATGAGATTGATTAAATAATGTTGATAGGCTACTATAATAATAAAAAAATCTGGAATATAATAATTAGAACTATTAATTAAAAAATAATTTTTAAAGAAATTTCTTAAGGGTGTCAATTACTAGCACATTTACCTTATATATTAAGAAAATGTTAAATTTTCCATTGCAAGATTTTTTTTCAACATGAAAAATGGCAATATGATGTAAAATTGCACTGGTATAGCTAAGATCTTCATCTGTGGATTGGAAAGGGATGTCAATTATTATTTCTCATAAAATAAAATAATTTGTTGTTTTACACGCTTAGAAAGTAGTTTATAGTAAATAGCTGGAATCTATATATTTACACAAAGAAAAACAAATGATTTTCTAACATTTGATGTTCCAGTGCTTCATAAAAAGAACTCTATTTTTTTCAATCTTATACAGTATTAAAAAAAAAGAAATGGAGCGAGAAACAGCAGATTCAGTACGTGTAAATCAGTGATCAGTAAATATATTTTTGTTTCTCACTTTCTCTTTCATTCATTTTGCACTGAAAAAGAGGCTTCTATTATGAAGACTTTAGAAACAAACTTTAGTGTGCAAAAAACATTTTTTTTTTCGTTTGTTTTTACGCATTATGGGTTTCGCATGCAATATTGTTTTCTAAATGATAGCATTCTATTCTTTTAAAATGTGTCTTCAAATCCACCACCAAAAATTAAATTAAATATCCAAATTTATGAATGAATTTATGGATTTAAATTTTTCACTCTGGACATTTTCGAAAAATTTCAAATGCAATTTTAGGAACTGTAAATGCTTTTTAACCCTTTCAAACATAGTTCAAAGTGTTTATGAATTCGGTTTATCTGTCTGTCTGTCTGTTTGTCTGCAATCTATCCGTGCTGTGATTCACGTAAATATACTCGGATTGTCATGCAATTGATATATGATATTGAGGATTAGTATGGCATGTTCGGTATGGCAAATGAAGAGTGTAGCACTTATAGTTCCTTTACAGGGGCACTCAAAAGAATTCCGTTACATTACGGTCTATACTGATAGTAAAAGATATTCATTGTGAATTGATTAAAAATATAAATTTTATGTCATTTGAAATAAGATGTAGCTTTAACTATTTCATTTTCAAAAATGGTCTTGACCTGTTTTCATCATCAACGGTTCATATATACATTAATGCTGGGAATTACTTCAAAAGTTAATTTTCTTGTATTGCATTAGTTTCAATTTTGATTAAAAATTTAATAGACTGGTTCTGCGATTCTAGAATGAACTTTAGAAAATCTATAAAGCTAATCCCTGTATGTAAATATCTTACAATAGAAGGATGGTTGGTTGGTTGATTTATGACGGCCGATTATCTACACGAGGGATATAGGCCCTAGGGGGAGTGCCCTCCGTAGGGGTCTTTCCAAAGGATCCAAACACGTATTTACGTCAAGGTTAGAAGAAAACCACGGAAAATTCCGTACGGTTAGGTCGACGAGCACGACAGGGGTTTGAACTCAGCACAATCCCCTCTACCAGCTTTGAGAGCAGAACCTCTCAGCCACTGGTGAGGCTACAAAAGAAGGAAATTAAATTTACAAATATATTAATGTCTATATTGGACATTATTTGACATGAATCAGAAATAAATATTTTTTTTTTTCGTAAATTATTCGTATTATCATTTTATTCAATATCATGTTTGAAAAATTTAAATACTTTTGAAATACACATTATGTAAAATATTTTTTACAGTTGCACTGTAAATTCTACTGTACACTTGAAAAACAGATCGATGCAAGGCATCATAGACGACTAGGCAAAGGACAGGGGCGTGCATTGCCCCTCCCTAGATTTTCAAATTTAATTAACTAAATTTTCTTTTCTCTGATGATTTTTAAAAAGAACACTAACAATTATTCTCGAGTGACTTAAAATAATTAAATGCTAAAAATGAGGAAGTAAGGTTTTTTTTTTTGTCAGGTAGGAAGGCACTATTCGCTTGAAAATCCTTAAAATAAGAAAATAAATTTATTGATTCAAGGCGCGACTCCACAGAATTTATGCCAACTTAAATTAGGGAATGACCTGCTCAAGGTACAAACGAGCAAATTTATTTTGTTTCTTTATCTGAGTTTGGAATTCTTCGTATTTCATGGACATATTTGTCCACGGCATTGAATCAACTGAATGTGATTTCTACCTAAGAACGTTTTCACTTCCTCAATTAAATATTTTTGTTTATGGTCTTATTCAGAGGTCGGAAGTAGCGCGCTACAAGTAGCGAAACTACAGTAGCCTCTACTTTTTACAGTAGTTTGTAGTGTAGCGCGCTACATTTTGAATAATGTAGTGAAGTGAGTAGTGGGATACAAAAAATCAGTAGTTTGTAGCGAGAACCGACGGTACATTTAAGAGCCTACATCAGTCATGCGAAAAAACGCGCAATATAATGTTAAGTCTATGGGAAGGTTCTTGCGCGATTTCTCGCTCGCATATTAATATTTTTAAATGATTTTTTTTTTTTTTTTTTTGCATAGGATAGCTGAGGTCGATCTCTAACGTTGTTAGCTTTTACTTTTTCGATTTTGGTTCCAGTTTTTTTATATAAGGGTACTTTCACTTTCAGAACCGGTTCCAAAATTGAAAATGTCTTCTTATAAAAAAACTGCAACCAAAATAAAAAAAAGTAAAAACTAACAACGTTGGAGATCGACCTCAGCTATCCTATGCAAAAAAAAAAAAGCATTTAAAAATATTAAAATGTGAGCGAGAAATCGCGCTAGAACCTTCCCATAGACTTAACATTAGCTTCAGCGTTTCTTCCCGTGACTAGTGTAGGCTCTTAACGCTAATTTAGGAGGGAGGGGGGACCATTCTGCAAATCACGTGGCCAAAACTTGCTTCTTTTGTGCAAAATTTGTTCTGCTCAACAATTTACAAACCTCAGCGGCAAATATCAGCTGCAGTGTATGGCAAAGTATCGCATGAAGTCATAGATTTTTCCCAATGGCACTTGCTGCTAAAATCAAGTAATAACCCACCAAATGAATTTGCTGGCAGCACTTGAATATTTACTCATTATTAAATGTTCATGTTTTAACGCCGGGTTTCTTATTATTCTGAATTGCTTTATTTACAGATTTATTTATTGTTTGTATTTAGAGTTGTTTTACTTTAATTTTTTAGATTATGATATAGCTCTTAATTTTGTTACGAAATGTTAATGTGTGTATAAACTTACATTTTGGAGACAGACACAAAACATTTTATTGTATGTTATCTTTTTAAAAAATTTAATGCTCTCGGTTATGTCGCATTTATTTAATTATATCCTGGTAGATGTGATACAACGAGGGGTTGCATTATTATTTAATCCGTGTCTTCCATTTCTAGTGTTGGAACCCTTTGACAAAATCTGAAAATAGCGAAGTAGTAACAACTTTTTAAAAGTAGTTTGTTGTCGCTACTTTTTTAAACAAGTATTTGTAGTTGTAGTTAACTACATTTTCTATAAAGTAGTAGTAGTTATAGTTCGCTACAATAACAAAGTAGTTTTTCTGATCCCTATGAAAAGGTGCTTTATGTTAATTAGATTGCGGGAACTTCAATGAAAGGTGATTGGTTGGTAACTCAATGTTAACGTTGTCACGTAGTCCAATGGGATTAACCTTTGCTACAGAAAAATATGCAAATTTTTGAGCCCGTTCATTCGGCGCGTTTGAAAAGGAGTGCGCGTTGGTAATTTGAAGTCTAATTTTAAAGATTTTACGTGTAGTTACATAACACTTTTGCTTGTAGTAGGTGGAATATGTCATCCAGGAGATATTTGACCGATTGTGAGAAACGGCGTGCGATAGGGAGAATGGAAGCAGGACAGACACTGACAGGGGTCTGTAAAGACTTAAAAATAGCCAAAAGTGCCATGTTAAGAATCTGGAAACTGACACTGGTAATGTGCAGAGACAACCAGTTCAAGGTCGAAAACGTGCCACAACAGACTGACAGGACCAATATATGGCAAAGATTGCTAAAAGAAACAAGCAACTGACGTCAGTTCATATTACAAGGGAGTTCGCTGAGGCAACAGGAACTCGACTATCCAGATTTACTGTGAGTGACAGGCTGCATAAAAGAGGACTGCATGCAAAGAAACCCATGATTTCTATTCCACTAACTCCGGCAGTGAAATGCGACCGGTTAAAGTGCGGTTCAGAGATCATCGTCATTGGAGTACCACAGACTGGAGGCGTTTTCTGTACAAATGAATCCCGATTTTGTTTGGAGAGTGATTTCAGATGTGTTACCATATGGAGGGAGAAAAACACACGCAATAAGGCTGCAAACATCCGTGAAAGGCATCGATACAAAGGTCCTGGAATAATGGTATGGGCGGGCATCATTTTGAATGGTCGCACTGACCTACAAATTTTTAGCAGTGCAACTGTGAATACTGAAATATACAGAAATGAGGTTTTTGATCCTCGTGTCAGGTTGTTTAGAGGTGCAATCGGTAATAACTCCGAATTAATGGATGATAATGCGTCACCTCATCGTGCTGCACTAGTGACTGATTATCTGGAGGGCGAAGGAATCCAGAGAATGGAGTAGCCTGCATATTCTCCGTATTTAAATACGATATAACATGTGTGAGACGCACCAATAGACGCTTTCAGTGTGACATCAGTCATGACGTTTTGGTTGGATACTGACTCCAAACAAACGGTTGCTATGCTTCATTTCTTATTAATAATGAATAGTAGAAAATGTTACTACTGCATATAATGTATTAAAACAGATTGCCGTGAACTAGAGCTATAAGATTTAGCTATATTGTACAAACATAATAGAAAATACAACATAGCAACCGTTTGTTTGGAGCCAGTTTCCAAGTAAAACGTCATTACTGACGTCACGACTGAAAGCGTCTATACGCCGCGCCGACCTGCATCCCGGCAACCCCCAACTAGCACTCTCCAGGAGCTTCGGAGTACTATTCATCTTGAATACACTTTGTTACCGCAAGCACTTCTGGTTAATCTAATCCACAGTATGAAAAATCGCTGTAAAACTTGTATTTCGGTCAGAAGTGACCACATACCTTTTTGATTTTTCCTGTATGTCTGTAAAATATTGTAACAGTACAATTTCCTTATCCCCTCTTATATCACACATTCCTATGTTTTTATGTAAATTTATTTTTTGCAGAAATAGGCAATTCTACATTTTGAATATATGTCAGGCATGACAAAATAAAGATCTTGTGCAAATTTCATGTTCTTATCTGCAAAATTATTCAAGTTCAATGAGTTTTTATAGTTGTTCCTTTAATTTTTCTCGCCAGTGTATGCATATATATGTATAACATGTTTATCATTAAAAAAAAAAAAAATCTTTTTCATTCTTTTAATCAGAACTTATCTAATTCAAAATTTCTTCATAAACGTTTTATTTATTAAAATTCATTTAAAAAAAATCACTAAAAAATAAATTCGTTCAAAAATTAATTTGTTAAAAAATAACTAATCAACTTCATAAACTTTTTATTTGCTAAAAAATCTATTCATTTGTTAAAATCAAACCAAAAGTTTTTGTTCTAAAAAATTTTTATGAATCCGTTACACAAATATTTCTAAACATTTAAAAATAACAATTAAAGTCATTCTCTAATGCTTTTTAAGAAAGTGTTTTTAAAAAATATGAAGTTATTTCTCAAAGTTTTTTTCTTATACTTGCTTACAAATTTCACTCATATAATATTATTTTCTTTTAAAGTTGAGACTAAATTCACTAGTTTAATCTTTCTACTTGTAGCGTTTACAGATCATGATAATCACCAATAATCTTCCAATCTTCTAAAAACAATTTTTAAAAAAGCGAGAATGCACACGCTTTAACTAAAAGTCTCCGTTGATGATAACTAAAGTACTCCATCTTTTGTAAGTAAATATATTTAATAGAAATGTTATTTGTTAAAATACTTAGTGAAAGTTTATCTATATATTTATAACTGTTCTTTGAAAAATTGTGTTTATTGCTATCACTCAAAAATTAGTGTAAACTGATTTATTAAAAAAAAGCTTTTAAAGTAGGGAAAATCTTTAAACTTCATAACAACCATTTCTCGTTTTCAGTTGGCTATGGCACTTAACTTTTCGGCTTTATATGAACACTTATTCGTTCGCTTAATAAATTCGCTAATGTGCAAGCGAACGGTTACAATGAGAACACACTTTCATCATATATATAGGGTTGGTGATGACTTTGTTACATAAGTCCTGACAAGTTCACATAAATTTAGACAAAATGTATCAATACATACATAACTTATTTGAATGGTGAACTTTCATTAAAAAATTAAGTTATGTAAAAAATATATATATTATTTGCAAGTTAAAAGAAACAATTGTTTTACTTCAACTATAAAAATATAATTATTTTCCACGCTGGCACAAAACCTGTTTATATGATTTTACAAATTTATTAATAACTGATAATTAAATTTTTTTTGTAACTAATTATTCCTTTTCAGCACAACATTTCACTTAATTCATTAAAAACTTGTGCATACAAAAGTTAATGTCATTAAAAATTAAAGTTTTCTTTATTTTAAAACTAATTGTTTTCAAAAAATTTGATTCAATAAAACTTGTAAAACACTTTCGTTACTTTATTTCACTTAAATTATTATCATTACAGTAATATATTCCTTATTCTATACTTCGGAGTAGCTTGATTTTCTCATTATCAACGCCGAGCCTCAACCGTTTGTCCTATAATGAAATTTGGAAGACATGTTCTTTACACAATGTAGGCGCGTACTAAAAAAAAGATTTTTGAAAATTCACAGCATAAGGGGGTCAAATGGGGGGTCGAAAGTTATAGACAATTTCGTCTTTCCGGCATATCACAGCAGGAGTTTTAAGTAAAAGCCTGAAATTTGGGATAACAATTCTACTAAAGAATAGTTAAAAATGTATTTCAGGCGATTGTAGAAATTCAACCACTATAAGTGGGTTAAATGGGGGGTTGAAAATTTTGGTGTTTTCACATTTTCACCATATCTCATCAGCAGTTTTAGGTAAGAGCGTGAGCTTCAAGATAACAAATCTACTAAAAAAATAATTAAACACGTATTTCAGCGATTTTAGAAATTCAACCACTAAGGGGGTTAAATGGGGAGGAGGTCTAAAGTTTTAGGTCATTTTGCCTTTTCGCCATATTTGAACAACAGTTTTAGTTAAAAGCGCGAAATTCAAGGTAACAAATATACTAAAAGTTAGTTAAACACATATTTCAGCGATTTTAAAAATTCAACCACTAAGGGGGTTACATGGGGGGTCAAAAGTTTTTAGTCATTTCGCGTTTTCGCCATATTTCAGCACCAGTTTTAGATAAGAACGTGAAATTCAGGATAACAAATCTACTAAAAAAAATAATGAAACACATATTTCAGTGATTTTAGAAATTCATCAATTAAGGGGGTTAAATGCGGGGTCGAACGTTTTAGGTCATTTTGCCTGTTCGCTATATCTCAGCAGCATTTTTAGTTAGGAGCTCGGAATTCAAGATAACAAATCTACAAAAAATATAAATAAACATATATTTCAGCAATTTTAGAAATTCAGCAACTAAGGGGGGTTAAATAGGAGGTTAAATATTTTAGGCCATTTTGCCATATCTCAGTAGAAATTATAGGTAGAATTATGAAACTCGGGATAACAAATCTACTGAAAAAATAGTTAAACGCATATTTCAGCGATTTTAGAAATTCAGACACTAAGGGGGGTTAAATGGGGGTCGAATGTTTTACGCCATTTTGCCATACCTCAGTAGAAGTTATAGTTAGGAGCGTGAATTTCGGGATAACAAATCTACCAAAGAATAGTTAAACATGCATTTTAGGCGATTTTAGAAATTCAACTGCTAATGGAGTTAAATGGGAGGGGATCGATAATTTTCGATGATTTCACCTTTTCACCATATCTTATCAGTAGTTTAGGATAAGAGCGTGAAATTCAGGATAACAAATCTGCTATAAAAATAATTAAACACATATTTCAGCGATTTTAGAAATTTACCCATTAAGGGGGGGGGGGCTAAATGGGCGTCGAAAATTTTAGGTCATTCCGAATGTTCGCAGCATTTTTAGTTATGAGCTTGAAATCACAGATTCAGGATAACAAATCTATTAAAAAATAGTTAAGCATGTATTTCCGCGATTTTAGAAATACAGCCACTACAGAGGGTTAAATGGGGGTCGGATTTTATGTTATTTTGCGATATCTCAGTAATAGGTAGATGCGTGAAATTTGGGATAACAAATGTACTAGAAAATAGGTAACTATGTATTTCAGCAATTTTAGATAATAATCCATCAAGGGGGTCACACTGTGTGTCGAAAATTTTAGGTAATTGTGCCATATCTCAGCAGCAGTTTTAAGTAAGAATGTGAAACTCCGCTTTACAAGACTACAAAAAAAGTAGTTAATCATGTATTTCCCAGCGAGTTTGCGGGCAACATCGGCTATGAACCCGACTGCGAAAGATTAGACGAAAAACAGAACTATTGCTGATTTTTTATTATATACTAGCCGGTCGCTTCTGAGTGGGGCCCAGATACAAAGTACTACTGAAGCCCTACCCTTAGATAATCACGGTTAGGGCCCAGTAGTATTTTGTCAGAAGGCTCATGAAAAAAAAAATATGTCGCGAAATCTTTATTTAAATGCTTTTTTATATTCTCATTAGTTATTTTCGTATGTTTTTAATTTAAAGTATTTTATTTATATATTTCTGGTTGCATATAAAATGCACTTTCTGGGCCCCACTCGGAAACTACCGGCTAGACGGGCGAAAACCGGCTAGTTTCATGATATTTAAAAATCATTTTCAAAATAGTTGACAAAAAAAAAACATAATTAAAAAAAATACTTAATTAAAATATTACTTAATAAAAAAATAATCAAATTTTCTTTATGATCTTAATTAGCAGCAATAAGTCTCGATGTCACTTGCTAAATATTTGTACTGCATCATACTTGCAGCAGCATCGTACTGTCATCCCCCACCCTTCAGGGGAAAAGCTCTCGACCAATCAGAACACTGATCGCAGTATCCCCTAGGAGGATGATGTCACATACCCTCGTGACACTGCACTACTCATTTAGTCTGAGCTCGGATTTCATCAGAGAAGGTCGTTTCCACGCCCCTCCGTTAATATCCTTTTTTATACACTGATAAAAATTTCACCGTTGGATTACGGGAAAAGCTTGGCAGCACAGACTCCAAGATTTTCCTGTAATATTACAGTTTGTACCGTAATCTATTTAGACTGTATTAGACCGTAAATAGCAGTAAATTTCAAGAACGTATCTGACCGTAAACCACAGTAACTTTCAAGAACGTATCTGACCGTAAATAACCGTTACTTTCAAGAACGTATCTGACCGTAAATAACCGTTACTTTCAAGAATGCATCTGACCGTAAATAACCGTTACTTTCAAGAATGTATCTGACCGTAAATAGCCGTTACTTTCAAGAATGTATCTGACCGTAAATAGCCGTTACTTTCAAGAATGTATCTGACCGTAAATAACCGTTACTTTCAAGAATGTGTCTGACCGTAAATCACAGTAATATACAGGGTGTCCCAAAAGCCTCCGTACAACTTCAAAAATTGATTAAAAAAAATAATAGGCCTACCGCAAAAATATTTACAACAGTACACAGAGTAACTTAAAAAATTTTTTCTACTACCTTAGTATACTTGTAAATGAGATCCTTTCGTTGCACGAAGAATATCAAGTTGATATTCCAATTCCCTTCACGTGCGTTTCAGCATGCTAACATCAACAGTAGTTACAACTGTTTGATGAAATAAAATGTTGAATTGAAGATGTTTGATGAATAAAAGTTAATAGTCTCATGGAATTGAAACAAAAGATCCAAACAGCAGTAGCTACTGTTGATGTTAGCATGAAAAACATTTGTGGATTGAATTGAAATATCGTTTTGATATTCTTCGTTCTACGCAAGTATCTCATTTTGAAGTTTACTAAGGCTGTAAAAAAAAACTTTTTAAGTTACTCTATGCACTGTTGTAATTATTTTTGCTGTAGGCCTATTATTTTTTTTAAATAAATTTCTGAAGTTGTACGGAGACTTTTGGGACACCCTGCAGATTATAAATTATCGTATATGGCTGTAATATCAAGATTGTAAATAAGCATAAATGCCCATCATTTTCTACTCATTTACATATATCGCTGTAAATTGCAGTAGTTATCAGAACTGTAAATGACCATGAAATAGTTATTTCAAGAATTCGCATGATTACTTCCAACAGTAACTGTATATTTATACATAGGATGTCAAGAAATGCAACATTTCATTTCTGTATAAGAGATAAATAGTATAAATTGCAAAAATGTCCATAAGGTACAAAATTTCAATTCTATACTTTTCATCTCCATGGAGATATTTCCAAAATTAGTTTTTATACATTCTTTGTAACCAAACAGGTGGCTTCAGTCCCTCCAAAAATCAGGAATTATCTCACTTTGCCATGCAATTCGAAACATGGAATCTAATCATTATTGGAGAATAATGTCTACAAATCTGATATTTAAATGTATTGATTAATAATAATGTGTTGATGTAATTGATGGCACATTAAATCTTAGTTTGTAAACATTCGCCAAGCTTGAACAGATTTCACTTTTCAAATTGCATGCAAAGTGAAGCAAGTCACAATTTTTGACTCTCTGCAACTTCGTAATGTTTGGAGATGATTAAAACCAATCCACATTTTTGCAGATTACATTATTTATCCATCTCATATAGATACAAAAATAAACTGTATAGCTTTTTTTAGACAGCCTGTATATTTAAAACTTGATAACATTTCTAAGATTATTCTACCACTACATATATATGGTAGTTTGCATATAATTTTTTTAAACAATTAGCGACTTTCTCAATATTACATACTTTTTCTATTTACAACACTATACAGCTTACAAAATAAAATTATATTTAGCATTGAAAAATGACATGTGTATAAGTTTTATTAAACGTGATTGTTTCATATTTCCAAAAAAAAAAATTACGTAAAACTTCATATACAAGTGTAGTAATTTTTGCCAACATCTAAGTAAAATAAAAATTAACAGACACTTAAGCAATATTAACCAGGCAGAGTAACAAACACTTATCAAATTTGTTACAAATCACAGGCTAAATTTGTCCAAACCCTAACACAATATCAAGTATACTCTTAGCTCAACAATGCACACCTTTGAAAAATATAGAAAAAAACAGAAATATTTTTAGTTCTTATCTCTTATTTAATATCATACTCTGAATATTTACGATTAAGTATTTGTAACAACAAATGAACTTATGATTTTTTTTTAATGTAATGAGGAAGGTGATTATAATAAACTTTTGCATAATAATGTATCAAAGACATAATTTAATGAATATCAAAATGTTAAAATTATTTCTATTTCTTTCAATATAACTTTCTTTTTAAGTTTTTTGAGAATCACTTTGGTATTTATCTACTTGCACATTCTTTTGCATTTTGATGCCTGGGTTCTTTTGGTTTCTACCCAAACCCAAGTGAGATTAATGTTCTTTTAGCTAATAATGCAGGAATAGAGTATAATATTTGCCTTTTTAAAAAATCACAAAAACACTTCAGTTTTGTGTTAAACATTTTACTTGGAGATAGTATAAAACATGGATTTATCTGTAAAAATGGGAAATTGTTCAGGATCATCGGAGAAAAAAAAATTCTTGGTTGAAAATACTACAGCCAAAATAAACTATTTGTAAAAATGCAAATAACTTAACCACTTCAACGGCCGTTTAGATAGGGAAACAGTGTTAT
Source organism: Maratus michaelseni (assembly GCA_963931845.1). Lineage (NCBI taxonomy): Eukaryota > Metazoa > Arthropoda > Arachnida > Araneae > Salticidae > Maratus > Maratus michaelseni. Next base: position 107,214,224 of record OZ007599.1, on the reverse strand, counting down.
TACCCCCGATTTAACTCGGGTCAGCTACTGTGGTTAAATAATGAATGTTTACATACTGGGAAGTACTATACAGATTTTCGTGTTTTGGGAAGGACAGGATAGAATGCTGAGTCATCAATTTCAGTAACATCCTGCCTTTTGTTCTATGACTAATTTATAAATGTCCAGAACACCCTGAAATAATGAACAATTTCATCAATTTTCAAAAGCTAAAAAAACTAAATCCTAATTTCAGGAAAAATTTTAATATAACAAGGAATGATCTTCTAAGAACTGTTCAAGAAAAATCTTTAAACTATGTCATCACACATATTAAAAACAAGCATTTTTTTTAAATAATTTAAAAAAATTCACAGACAAAAATAAAAATTTTAATTCAGGAACTCTGAAATTATTTATTCTGTACATATTTTACATAAGATACGACAGGTTTTGAACAATACGACATCTAAATGCTGCTAATTTTGTCATCAACTTCCTGACTTTATTTATATTACATGATTTTGGATTTTTCTTTGCTTTTGAACTTTTTTCAGGATTGATGTCCAAAAAAGCTCTGAAAATAAAGAAAAAAATATTAATAGTATCACATCTTTTAAAAAATAACATTACTGTAAATACATCAAGCCATAATCGAATGAACAACTAATCTCGTAATTATCAAATTATAACAGATATTAAACTCCTCAATAACACGTGCATAGAATGTCTACAAAATAACATTCATGAAGAAAAACTTTTTGTGCTTTATAAACCCTTTATTGTTTTTCTCATCTTTAAAGCCAGAACAAAATGGATTAATTAGCATATATGACAGAACTCAATAGCCCACTAGTGTCAATGAGTGGTAAGAAATTTCATTTGAGCTCATTCATTACTGAATACATGTTATCTAACAGGTTATAAGTAACATTTGTTGTAGGCAACTACACTGCACCATGAATTTAAAATTTTTGATTTGATTACCAAGATCTGCAAAGTATGTGAAGAAAATAGTGTTGACACTAGACCCAAAAGTTCTTTTAACTGATCGACAAATTTTGCATTTTTTTCTTTAACTGATCGACAAATTTTGCATTTTTTTCTGCAACTGATCAACAAATTTTGCATTTTTTTTTTGCAACTGGCTAAAGGATTTCATGATTTTTCCCCACAATCAACTGACAAATTTCGTGATTTTCTCTCACGATAAATCGACAATTTTTGTATTTTTTCCATGCGACTGATTTAAGAATTTCGTGATTTTTCCTTGCATTCAATTGACGAATTTCGCAACATTTTTTAGATTTTCTCCTCAATTAACTAGCAATTTTTCCGATAATTTGTCGTACCAATCGAGGAATTTCGAAATTTTTTCCGCCATAATCATGCCTTTTTACCCTCAACTGATTGGCAAATTTTGAGATATTTTCCATCAACTGATCTGGTCATAAAAAAAAAAAAAAAGAAAAATTAAAGTTTTTGATTTGTTGGAATTTTCCAAAATTTTTAGTTTGTCTTAGTATCTTAAACACTATTATGCCAAATATAAAGTATATAGAGCTGTAAAGTAATATAGGACAAAATTAGCACTCGCTATCCGAGTAATACTGAAAATTTGGCGACTGACTTTATTATTACCACTGGCCAAACTTAATAGCCACACTCACCAACTGTGATGATTGAATGGAAACAGATTTTTTTTCCTGCTGTTGCTCGTCGAATATCGAAACCATTTGGCGAATATTCGCCCCCCCCCCCCCCGAGACAATTTGATGAATTTTGCGAGTTTTCTGCTATTAATTGTTGAATTTCGTGATTTATCGACTATCGATTAACGAATTTCATGACAGATCGACGAACTTTGTGGTTTTTTCCGCGACAGATCCATGAACTTTGTGTTTTTTCAACCACAGATCAACAAACTTTGCATTTTTTTTCATGACTGATCGACGAACTTAAGGTTTTTGAAGCGACTGATCGACGAACTTTTCGCTTTTTAAGCGACTGGTCGACGAACTTTTCGCTTTTTAAGCGACTGGTCGACGAACTTTGCATTTTTTAAGCGACTGGTCGACGAACTTTTCGCTTTTTAAGCGACTGGTCGACGAACTTTGCATTTTTTAAACGACTGATCCACGAACTTTGCATTTTTTCTGCAACAGGTCGACGAACATTGTGTTTTTTAAGCGACGGATCGACGAACCTGCGTTTTTTGGGGACAGATCGACGAACTTTGCGTTTATTCCGCAAACTATCGACAAAATTTGCTTTTTTTCAGCGACTGATCGACGAACTTTGCTTTTTTTGGTGACAGATCGATGAACTTTTCGCTTTTTAAGCGACTGGTCGACGAACTTTTCGCTTTTTAAGCGACTGGTCGACGAACTTTTCGCTTTTTAAGCGACTGGTCGACGAACTTTTCGCTTTTTAAGCGACTGGTCGACGAACTTTTCGCTTTTTAAACGACTGGTCGACGAACTTTTCGCTTTTTAAGCGACTGGTCGAAGAACTTTTCGCTTTTTAAGCGACTGGTCGACGAACTTTTCGCTTTTTAAGCGACTGGTCGACGAACTTTTCGCTTTTTAAGCGACTGATCAACGAACTTTGCATTTTTTCTGCGACAGATCGACGAACATTGTGTTTTTTAAGCGACTGATCGACGAACCTTGCGTTTTTTGGGGACAGATCGACGAACTTTGCGTTTATTCCGCAAACTATCGACAAAATTTGCTTTTTTCCCACGACTGATCGACGAACTTTGCATTTTTTGGTGACAGATCAACGAACTTCGCGTTTTTTTCGCGACAGATCGACGAACTTTGTGGGGTTTTTTCCGCGACAGATCGACAAACTTTACATTTTTTCTGCGACAGATCCACAAACTTTCGTTTTTTTAACCACAGATCGACGAACTTTGCATTTTTTTTCACGACTGATCGACGAACTTAAGGTTTTTTAAGCGACTGATTGACGAACTTAAGGTTGTTTAAGCGACTGATCAACGAACTTTTTGTTTCTTAAGCGATTGGTCGACGAACTTTTCGTTATTTAAACGACTAATCAACGAACTTTGCATTTTTTAAATGACTGATCAACGAACTTTGCGTTTTTGCTGCGACAGATTGACGAACATTGCATTTTTTAAACGACTGATCAACGAACTTTGCGTTTTTTCTGCGACAGATCGACGAACATTGTGTTTTTTAAGCGACTGATCGATGAACCTTGCGTTTCTTGGGGACAGATCGACGAACTTTGCGTTTATTCCGCAATCGATCGACGAAATTTGCTTTTTTTCAGCGACTGATCGACGAACTTTGCTTTTTTTGGTGACAGATCGACGAACTTTTCGCTTTTTAAGCGACTGGTTGACGAACTTTTCGCTTTTTAATTCGCTTTTTAAGCGACTGGTCGATGAACTTTGCATTTTTAAACGACTGATCCACGAACTTTGCATTTTTTCTGCAACAGATCGACGAACATTGTGTTTTTTAAGCGACTGATCGACGAACCTTGCGTTTTTTGGGGACAGATCGACGAACTTTGCGTTTATTCCGCAAACTATCGACAAAATTTGCTTTTTTTCAGCAACTGATAGACGAACTTTGCTTTTTTTGGTGACAGATCGATGAACTTTTCGCTTTTTAAGCGACTGGTCGACGAACTTTTCGCTTTTTAAGCGACTGGTCGACGAACTTTTCGCTTTTTAAGCGACTGGTCGACGAACTTTTCCTTTTTAAGCGACTGGTCGACGAACTTTTCGCTTTTTAAGCGACTGGTCGACGAACTTTGCATTTTTTAAACGACTGATCAACGAACTTTGCATTTTTTCTGCGACAGATCGACGAACATTGTGTTTTTTAAGCGACTGATCGACGAACCTTGCGTTTTTTGGGGACAGATCGACGAACTTTGCGTTTATTCCGCAAACTATCGACAAAATTTGCTTTTTTCCCACGACTGATCGACGAACTTTGCATTTTTTGGTGACAGATCAACGAACTTCACGTTTTTTTCGCGACAGATCGACGAACTTTGTGGGGTTTTTTCCGCGACAGATCGGCAAACTTTACATTTTTTCTGCGACAGATCCACAAACTTTCGTTTTTTTAACCACAGATCGACGAACTTTGCATTTTTTTTCACGACTGATCGACGAACTTAAGGTTTTTTAAGCGACTGATTGACGAACTTAAGGTTGTTTAAGCGACTGATCAACGAACTTTTCGTTTCTTAAGCGACTGGTCGACGAACTTTTCGTTATTTAAACGACTAATCAACGAACTTTGCATTTTTTAAATGACTGATCAACGAACTTTGCGTTTTTGCTGCGACAGATTGACGAACATTGCATTTTTTAAACGACTGATCAACGAACTTTGCGTTTTTTCTGCGACAGATCGACGAACATTGTGTTTTTTAAGCGACTGATCGATGAACCTTGCGTTTTTTGGGGACAGATCGACGAACTTTGCGTTTATTCCGCAATCGATCGACGAAATTTGCTTTTTTTCAGCGACTGATCGACGAACTTTGCTTTTTTTGGTGACAGATCGACGAACTTTTCGCTTTTTAAGCGACTGGTTGACGAACTTTTCGCTTTTTAATTCGCTTTTTAAGCGACTGGTCGATGAACTTTGCATTTTTAAACGACTGATCCACGAACTTTGCATTTTTTCTGCAACAGATCGACGAACATTGTGTTTTTTAAGCGACTGATCGACGAACCTTGCGTTTTTTGGGGACAGATCGACGAACTTTGCGTTTATTCCGCAAACTATCGACAAAATTTGCTTTTTTTCAGCAACTGATCGACGAACTTTGCTTTTTTTGGTGACAGATCGATGAACTTTTCGCTTTTTAAGCGACTGGTCGACGAACTTTTCGCTTTTTAAGCGACTGGTCGACGAACTTTTCGCTTTTTAAGCGACTGGTCGACGAACTTTTCACTTTTTAAGCAACTGGTCGACGAACTTTTCGCTTTTTAAGCGACTGGTCGACGAACTTTGCATTTTTTAAACGACTGATCAACGAACTTTGCATTTTTTCTGCGACAGATCGACGAACATTGTGTTTTTTAAGCGACTGATCGACGAACCTTGCGTTTTTTGGGGACAGATCGACGAACTTTGCGTTTATTCCGCAAACTATCAACAAAATTTGCTTTTTTCCCACGACTGATCGACGAACTTTGCATTTTTTGGTGACAGATCAACGAACGTCGCGTTTTTTCCGCGACAGATCGACGAACTTAAGGTTTTTTAAGCGACTGATTGACGAACTTATGGTTTTTTAAGCGACTGATCGACGAACTTTTCGTTTCTTAAGCGACTGGTCGACGAACTTTTCGTTATTTAAACGACTGGTCGACGAACTTTTCGTTATTTAAACGACTGATCAACGAACTTTGCATTTTTTAAACGACTGATCAACGAACTTTGCGTTTTTTCTGCGACAGATCGACGAACATTGTGTTTTTTAAGCGACTGATCGACGAACCTTGCGTTTTTTGGAGACAGATCGACGAACTTTGCGTTTATTCCACAATCGATCGACGAAATTTGCTTTTTTTCCCCGCAACTGATCGACAAACTTTGCATTTTTTGGTGACAGATCGACGAACTTTGCATTTTTTGGTGACAGATCAATGAACTTTGCATTTTTTCCGCAACAGATCGACAAACTTTGCATTTTTTCCGCAACAGATTGACAAACTTTGCATTTTTTCTGCGACAGATCCACAAACTTTCGTTTTTTCAACCACAGATCGACGAACTTTGCATTTTTTTTTCACGACTGATCGACGAACTTAAGGTTTTTTAAGCGACTTATCGACGAACTTTTCGTTTTTTAAACGACTGATCAACGAACTTTTCGTTTTTTAAATGACTGATCAGCGAACTTTGCATTTTTTCTGCGACAGATCGACGAACATTGCATTTTTTAAGCGACTGATCGACGAACCTTATGTTTTTTTGGGACAGATCGAAGAACGTTTCGTTTTTTAAACAACTGATCAATGAACTTTGCGTTTGTTAAATGACTGATCAACGAACTTTGCGTTTTTTAAATGACTGATCAACGAACTTTGCGTTTTTAAAATGACTGATCAACAAACTTTGCGTTTTTAAAATGACTGATCAACAAACTTTGCGTTTTTTAAATGACTGATCAACGAACTTTGCGTTTTTTCTGCGACAGTTCGATGAACATTGCGTTTTTTGGGGACAGATCGACGAACTTTGCGTTTATTCCACAATCGATCGACAAAATTTGCTTTTTTTCCCACGACTGATCGACGAACTTTGCATTTTTTGGTGACAGATCGACAAACTTTGCTTCTTTTCCGCGATCGATATGTGAATATCAATCAAATAAAATCTAAATTCAGAAATTTATTTAACAACCTAATTGTTAAGGGTCCTTAACACATTTAATGGAACTTGAAAAATACACTGCATATATAAAACTTAACTTTCTTCCCTTTTTTATAATAAAAATAAACATTTTACATAATCATTCTCAGTTGACTTAATTTTTTCAATGGTATTTTGTCATGTCTGCATTAATGTAATTCTTTAAATAGAACGTAAAATAATAGTGGGGGTTAAAGATTTTTTTTTCTCCCTCCCAAACATTACAACTCCCCTCCATTTAAAAATGTTGGTAGGGAGGCTCCCCTCCTTGTTAAAATTGAATTTCAAGCCCTGTAAAATGTTTGTTTATATGCTGGGAGGAAAGCAATAATTATACAATGAGTTTAATTAAAAGCAAATTAAAATTAAATTGAATTTAAAGGTATTATAACTCTGTAAATTATATCAAGGGTATTAATACTCTATATGAATGCTTACAAGCCAGTATAAAAGATAATTAAATTATGTGCCCATAACTTTACATAAAATTGACATTTAATACAGGATAAACAATAAAGGTCAATTCCACAGAAAAGTCTCATTTTGAGAGGAAAATAAAATTTATAATATGTTTAATTTAAGGGTATAATTGGAAAACTTGGTATTTTTATGTTGTATAATAAAATCTTAATAAAAAGCCATTCTAAATTACTGTTTACAAACTAAGTTAAGAACCATTATTGTCTTTGTAAAGTCATAATGTTACGTCAGTTGCACAATAAAAGTTACGTCAGTTACATGTGTAAATGCCATTTTTTCTTTTTTATTGTTCAGAAATTAATTAAACAAGTTACTGTTATAATTTGTCATTACTTAGTGTTGTTGAGAACATTAAATCACTTTTTTTAACGGGATAGTTTTGATAATTTTTACACTTCAATGAAGGCAGAAAAAATGTTTGTCTGTTTTACGTTACATCAGTTACAGGATTTTGAATTGCAATTTTTGTGATTAAAACAGAGATTGAAATAATCGGCAGGTATTTGGGTATTAAGTCCTTAGTAAGAAATACTTTAAATTGTAAAAATGTGTTCTAGCTTTATTAGTAAATTTTCTGCATATGTCTGAAAACAAAATTCGATGATCAAGTGTTATGCCAGTTACGATGGAATTGACCTAAACAAAAGAGAAATTAAGATCTATTTAAACTGTAACTTTACTTGTGACTCATAAATAACATTCTCTTTTTTACCATGTCTACCATATACATCCCAATTTTCCATTGTCCAAGCGCTAATTGTACTAAAACTCATATTATAAATCATTACTATCAATGGCCAATTAAAAATCAGCTTTAAAACCCAAATAATGAAAAGATGGAATACCATTGGTCAGGAAAGATTCTTAAAAGTTTTCCTCTATCTGTCAAAAGTGCTTGGATACATATCAGGTTCTTTTAAATAGAATATTTATTAATATTTGCTGCAAAAAACAACTAAACTATCTGACTGGAGATATATGTTATCAGGGGTCGATCCAGGCAAAATTTGGGGCCTTTTTAAGGCCCCGTCACAAAAATCAATTTAATAAAATGGGCCCCTTCACAAAAATCAATCTGATAAAATGGACCTCTTTACAAAATTCCTTTTACTAAAATAGGTCCTTTCACAAAATTCAGTTCCATAAAAACTTACCATTTAATATTTATTTATTATTTTGTGATGTTTTAAAATGTGTAATTTGTAAACAAACAAGTTCCCCAGAGAAGAAAACTTCAGTAAAAGGATTTTAAAAAGTTTTTGTTTATAAATGCTTGGTTCAAATTTGAGTATAACTGGATTTCAAATTTCGTTACAAAATGTTATTTTTCAGAAAAATATAACAAATTTCACAAAAATAACCTTTACTTTTCACAAAATGGGCCCCAAGAAAAAAAACTTGCCTCGACTCCTGGTTATTGCAGAAATGAACTAAGTTGCCCTTTTTGAATTATCAAAACAAATTTTAATTAACAATTAAAAATAGAAAATATTAATTTTTTTTAAAAAATCCAAAGGAAAATAAAAGTTTAATTCAAGCATGATTTAAATTCCTAAAATAACCAAAAAATTAAAAATTTGTATTTTTAATTAATTTATTAAAAAACATCGAAATCAATGTTAAGTGAATGTAAACAACTTTACAAAGCGATACTCAAAAAATTATTTATTTAAAATATTAAAATGGTTCCATTAATTAAAATTTTAGACGAGTAAGATGAGTAAAAGGTTACGCTAACTAAATTAAAAAATATATATACTAAAAAAGATTATATTAAAGATTACAAAAACAATGAAAATTTAACGTAAACAATATGTTAAGTCTATGGGGCGCCATTTGCAATTTAGAATAAAAACAAAAATATAACTTATACATATTAAAACCCATCAAAACTAAAAATAATGAATACTAAAACCATGTACGTATTATAAGTTAAGATGCCATTAATGTTTAAAGTTGTTAAAAGTATGAAAACATATTAAAAAGTGGGTGCACAAACGGAGGATGTTAAATGAAAACACCACTGGAAAAACATGAGGAAAAAATGAAGTTTTGAAAATTGCATCAATACTATAGGTGCAGATTCCCAACATTTGGAAGGAGTCACTGGCTCCTAAACCCAAAAAATCCAGTGGCCACAATTGTAAAACAAATGCATAAAAACAATAGTTTTTATATAGGGTAAAAAACTAAAAAAAAAAATAAATAATAATAATTAATTCAAAGTGTAAAGTTATTTATTTAATATAAACACGTGTACAACAAAATTTGAATATTAATTAAATCTTAAATCATGTACAGTCAGAAGATAAAGTTGGGCAAGATACGGTTTAAAAAACAATATGTAGATAAGCTAAGCAATCATGATAGCGGGGAATATCAGAAAAACAATATTTCTTATTTTGATTTTGCCAGACAAAAGTACATATGAAAGAAAATCTGAATTTGTGAGAATATTTTGCACTATAAAAATAAAAACACACTTCAAACATTTGTTTATATATATATATATATATATATATATATATATATATATATTTAAATCACAGTCTATGTAAAATAAAATAAAATTATCAGATTCAAACTGTTACGAATAACATTGCTATTCGAATATATTTAATAGTTTGCTGCGTTAAACAGATCATTCTGAAATGTTATTAAAAGATAACAATAATGTGTGTGTTTTGGTCTTAATCTTTAAAAAAAATATCAACATTTCACGATGGGGACTGGGAATACCAGAAATTTATTACTTTTAAATCACATGGCGACTTAAACTCCGAAAGTTAGTGGCCACAGCAAAAAATTTAGTCACCACGTGGCGACTGGCGGCCATGAATCTGCACCTATAATCAATACATGTACAAAACTTAATAAAAACTTAAAAACAATTATAACTAAATTAATCCTCATTAATTTTTTTATGTTTTACATAGTTTTCAATAAGTTAAAAGTATTAAAAATATATGCAAAGAACATGGAATTTTTCAAAATTTAGAAAATGGTATAAAACAGAAACTAAAACAGCATATGCTAAAATGTGAATAACTCATTAAGTAATTGACATAATTACATAAAAAAGGTCTTAAATTGTTCATTAAAGTACAAGCTATCTATATTAAAGCAAGAATGCACAAAAAATTGTAGATTTCTACATGGGAGGGGCTGGTTCACTTGACAAAAGTCTAATTCGTTAGAGATATGAGAATCTAAAGTAGAGGATGGTTTTTGAGTCATAACTCCTGAACCGAATGAGATGTATGCAGAGTCAATGCAGGTTTTTTTTCCTTGAGGCCCATTTTGTGAAAAATAAAGGTTATTTTTGTGAAATTTCTTATATTTTTGTTAAAAATAACATTTTGTAACGAAAGTTAAAATCCAGTTACTCAAATTCGAGCCAAGCATTTAATAACAAAAACTTTTTAAAATCCTTTTGCTGAAGTTTTTCTCTCTGGTGAAGTTGTTTGTTTACAAATTACACATTTTAAAACATCACAAAATAATAATTAAATAATAAATAGTAAGTTTTTATGGAATAAAATTTTGTGAAAAGGCCTATTTTAGTAAAAAGAATTTTGTGGAGGGGCCCATTTTATCAAATTGGTTTTTGTGAAGGGGCCCATTTTATCAGATTGATTTTTGTGAAAGGGCCCTAAATAGACCCCAAATTTTGTCTGTATCAACCCCTGGTATGAGTACTCAAATTAAACAAAATTTAATAAGGAAGAGATAGACATGTAGAACAGATTTCCAGCTTACCCCAATCCGGAGATATTAGTCTTCAATTGATGTTCAGCGATGCTACGATGTTCATGGAAAGAGTAGAGTGGTTCCACCTAAAATGATACAATATATCTATATATATATACCAGGAAATATTTATTTGAATTAAGGGGCTACTTCACTGGCTCTCCCAGACAGAGCAGCTAATGTTATTTCAATGGGAGAAATTTAGAAGTGTCATCTTTTCGCATTTTGCTCGAATTTAGTAATTTTTGTAGCTTTTAAAACCTGTACATTTAAATTATGCACGCTCCTTTCAAATTTTATTTTATTATTTTTTTTTTAATGTGATATAAGTGCGTTATTTTGAAGATTCATGTTTAGTGTCTTATCGCGAAAAATCTGTTTGACATTTTAAAATTTGGTAGAGACACAATCGTAGCCTGATTATTTAGCTTTTCAAAAATGCTTTTTATTTTGATTTAAAAAAAATTTGAATCGATGCTACAATTCTAAAAAAATTGTACTGCCTTTTTTTAAACAGCCGAAAACAGTCAAATGACCGCCCCAAACAAGTTACCTCCCTTTCTTTCCGGGAACTCAACGGGGAGTCAAACGGGGAAAATCTTCATGGAGCGATAAGAAAGACCACCTAATGTGTGAAATTTTGCCTTTGGCTATCAGTATGCAACTTGTAAAGCTGCAAATTTCATTTTAAGAGCAGAGAAGAAAGTTTAAAAAATGGTATTTTGAAATGATGTAAATAGGTGCTGATTATTTGTTTTACTAGGCATCATACAGATTTTTAAAAAACGTTATTGATTTGGGATCGATAAAGATTTTTTTTCACCTCTCACCTCTGAAGTTTAATACCCGATATTTTTTTTAATTACCTACAATAGTAAAATGAAAAAGCGTTTATTTGCTAAACAAAAATACTAGAACTATCATTTATTCCCTCTTTCTCGGGAAAAACAAACATACAGTGGCAAGTGTCATTAAAATGAATAGACAGACAATAGACATATCCAGCGAATAAATACAGTTGTATTTAAATTTTCTACAATACCTTTTTTCTATTATTTATTACATAACTCTTACTGAGTTAGTTTTAACGTTTCTTTCGAAAATATTAAATATTTATGCGGTAAATTAACTAAAAAATAACTATTGTATAGCTTTATTATTAAAATTTGTTACACTAATTTAAAACTTAGAAATGATGAGATTATACGTGTTCTCTTTTTTTCGGTAAATTTCGTGATCCTCCTTTCACAAATGAAACATTTTTAAATTATACTTCAAAGATAAAAAAACAAAACAAAACAAAAACATATTTCAGTGCGATTTATTATTAGTTACTATAAATGAAGCATTATTTATTTTAGCATGCAAGAATTTAAATAAATGTGTCAGTAATCAATTTTTTGTCAGACATATATTTTGTTTAAAGCTGTTTTCAAATCCAAAGGACCTACTTTCTGACACATTTCAGAATTCATTTTTCTTCGGAAACGCATGAAATTGGCAGGTGTTCTTACTCAGAGACTATGCAATCGAATAGCGTTTTCCATTATTTTAGCAAAGGCAAAGCATCTTTCAGAAAATATTATCGAATTCGGCGTTTTGAACCGAATTTCCGGACACGACAGGCCGGGAAAGAAGAAAAACCTGTCATCAGATGACAGAAATTGCTTATAAATCAATAAGTAACTTATTTATCAAAACATGGAAAACGCATTCGATTTCAAATCGCTTTAATAGTCAGGCTGCCAATTTACGTTTAAAAGAAAGTTTCGCGTTTGTTGAGTAGAGAATTTGAGAACCACCTCAAATTTAGTGAAAATTTTCACATTTCAAACAAGCGTTATAAATGCTCACTCCTCCATATGCAACAAATTCTCTTGGCTGTTCTCAAATCTAAACTGACTACTTTATGACATATTTTTTTAATTCGTTTTTGTTTGGAAATGCATGAAATTAGCAGGTTTTCTTATTCAGGTATGATCGAAACACGTTTTCTATTTTTTGGTAAAAGCAGGCGATCTTTCAGAACATACTGTGAAAGTCGACTTTTTGACCGAACCACATAGGAGTATTTTATGAAAAATGTGGACAAAAATATTTTGTGAGCTATATCAAATTGAAATGTTGTGAAAAGCTATTTAGAGCCATTATATATAATTTTTTAACAAAACATACCTTTTTTTTACGAATTTACAAAAAAATATTTGCTTTTTAAAAAGTAAACTATATATTTAAAACAATTCAGAATAAACGTTTATGATATTTAATGAAATATTCAGTTTTTTTTTTTTTTTTTTTTTTTTTTTTTTTTGCATATTTATAAAAAGTTTTTTCTTTAACTTATCAGATTCATCTTCATCTGTATCATCTTCATCCTCATCTTCCTCTTTTTTTGGATGTTGGCCGTATGGTGTTTCTGGGAGTAATAATTCTATTGTTTCGCTAGAAAATGGCTTGCTTTTTTTTCTTAGGCTTTGGTCCTGAACTACTTATAAAAGGATCAGAATTTAGTAAAAGTCTGTTCAAAACATCTTTATTATATTGCTCTCGAGAAAATCTTCAGGAAAAATTTTGCCTATATTGGCGGAAATGTTTGTTTCTAGCTTCAGCAGTCTCCTCCGAAAGTTCGCCGATAGGTAATATTGCATGTTTAATTACTCTGGACCCATGTACTAAACTTTATGTACTGTTGGTGACATTGGGTGCCACCCATATAATTCGACATAAAGTTTTGCAGCTTCTTCGGTGTAATTTTCAAATTTCTTAACATCCCTTCTATATCCACTTGACAGTGCCTCTAAAGTTACTTTGAACCTTTTTATAAGGTCAAAATTTATTCCAGTGACTCGGGAAGCAGCATTAGGGTCCACAAAAAATCTTCTTGATTTCTTCTTGAATTCATCTTTTTTTTTTTTTCCTTGGGGCCCATATTGTGAAAAAATAAGTTATTTTTGTGAAATTTTTTATATTTTTGTGAAAAATAACATTTTGTAACGAAAGATGAGATTTAGCTACCTGAATTCAAACGAAACATATAATAATAACTTCCTTCTGCTAAAGTTTTCGTTTTCTGTGAACTTGTTTTGTTTGCAAATTACTCATTTTAAAACATAACAAAATAAAAATATCCCTGACGGCTCGGCCTACAGGCACAGGTAGATTTCGAAGACGCGGACCGTGGGGCACCTGATTATTGGGAATTGCAGAAGAAAGACCTATTTGCCATGATGTGGCAGTTGGGACCACCCACTTCGAAATATACCTCTGCCTGTAGGTGGAACCAGCAGAGATGTTTTTAATTTTTTTTTTCTTTTTTTTAAGTAAAAGTTGGTCCTATAAAAAACTTGTCAATATAAAAGTTGTATATAATATTAAGAAGATTTATACTAAATTTAAGCAGATTTGATATCTTGGGCATGGACGAATGAATTTTGACGAATGAATTTTGGACGAAGGAAGTTATGAATTTTTTTTCTTCTGAAACCCCTATCCCCCCCTCCTTGGGGGCACTTTTAATGAAATCAGAAATCTGTCATACATAAATTTTTGGCCCTTTTCCTAGAAGTAATAATAACTTTAAACGGATTCGATATGTATAAAAATTAAGACGTTATGGGTTTTTTTCTGTTTTCATGTCTGGTTGTAGGCGGAGCCAGCAGGGAATTTTTTTTTTTTTTTTTCTGTAAGAGTTGGTCTTATAAAAAAACTTGTCAATATAAAAGTTGTAGATAATTTTAAGGAGATTTACAATAAATTTAAGCGGATTTGATATCTTGGGAATTGACGAAGTTGTGAAATTTTTTCTTCTGAAACCCCTATCCCCCCCCCCCCCCCTCCTTAGAGGCATTTTTAAAGAAATCAAAAATCTGTCATACATAAATTTTTGGCCTTTTTCCAAGAAGTAATAATAACTTTAAACGGATTCGATATGTATAAAAATTAAGAAGTTATGGGTTTTTTTCTGTTTTCACGTCTGGTTGTAGGCGGAGCCAGCAGGGAATTTTTTTTTTTTTTTTTCTGTAAGAGTTGGTCTTATAAAAAAACTTGTCAATATAAAAGTTGTAGATAATTTTAAGGAGATTTACAATAAATTTAAGCGGATTTGATATCTTGGGAATTGACGAAGTTGTGAAATTTTTTCTTCTGAAACCCCTATCCCCCCCCCCCTCCTTAGAGGCATTTTTAAAGAAATCAAAAATCTGTCATACATAAATTTTTGGCCTTTTTCCAAGAAGTAATAATAACTTTAAACGGATTCGATATGTATAAAAATTAAGAAGTTATGGGTTTTTTTCTGTTTTCACGTCTGGTTGTAGGCGGAGCCAGCAGGGAATTTTTTTTTTTTTTTCTGTAAGATTTGGTCTTATAAAAAAACTTGTCAATATAAAAGTTGTAGATAATTTTAAGGAGATTTACAATAAATTTAAGCGGATTTGATATCTTGGGAATTGACGAAGTTGTGAAATTTTTTCTTCTGAAACCCCTATCCCCCCCCCCCCCCCTCCTTAGAGGCATTTTTAAAGAAATCAAAAATCTGTCATACATAAATTTTTGGCCTTTTTCCAAGAAGTAATAATAACTTTAAACGGATTCGATATGTATAAAAATTAAGAAGTTATGGGTTTTTTTCTGTTTTCACGTCTGCTTGTAGACGGAGCTCGAAGGGATTTTTTTTTTTTTTTTTTTTTCCCATAAGAGTTGGTCCTATAAAAAACTTGTCACTATAAAAGTTTTAGATAATTTTAAGGAGATTTACAATAAATTTAAGCGGATTTGATATCTTGGGAATTGACGAAGTTATGAATTTTTTTCTTCTACCCCCCCCCCCACCCCTTTCCCCCTCTTGGGGCCATTTTTAATGACATCAAAAATTTGTCATGCATAAATTTTCGGCCTTTTTCCTAGAAGTAATAATAACTTTAAACGGATTCGATACGTATCATAATTAAGAAATTATGGGGTTTTTTCTGTTTTCACAAAAAGCCCCCCATCCCCCCCCCTTGGTTCGATTTTACACGTTAACGAACTTGGCCGAGATTTTATGCCCCTTGATTTTATGTATCAATTTGGAAGAGATTTGTGCAGAATTAGTGGAGCTATGGTAAAAGAACATGGTAAAAGAAATAGTTCTTCGATCCTCACTCTATTTGTATGTTTGTACATGTGAAAATGTATAAAACAATCTGCTTCATGTAATTCAAATTTAGATACATGATATATATAATATATATATATAATGGTTAATTTTTGCAATAAGTTTATATATATATATATATATATATATATATATACATATTTTACCACTATGTATTATTTAATTATGCTTACACTGCTTAGTTTTTCGACAGTTGACTCTATACCTATTTGTAAACACTTTATTATATCATTAAAAAAATATGCTTTTTAAAACGCAATTATAAAACACTTAACTTTATATTGTACTTGTATACATTATTATTATATACCAGCTAACGCTACACGGCGTTGCCTGGGCTCGTGATGATAACCTTATTGATACATAAAATCAGTGTTCAGTGATTTTATATTTTTAAAGGAAATTCTATCCAAACAAACCTAGAGTTGGGGACCGCACAGCCTTCCGCACCGTACATCGGGCGTGCTACGCACGATGAAGTCTGTTTTTATTTTATGTTTTTAAACGAAACTCTTTCCAAACAAACCTAATTTTGGGTTCGAAACAAACTCAATGTCTTATTTTTGTTACTCCAATTTTAGTTTAAAGTAATGTTTTACAGATTACAGCAGACTGTTAAATTTTCACATGTACAAACATACAAATACAGATATTCTGTTTTAAATTTTACAAAATAATTTAAATAAAATTTATGTAAACAAGAAATTTATTTATTTGTATAAAATTACTGAACGGAAAAGTTTATTTATACTTGTGTGCCTATGGTACATGTATACCTCCGTTGTGTTACAGGATATATGATACTATGAATTTCACTTCTTAATAACCACATAAAAAATAAAAAATAAATAAATAAAACTTAACATTTGAACATAAATTTTTCCAGTAATGAACACTTGCAACGTATATTTATTTAAATGATAAATGAACTTAGAAAAATGTATTCTATGTCAACCGTATAAAAGAAATTATTAAATGATACAGAATGTAAAGATATATTAAAAAAAATATATGCAAGTAAAATCCTTTCTAAAACTGACAAACACACACGCATGAAGTTTTTCGCAGATTCTATTAGATTTTTTAAATTTTGTAAAGGTAATTTTTTTCTGCTGTTCACTTCTAATGCATTTTCTATCGAAATTAAATTATATTTTCGTGGATGTTATTGCATGGTTGAAATTTAGGCAAAACTACGTTAATAATAATAATAATAATAATAATAATAATAATAATATATATATATATTTATTTATTTATTTATTTATACAGTTTAAGATGCTCATAAAATATTCTTATTTACCAGCAAAAGCAATTTATCCAAATAAAACATCATGCATTGAATATTACTTACGTAGTTTTGTATACATTTCAACAATGCAATATCAACGAAAATTTAATTTAATTTCAATAGAAAATGCATTAGAAATGATTAGTTGATTTGCAGATTTCCCATTCAATCTCTGATGGAAGGGTACTGAAACATAATAGAGAAAAACAAAGTCTGGCAAATTTGTAACAAGATTTCCATCCAAATTATATTCGGACCAATAAAATTTCTGTCAATTTCAGTTGCTTTCTAAATTTAGATGGAGGCTAAGGAATTTTTCAAAAATCGTCATTATACATTTTTATTAAACATTTTTAACACCTTTCCAACATCCGTAATCCATCTTGCAACTGTTAATTTAAATCTGTTAATTTAAAACTGTTAATTTTAATTTTAATCTTCTTTGTTCTTAATAAACGGTGAAATTTTGTTATACGTCTGGAAGTATTGGAAAGTGTTTTAAAAAACTATGCGTGACGTGTGTTTTTTCTTTCTTGTTTATTGCTGTTTTAGTTATCCACAAATGTTATAAAATCTGGACCGGAAGCATAACATATTTAAAAACCCAATTTCAGGAATTACCAACAACATTAAAAAAATATTCGAATTCTTTCGTGCATTCCTGTATATGATAAATAGATTTGTATATGTAATGCGCGAGCAGGGAAGACCGAGCTATGCTCGGTAAAAATTAGCTTTGAGTTTAAATATCATGAACCATGACCAAAATGATCCACTAATCAAATTTTCCCGAACATGTGACCAAGCCAATTGTTTTCTCGTGCGCGAAACTCTCAGGATATAAAAAATTCAGTCGAAATGCTCTGAGCCGTTATTTAGATACAATTAGCTTGACCCTGACCCATGGTGACCTACTAATCGAAAATTCTAGAACATGTGACCTAGCCCAATGGTTTTCTGGTGCCCCAAAACGGTAAGATACAAAATTTCGTCAAAATCGTTAGAGCCATTTTTAAAATAAAGTTTGCATATATATATATATATATATATATATATATATATATATATATATATATATATATATATATATATATATATAACCACACACAAGATTTCCTCGTATTAGAATATATATGATAAAATGATAAAATTTTGTTTAGTTTGTAAACACATAGCGCAGTTTAAAATCCCCCTTCTGAAATTTCCGTCAAAAACGAAAATGTGATCGAGATATTTTGTGTATGATCTGTAGAATTTATACACACCACGTAATACACAAAAAATTAGTTAAATTTTAAATAGCGCACCGCAACTGAAAACACACTTCCAAGCAATTATTGTAACAGACAGAACTTTAACAGAATTCTTTTGTGTGTCCCTGTAAATGAACAATGAATGATATGCACACAGCAATCTATAGTAAGAAAGTCCCATGTAATGCAACTCTCAGTGATATACATCAATTTCAATATATTTGAAATCGTATAACATCATTTAAATAACACGCAAAGAATTTTCCTCTATAGACCGTAATATAACGGAACTCTTTTGAGTGTCTCTTTAAAGTAACTATAAGCGCGACGCACTTCATTTTCAATGCCGAACATGCCATAGTGAACATCAATAACATATATCAATTGCGGGACAATCTGAGTATATTTACGTGAGTTAGAGCATGGACAGACAGATAGACAAACCGAATTCATAAACACTTTTCAACTATGTAGGAAAGTGTTAAAAATAAAGAACAGAGACTCGCTCAACAGCGTGAATCTTTGCTGACATTATTACTCAATCACTTTAGAATCGAATATCGTTTTTTCTTTTTTTTTTACATTTTTATTTTAATATAATTTGAATTATAAAAGAATGGCTACTCGAATACAACTTTTTCCTCTTGTGTATAAAATCAATACAAAACGCCATCTTTGCCATCGTTTTCCGAATAATGTTTTGCCTTCATAGGGAAAAAAAAATAGCATCTAAATATCTGTAAATAATTTCGTGCATTTAAAAAGATATATAATTGATTTTAAGAATGTGTTAGAAAATAAAGTTTAGACTTGAGCCCAGCGGAGCTATCTGAGAAAGTGTGATTGGAAACCTATCTCCTGTTTGCTAATCACTTTTCTCGCGGTGGGATATCACTCTCCCTTACTATCCGCCTGAGGCAAAAAGCGTCTTGTTTTATGTTGTGGGATGACCTTTCTGTTTGTCAATCGCAAGCTTAGTAAATATCATTGGACTTTAAAAGTGTCAATCTTAGTCACAGGATACGCCTTACAGATGGCAACGGTTTTTCTTTTTTCGGCTATTTCGATCTTTCAACTGAGTGAAGTAGCCTCTTAATGTCAATTAAAGGTTAAATTTCCATATTTGCATTAGTATGCAGTGGCCGGTAGAGACTATGTTTAGTATCCACTTTTGTTAAGTTAACGGCCACATATTACCGTGGTTTGTAGATTTAAAGTTTTATATTTATATATAAGTTCGAAAAAATTCATTTTAAATTATTATATTTCTTGTTTTCTAATATTTGGTATGATTAAAAAAATATATATTTGCTTAACAAGAAATTATTTACAACTTTTTTTTTTTACTCACAATTAAAGTATCAAACATTAAATATTTACCTCAAAAGGGCCTAATATTGCTGTACATAGCAATTATTTATAATAAAGCTATTAATACTGAACAAAAATCATTTTTAGAGTTTCTGAAGGATAAATGAAGCACAGATTAAAATTTTAAGTAAATTTTCATTTTTACGCAATTATGTATTTTGTCATTTGGTATTTTTTTGAGTATTTTAAAAAAGAGTGCTTAAAAAATGCACAGACATAACAATATTGTAAAATAAAGTTTCACATATGACTTAGATGAAAATTAATCCTCCTTTTTTTACTTACTGTACAAGAAATTTTATTGTTTAGAATTTTTTTACTCAAAATTACAGTATCAAATATTGAATATATTTACCTCAAAAGTATCTAAGTTTGTTGACATTGCAAATATTATTTATAGTAAAGGTATAATACTGAACAAAAATCATTCTTAAGAGTTTCTGTATGATGAATGAAGTGCGGTGTTACATTAAATGACATTTTAATTTTTCTGCAATAGTGAATTTTGTGGGAAGAGTTTTGTATCCTGTGCTGCTTGGCAGAAAAAATTGCGACAAAATGCCGTTTTGGCGACATGAAAAAATTTTCAAAGATTGCAGTAAAACATCATAAATCTGTATGTTATTTATAAATCAATGATTTTGCAACATTTTAAAAAGTAGAAAATGATGCAAAAACATGGATTTATAAATAACAAAGATTTTAAAATGAAGTTTTTCCGCCATCTTGAAAAATTTATCACGATCCAATTATGCAAATTTTAGCAACATTCTAAATAAACTAACGATTAAAAAGCTAAAGAAATGTGATTTTTCAGATGAATTTTTGTTATTGTCATGGGGGCTCTGCCCCACTGAACCCCCGTTTTAAAAACATTTTGGACAAAAAAAGAGAAAAAAAACTTACCAGAAATCTTTTGTCAATCTTGATTACACTAAATTCAAAACAATGTTAACTTATAATCTCGCTCACAACTGTCCAAAAAAAATTTTTCAAAAAAAAAAAAAAAGTAAAAGTAAAAGGATAGATAAATATAATAAATGCCAATAAATGAGACGGCGATTCAGAAAAAAGGGAAATTGCATACAAAAAATATATAAATAATTACACAAAAAAGTTAATATTTACAAAAAAAAAAAAAAAATAATTATTAATTAAAAATAATTTAATGTTTACCAAAAGGGATCCTACACTGTAAAAACTGACCAATGTTTCTTATTTTATGAAAATAAGCTATAACCACGAACGAAAATATAATATAATCTTCTGAGTTATCCTAAATTTCAAATAGCATGTCACATTGTCTTTTGAATCTCCAGAAACGAATACATTTTCAAAATTTAAAGAATAATTTATAAAAACAAATTATTTTTAGCTGCCCGAATTTTTCAGAAACGTTTGCGAAGGGATTTTATAGTGTATTAATGAGTGTCCTCAGCTTGGAATACCTGTTTTTCGAATGCTATCAATTCTGAAGTAAACATTTTCATGCTCAAAAAAAATGTTTAACAGACAAACATGCAAAATTAACAGCGCTAACAATAACATTAAAATTAAGATTATTTCTTTACTCTTTCATGTATAAATTAACTTATGCGGCAGAAAACGTGTACTTGAGAATTTATAACATTCGAAAAATAGGTATTCCAGCCTGAGGACACTAATTAATACACTATAAAAACCCTTCGGAAACGTTTCTGAAAAATTCGGGCAGCTAAAAATAATTTGTTTTTATAAATTATTCTTTAAATTTTGAAGATGTATTCGTTTCTGGGAATTCAAAAGACAATGTAACATGTTATTTGAAATTTCGGATAACTCAGAAGATTATATGATATTTTCGTTCGTGGTTATAGCATATTTTCATAAAATAAGAAACATTGGTCATTTTTTACAGTGTAGTCAGGGTCTGAAACATCGTCAATGTAAGGCACTTCACCTTCTAACTGAAAAGAATTTAAATTTTGAGGGACTTTTGGTAATGCACCCTCGATGTTTTCAGACTTTGCCGTTGGTCTTTGAAAATCCAAAAGCTTTAGCCCCTCATTTCCGTACCCTGGGTAGGCTTGAATAATGTCGTTTATGAGGACTTGCATTTTCTGGCCAGTCATTTCTAAATGATCTAGCTTGAGTCGGTGATAAAAATGAAGAGCCATATATTGTGACAACATTTTATCGTTCCTGCGACATTTTAGAGAATTTTTAAACCAACGATTTTCATTTTCTAGATCATTATTGGTGTTCGCTTTATTGGTTTTTGACACGAATTCGCCTTTACTATGATTCGTAACTTCGTGTGTTGTCTGACTGGAGAATAATTTTTCTACAACATGGTATTGTTTGGCCGAATCTCAAACAATACCCACTAATTTTAATAAGTTAGATACTAAAATCAGGACGTCTAACTGTCCTTCAGCTGCATCATTTCACAGGGATTTATAGCTTTATCTGGATAAAAATCTATTAAATTGGGTACGTACAGTTTTGCCATTAATAAATCATTAACAGTAACAGTGGATAAATGGTTACGTGTATCATCTATATATTTAAAACAGAAAGCGCATTTTGTCAAAATTTCACAAGAATATCGTCTCTTTACGCATGCGTCAACTTTTTTTGAAGGATTCTCCCCTCAAAAACGATAAGACTGATTGATTAACCTGTATAGCCTAGGGGGATGGAAAAGGGTTGATTGAAAACGGATGGAAATATATTTTTGCTCTGAGGTTAAAAGCTAAAGCTTTTTTTTTTTTTAAGAACTCATGTTTTCACTACTAAATATGCATATATTTCACAAAATTTTAAAGAGAGCTTGGAGATGGTTGTATTTATAACCGACTGAAATGTCAAAGAGTTCGGACGATGAGGACTATTTTTTATTGCTATGTTAAAGGAGCCGACGAGAAAACAAACAAACAAAAAAGCAAGAAGAAAGCATCTCTTTTACAACTGGATAACAATATTTTTTCCTGAAATTTGTACACGGGCTGTAAAACCGTTTTATTTATCACCCATAAAGATTTTAAAGAGTTAGGACAAAAATAACTTTTTATTTTAAAACTATGAAACGATACTGCATTAAAAAAACAAAAACAAGAAAATGAGTGCTTTTATCACTAAATATCAATATCTTTTCACAAATTTTGCATCTTAAAATATAATTTCATACAAAATCGGGTTAAAGATGTAAAATAATGAAAACTTGATTTTTCTTTTATTTATTATTATTATTATTTATTTATTTATTATCACGGGCCCGGGCAACACCGGGCGGGGGTCAGCTAGTTTTTTATTAAATTAAACTGACTAAATCCCTTTTCACATTCAGCAGTGCTAAATGGTAGGTTCACTATAAAGTTTAGAAGTTTGCATGAATTAATAAATTCATTTGGATTTGTACACTCTGCTAAAATTCACTGTCTAACTGTCTCACATTATTAGAGTTTATGTTTGATGTGAGACCAAATTTTCAAAAGCGGGTAATTGGAAAAAACTAAGTGTTAAAAAAGCTAGGCGTCAAATTTCACATCCAGGAATAATTTTGTAGTCGTCAAATGCTATAATGTAATAGTTAGTTGCATTTGACGACTAACGACTGCAAATTTCGAACACTGTCTACCCTACATAAACTTTGATATTAAAATTCATTTTTAAATTAATAAGGTTAGATAACCAGATAAATAAATACCTGAATAAATCCGGTATTTCCAAATTTTATTAATAGCTTTACCTTTGTCATGCTTTTACATTTAGAAAATTTTGAGGATGTATCAGAAACTTCTGCATTGTTGAAGTGATAAAAATATTTTGCTTGAGAAGTATGATTTGTTGTAAAAAGGTTTTGGCCTTATTGCTGAATATTTTTTCAATAAAGCTTATTTTTCATCAGCTATGTTTTGGAGTAATCATCTGAATAAGTGTCAACATGAAAAATTATACTTTGTGGCATTTGTGCAGACAAATAAAAATAATGCCAGATTTTAAATAATCCTGTAATATAGCTGGTGTTTTTCAGCTTTTTGGTTGGCGCGATTTTCAAGACCGTGCCAAACGAATAACTTAATACAATGGCTAGGTTAAAGGAAAAAAAACCCTAAATTTGGTGAATTTTTCCCTTTTTTAAACCGATTATTTTTTTTTTCTTTTTCTGCGTGAGTGTAAAGCATCTTAGCCTTTGATTTCATTTAGTTTCACATTTAATTTTCTTCTTTAAAATCTGGGCTTTCTTCATTTCAATCTGTGAGCTTTTTTTCTTTTGACTTTGTTTTTCCATGTATACTGCTGAGAAGCTTTATGTGAATTCTTAATATCATGTAACAAGGAAGTTGAAATAGGTGCTTTACTCACACCTCTATAATTTTTAACAGCATCTTTTCCAAATCTCAATTTTTTTATAGTATGTTCATTGAAACGACCTTATAGCATACAACTGTTTATAGAAAACCCCCTCTCAGGATCAGCATTACCACGAGGTAAAACAAGTAGTACAGTTTTAATTAAACTTAAAAGTTACAATACATTCGCATGTGTTTGGAGATGACAAACATATTTTTTAACGCAATCTGTTAAGTGACACACTCAAAAGATAGATAAAAATTGTAACTACTAAAAATAGGCAAAGAAACATAGCAGCAACATACCTTATTCCTATGCGAACGAAACTTCACATCAAGTATCAAGATCAACAACAAACAACGTGTTGTGTTGTATAGCGGCTGCGCCAATTCCCCTGGACCGTGATCCGCTGTTCGATCACGGTTTGCGGACGTGAATAACAGTGATTTACTAGAATAGCCCGTTTTTGACCGTAAAAAGGATGTGTTCATTTTCTCTTCACCGTAAATGACTGTTAAAGCGAGGATGATACTGAAAAAATGATCAGTTACGGTGAATAACGGATTGTTATTGCCAAAGACTGATATTTAACGGGTAAATGCAATATTTACAGAAATACAGTAATTCACAGTAAATTATGCGGGAAAGTACTGTAATGTAACAGCTATTTTTAACAGTGTACGATCTTACCGCTTTAATCATCATTAATCTTATTTGTCATCTGTCAATCACCCACCTATCAATGACTCACCTGTTATCTATCCTTCTCTAACCACGCCTCCCCCTCACTCCTCACCATATTCCACCTCAGCAATCGAACTGTCATTTTCCCACTACTTATGCACTTGACACAGGAAGGTGGTTGAGAAGGGTGTTTATGCCAGAAATATAAACATTTTTTTTTCACATTCCTCATGATGGGATATTAAAAAAGGCACATAAGACTCAGAACTAAAATAATAAAATAAAAAATATATATTTTTTTCAAATTTCACTACAAGAATTGCATTTTTTCTTGATTAAGTCATTTTTCTTCATAAGACCATTTAATAATGTGTCAAAAAGCATTAGAGTAAAAGTAAGTTTTTTCTATTAAAGTAATTAACTTTTTTAAAATCGCGTCTTTACAGTCATAGAGGACATTAAAAAGTATTAAAAAATTTTTACAAAAAGTACCAAATTGTAGGAGAAGTGTGGTTTATTTTATTTTTTTAAATAAAATTTTTCACTTATAATAATCAAAATTACTATTTTTCTTAATTAAATCATTTTCTTTCATAAGACCAGTTACTAATATGTCAAAAAAGCATTATAGTAAAAGTTAATTTTTTTTTCCTCTTAAAATAATTATATTTTTGAAAATTTGGTTTTTACAGTGATTGAGGATATGGAAAAATTCCAGCAAAAAAGTTACAAAAAGCATCAAATTGTAGGAGAATTGTGATTTAAATTTTACATATTTTTAAATTAACTTTTTCAAATTTAACCATAAGAATTGCATTCTTTCTTAAATCATTTTCCATCATAAGACCATTTAATAATATATAAAAAAAGTATTAGAGCAAAAATAAGTTTTCTCCTTTTAAAATAATTAACTTTTTGGAAAGTTTGTCCTTACAGTCATAGAGAACATAAAAAAATAAAAATAAAAATGTTACAAAAAGTACAAAATTTTGTAAAAAGTGTGGTTTATAATTTTATTTTTTTAAATAAAAAAAATTCAATTTTAACAAATAGAATTGCATTTTTTCTTGATTAAATCATTTCTTTTCATAAGGCCATTTACTAATATGTCAAAAAGTATTATTCTAAAAGTAAGTTTTTTTCTCTTAAAATAATTAACTTTTTGAAAATCTTGGTCTACAGTCATAAAAGACATAAGAAAAGCATAAAAATATTTTACAAAAAGTACCGAATTGTAGAAGTGTGATTTTAAATTTTATATATTTTTAAATTAACTTTTCCAAGTTTAACCACAAGAACTGCATTTTTTCTTAAATCATTTTCCTTCATAAGATCAATTAATAATATGTAAAAAATGTAATTAGAGTTAATAGCAAGTTTTTTTTCCTCTTAAAATAAATACATTTTTGATATAAAAAACTATTAAAAAATGTTTAAAAAAGAACCAAATTTTAGAAGAAGTGTGGTTTAAAATAAACATATTTTTTAAATTAAATTTGTCAAACCACAAGAATTGCCATTTTTCTTGATTAAATCATTTTCCTTCGTAAAACCATTTAATGATATGTGAAGAAAGTATTATAAAATACTGAAACGCGAAAGAAATAATTTAAAAGGTACCGAATTCTCTTAAAAAATAAAATTAGGAGATAAATTACAAGTGTATATCCAATTCAAATAGATCAAAGCATTCTAATCTGCTTCAAAAGAATTTCAATACAAACTGTTCTAAATATCAGTCTCAGTTCCAAGAATAAAAGTTACGCTCGAAATATTTTATTTTCCAGTGCATTAGTTTACTGTTTGGTACGTTGAAAAAATACAAATTACAACGTTTGTTGCGTTTTAGTTTTACTTATTAATTTTTTGTGGATTTTATAACTCCATCTCCAAGAAAACCCGTTATTTTCTTAACATATTGAGTAAATTAACGACGGTTTCTTTCTTACTCAGGCAAGAATAAAGATAGTTAAAAAAGTTTGTAAAAGCTTGTTAAAGAAAAGCCATTGGAGCGTGCCAGCTATCACAGAGTAAAAAATGAAAGTTTTTTTTTTTTTTTTAAACAAAAATACAAGAAAGGGGTAGAAAAACAAGCACATATCTGTTTACATATGTTTACCTATATGTCCTTACCTATGCAATAGGAAAAGAAATGAAAAATCTGTAAACGAAATTAGACACCAATTCTAGAGAAGTCGAAAACCTTTTGCTAGAACAACTATTACAAATTGGATGTTTCTTTTCTTTTTTTTTTAGTGAGCGGTAGAGTATTGAGCCGGTACAAATTACTCAGACTGGCTCTCTTAAAAAACCCGTCTAGGGTTTTCTTTTAATAAATAAAATAGTAACAGCATAGATTCGAATACCATTTTTTTTTTTTTTTTTTTGCGTAACATTTTGAAACAAAACAAACAAAGAACAATAAATAAATAAATATATAAACTCGAGTTGTATAAATGGAACATGTTAATGTTATTACAAAGCACTAAGTAAGATCAATTAAAATTAAAAATTTCTTCAATTAATAAATCACCAGTAAGTAAACTATAGAGTGACTATACTAAGTTGTTGAAATGCAAAGGGTCCTCAGAATTCAGGGATCCCTGAAAAAATATATATTACTTTACAAAAAAGTAAATATTCAACAAGTTCACTTCAACAAAACCTATATTTGAGGGACCGCATTAGAATCATTACTGGGGCCTGTAGACTGTTTCTGCGGCCCTGCCTTTAATAGTTTATGGGGCAAAAAAATTCTGTTGCTGTTGTATTGAATTCACACCAAAATTTTTTAATAATAATAAATATTTTTTTTAAATGCAATTTTATAATTTTTCTCTCAGCAAAGTTATAAAAGAGAATTTCATTCAAAAATTCTGGTACAAATTTTGATTAAAATTAAGTGATATAAATATGATACCACCACCTGAGGATCACCCCAGAATACACAAATATTCTCTCTACAATGACGTCATATACTGCTTAAACGCTATAGGAGAATGTTGTTACATCACCACGCCTCTCGTTCCGCCTTCTGATTTTACAACTTACTGGATCTCTTTGAGAGATGTGAAAGTTCTGTAGACATAATGTAAAACGGCTTTCAGCAAAGGATATGCGATACAGCGAAGTTGCAGTACAGGGTGAACTCATTGGCGCGCTCGCCCGGATACTCGGACTAAATCTATTAGCGATAAGTCGCCAATTCTAGTCAATCAAAAAGTGGGATATGTTCGCGTTTTTGTTTTCTTTTTTGTATTAGAAAGAATCGTTAAATTAACAAGGTGTACTTTTCATTATATTTAGAAAAGATAAATGCATATTTCTAAATCGTAGGCACCTAGGTAAAAAATATCATTAATGTTATAACTATTATTTATTTTTTATAGACTGGAATAGATATATTCATTAGTTAAAGAAATTAGAAGCAGAAGCACAATTTCTGTTGCAAAATACGAGAAAAAAATTAGAATACATATACACACGTTATTTTAAAATTGAAAAGAAATTTTAAGTATAAATAAGAAATTTAAAAAGAATAAAAAAAAAAAATCCCGAAAGGCGCTGACCCTCGCTGGGGACAGAACCCTCAACTAGTTCATTTAGCCTCTTCCTGTCTGTTATCATAACCATTCAGCTATCGGGACTCGCTTTTCTAGAGAGAAAGTTTGAATAGGGTATTTAGGATTAGCAGGAGACTTTGTACTTTTTTTTGGCTTGTACTGAAAAGTGTACACTTATTATTTTTATATTGACCTATATTATTTTGATGAATCTGGTTCGAACTAGAATACTTGATTAAGAAAAATGTATAATTTAAAATTAATTTAAGTTTATTAATGTATAATGACGGTGCGACGATAATAATAAAATTGTAATATTACTAAATTACATTTATATTAAGTACTTAATATAAATTAATATGTCTATTTATTATTATTATTATTAAAATCATTTAAAAATATTTAAATAAATGGATAAATAATAAACTATATAAATACAAGATTTTGCTAATAATACAATTTTTTTTAATTAAGATTATTTGAAAATAATAATGATAAAGAATAATCTAAAGACAAATTAAAATGATATATGGAAAAGCGCATATTTAAGTTCAGAATTTGGACTAGAATAATATAAAAAAAACATTTCAGAATTTTTTATTTATTTTATTTTTAAGGGAGGGAAAAAGAACGTAAAAATTAAATCAAATAATTATTTCTGTCGAAAAGTGTAATCATGGGATCCCCCCCCCCCCCCCAATGTGAATACAGTAATTAATACAAGAGTAATAAGTCTTCCCTATCTAGAAAATGTTTAATAAATGACTAAATTATATAAATAAATACAACTGCATAAGTGAGAGAGGTATAAATGGTACACTCTTGAACTAGTAAATTGCTTTAAAAATTATTTTATTAATATAAAAAAGGAAATTTATTTTCTTGTCTTAAATTTTTTATATAATTTCATAAATAGGTTAAATTTATTTCATTTTCTCGCTTCGTCGAAACTATATAGTTGGGTTCTACAGCAGATGTCCCATTCGAAGAGTTAAGTTAGCATGTTGCAACCATTTGGCCTCATGTTTCGTACACGAATATTGCCCCTTTCAGGTAACTTTCTTTGCAATACAAATTCTTTGCTGAATATCCAAATTTGCACAATTCTGGCAATAGATGGCGCAGTCAGGATTTCGTCAAGCTTCGACCAACTTTTATCAGTCAGTTGTCAGTTACTGTATGTGTTCTAAAGAAAGAAGTTCTCTGGATTTGGCTTTTTTGTGTTTTGCCGAAGGTTAGTGAAGGTTAGTAATCTTTAAAATATATAAACTTTTTAACCAAAAATAGAACCGACTTCAAAAACTACTAAAAAGCGAAAAATAAATGTTTCAACCAAAAATAAAACCGACTTCAAAAACTACTACAAAGAAAAAAAATAATTTTTTTTTAGATAATAGTTAATAAGAAATTATATTAAGAGCATTGTATTTACCATGCATATTATTATATTTATGTACATTAATTTGATTTTTTGGAGACGGTGCCAGCCAAGCCAAGGGCAAAATTCAAAACAAAATATCCAATATAAATCGTAACACGCGTATAAATTATATCTACATAAATACGAGACAATGAAAAAAAAAAACAATACATATAACTCATCAAATGGTAGCAAATACAATGATTTAAATGATTAACTAGTTTCCAAAGCAATGTTTGTCGACATATAGTTGCTAATCTCATTTGAAAATACACATTTATAACATCAGATGAAATGTTTAAAAATGGTAACATAGCTTTAACTTGGCTTGGCTTTAAAAAAGATAAAAGCAATCTAGTTTTTCTAATTATTATATACACACCATTTTACATAAATATGTTAGGTTCTTTCTACTCAGTTTCTGCATGGGCCTTTTTTTTCTTTTGCCTTAAATGCTGTTTTCTGCCTCCTGAAAATCCCCCCCCCCCCCACACACACACCATTTGCTCAATCAAATTTCTTTAAATGTAACTTTTTAGCTAATCTGGGGGAAAAAAAAAGAAAAGAAACCGTTATTTACTTAAACAAAGCATTTTGATCTTCAAGTTACCTTTTATGCACTGAAAAAAAAAAAAAAAAAAAAAAAAAAAAAAAAAAAAAAGGCAGGACTCAAGAAAATATTTAAAAATAATAAAATGAATACTTAAACTACTGTTGATCAAATAACTTCTAACAATGATGATAACTTCTCAAAATTATTCATTAAATAAATAGTTTTTTAACCCTTTCCGGCGCGGAGTAAGTCTGTTTGTAAAATGATGAAATGATGGACTGACACCAGAATTTGTAAACGAATTCATTAGCTGGAGTCGATACAGGTTTTTTTTTTTTTTTCTAGGGGCCCATTTTGTGAAAAGTAAAGGTTATTTTTGTGAAATTTATTATATTTTTGTGAAAAAAAAAATTGTAACGAAAGTTTAAATCCAGTTAATAAAATTCGAACCAAGCATTTATAAACAAACACTTTTTTAAACCCTTTTGCTGAAGTTTTCCTCGCTGGTGAACTTGTTTGTTTACAAATTACACATTTTAAAACATCACAAAATAATAAATAATTTAAGTTTTTATTAAATAGATTTTTGTGAAGGGGACCCTAAATAGGCCCCAGATTTTTCCTGGATACACCCCTGATTAGACAATAAAAACTTGATTATTTCTCCGTACTTTACAAAAGGAAAATTTTAATTAAAAATTCTTGGTGCCGTTTGTCAGTTCTGGAATTAAAATTAGGTGTCCTTTTTTGTGGACACCGCCCGCTAAAGGGTTAATGAATTATTTGAATTTTCATTTGATATTGATTTTTATTAGCAATTATACCATACAGATAGCTGTTCCAGAAAGATATGACTATTCTGATGAGGTTTTAAAATGTAAACAAAACAACTCTAAGTCCTGAAATGTGCGGATTTTTGAGTACACTGTTTATGGTACATCATATATATATTAAAATTTTGCTATATATACACAATAAATTATAGGAAAAGAAAGATTATCTTATTTCGGCTTCGTTTTTATTTATTGTTTCTTTAAATTCTAATAATTTTGAAGAGACATTTTAGCTAGGATCTTCAATGAAATATTATGTTTCTTCTTAAATCTTATAAAAAGTTTCAAGTATTAAACATGTGCTACGAAAATAGAAAAAAAAAATAACACGATTCATTAATCATTAGTATGCTCTTTTAAAACAAAAAGTGACTTCATTATTATTTTAGTCTTTTCCGAATACATACTATTTTTGAAAAGAAAGAAAATAAATATTAAGGATATTGAATCACTTTTAGAGATAATACTGTAGCATACTGATTCACTGACATATCATATGAACAAAATTAAATCTAAAATAGTTTATTGAAAAATTTGGATAGTATTCAGGTTTAGTAATACTTTGCGTTTTTTCACTGAGATTAACCAGTAAAATGTAAAATAATAATAATTAAATAAAATTAAGCATTCCTATTTAATTTACTTAAAAAAATATATTATATAAATAAATATTATTACATTCGGATAAAACTTTTCGAATTGAGTTACTTTATTTCTGTGGAATGTATAAAAGAAAAAAACATTATGAAACATGTTTAAATGAATCGTTAAATCATATACCAATAATACTTGGATGTCGCTCAACATAACTTTTTTCTATGATTATACAAAACACATAATAAAGAATAAGATATCGTATGAAAGACGTTTGACTTAGTACACTCACATTTTATTAAAACACACAGCCCCTTCTAGACAGGCCGGCGCTCTTAATTTGAGGAAGAAAGTCACGTGTCATCTCGAAGGCTGAAATGTAACGTTCGATCGTGGCGTTGTGCACAAGTAACTACTATTTAATATATATTAATCTCATAAAAGAGATTTATTTGAGACGAATTTAGCTTACAATGTGTGCTATATTTTTAATAGCGCATATTTGTGGATTAAAGATAATTCCTGAAATAGTAAGTAGATATTTATTCATCATTGTTTATTTGCTTAAATGCACTAGAAAATACCCATGTGCTTTTAATTCATTCGAACTCTTCCTTTTGTCATTTAAAAAATAAATAGATAAATAATGCTTTTAAAATATCTTTTAGTTGGCTAATTATTTCCATATTTAAAAAATGCATAAGACGAACACGTATAAGAGTAATTTTTTTTAGAACTTCGAAATATTTAGTTTTGCTTTTATCGTGTTTAACGTGCTTTTAAATTTTATGAGCTAGAACAGTTTTAAAGGATGTATAACAAATAATAATTATTTGTAATATATCCTTTAAATTTATCCTTTATATTTTCAAGTTCTGATTATATATTCTTTACATTGCAATTTTTCTTTGTTATTTGTTTGACTTACATATATGCATGCACCGGATTGTCTATTTTAAAGAGTAGGTTTTCTGCGTACTTAAAATTTCTTAGAACTCTTGCTTTTGTGATATTTATTTTAAATTTTAAATTGATAAATAACACTTGCAAAACATATAGTAAGTAATTATTTCGTTATTTTAAAAATCGAATTTATAAACACATATAAATATCATTTTTGTAGAAATTCCAAATGTTTAGTTTTGTTTTTATCGTCTTTAACATGTTAATTATATGACCTTTAACAGTTTTTAAGGATGTATTATAAATAATTATAATGCTTAAAGAAGAATGATGTATTTTTTCAAATGATTATTATTAGTGTCTTTTTTTCCCTTTAAGTATTTGAAATTCGTAATTAGCCCTAGATATGTAATTTGATAAGATGTAAACACTAATGTTGTCTTAAGTTTGAAAGCAAACAAATTTATTTATTATCACAAACGTATGGTTTTATTCAGCATTTATTGCTTTTAGCATAATTAATAATAATTATTAAGTTTGTGTATTTGGCAGTAATAATAAGATAAGTTAATAATAATATGGCAAGTTTATAATTATAATAATAAGTGGCATGGCCAGGATTTATTTTCGGGGAGATTGGAAATTTTTCAATTTTCACGAAAATCACTTCTATTTTACTCTAAGCAAATTACAGTTGAACACGTGAAGAGTTTAAAATTTTAAATAAATGTGTAACAGCTGGAAGAAAATTTGCAATGCATGATGTTAATAGATTTAGTTAATTTTATACAACTAATTATTCTCTGACACATTTGTAGCATCGCAAAATGTTTTCAGCTTCCATGAGTTTAAAAAAAAAAAAAAAAAAAACATTGTTTTCTAAATTTTTGAATGTTTGTTTAATTGGATTTGACATGCTGTAGAAGTTTCAAATTCGAGATGATTACGGAAGATTTTTGTAATAATAATGATAATAGATAAAATGATTGTGCCTAAAGCTATTTTTTAAAAAATCTATCACAGTTTTTCCTTTTTAAAAGTTTGGTATGAAAAGAAAATTCCATGTACTGCTATTTATGCATACTATTTATTCATGTGCTATTTATATTTACACAGACTTTCGTATATATTTATATTTGCATAGAAATTTTTATACTGCATTCATAACAAAGGAAAATAAACTGAATTTAATGATATCAGTAAGTGACTCATATTTCAAAAATATTGTGAATGAAAAAGAGAAAGGCCATCATAAAGCTTGTTCCTGTGTTTTTTTTTTTTTTTGAGAAAGCTTTTATGGCTACAATATTTAAAATTATTTTGAACAATTACTCAAAAATCATTAATAACAAATTTAACAAAGAAAAGACTAACAAAAATAAGATTAGAAAATGTACACTTTAAATGATCTATTGCAAAATATTTAATTTAATATAAAAATAATTAATACATTTGATAAGAGTTGATGTATAAAATTTTACCAAAAACTTATTGTGATTTGCATAGTACTCTGCAGATCTCTAACCTGACAATTTCTAAGTATACTTCTGGCAAGCGAACTTAAATCATTATTATTTGAAGGGGGAAAAGAAAGAAAAACTCTGAAATCAGAAATAATACAGCATATTTTATTAAAATTTTAAAATGTTAAATTTTATAAATGAGATTCACTATGCTAAGATGACATTTAAGATAATTCAAAATCTGCCCTCCACCCTTTAGAATTTCTGGGCTCTAGTCCTGTAACATACTAAATATGTCATAAAAATTGAAAACTTGATGGTCATGGTTGCTGCTTCCATAAAAATTGAAGCGCGATATAAAGTTGCTCCCCAATTTTCCTGTAATTCACTTGACGACGCGTTTTTTCTGACCCGGTTATAGATTTCTTTTCCTGAAAACCCGAACTGGATCCATAATCATAATTTGAGCCCCCACATAGAAAGCGACTATTCTTTCCTTTCTATCAAAAATTATATTAATGCTGAGGGATAAATTTTTTGCACAAAAACTGAATTAATTAATGGAAGGGGTATTTTAATGTGAGATTGCAGAGAAGTGCCTGATATGTCCAAGCAACATAGGTGGTTCAGTGAGAGTGACAAGAACTCTCCGTCCTCAAAATAAGTTGAAAAGGTTAACCCCGTTGTTGATAAAGATCAATCTTGTAGAAAAACGTGCAATCTGACAGATTTCTTCTTGTGTTTCATTCAGAGTCAAATTTTTAAAAAACAACAGACTTAAAACTTATATGCAGAATAAAAAAAAGAAGACACCTACGGATTTCCTGTAATAAAATAATTCGTCGTTCAAAGAATTTCTCCCAGATCCAGGCCCGCCTGTTTGTCTAGTGGTTGGGGCGCTGTACTGTGTTTGAATCCCAATCATGAATGGATGTTTGCAATGGATAAAATTCCACTTTAAATGGAGGTCCATATTTGTTTAACCTACGTGTGCAAAATATGACCGTAGCACCTCTAACTATCTCCCAGATTCTGTGAAGATTACTTTCATAACTATACTTAAAGCTGCACATTTCCAAATATAATAAAAAATCTTTCAATAAAATCTTTAATTTTCAATATTACTTGTATATCTTTTCCGTTTTGTTGCTTGGATTGAGTCAGGGCCATAGCGACCACCACCCACATCCTCCATTTGCAGGGGGGGGGGGGGGGAATTCAGCAAAGTCAGGGGCCCAGTAGTCAGCTATTACAGATCTTTGAGCCGAATAATAAAGTTTGTTAACTTTTAAAATTATTTTTAAAAATATATTTTTAAATAAAATTTTAGTTAGTTTTATTTAAATTCTTTTTTTTTTTTTTTTTTTTTTTTTTTATCAAAGATCTTGGACAATTTCTTAAAAAGTAGGTATTGGTAATTATAATTTTTCTTTTTGGAATTGCGATACTTTCTGCTATTACTCCCTTCAACCAAAACAGATGGCCGCTTTCTTTCTATAGCCACCATTCTTTATAAAAATCCCCAGATAGAAAAAAAATTGGGAGCTCTAAATTATATTTAAAAAATAAAATGATATTTTAGTAGGCCCCTAAATAAGTGAGAAAAATGCGGGACCCAAGGTTCAAAACTTTAATGTAAATATATAAATTAATAATATAAATTAATAATAAATAAACGTTCTTGAAAACTTTGACAGCTACAAAAATAACTAATGCAGTAACAGTAACTACCTATATTTCAGTATTCCCTGAAAAGCTCTAAAAGTGTTTTTTAAAATAAATTGGGACAGGAATAATATAAACAAACGTATCTCTGTCAAAAATCGCGGGATTTGAGGAGGTTCAGTAGCGCCCTCTGGAAACAGCTACTGTAACTGTTCCTTAAAATACATTGGGATTTTAAGAATTGCTATGGTCGCTATGAGATGCAGTCTGGCCGTGCTTAAAGTAAGCGTTTTTTATGTTATTAATTAAACTATATCTTGAGTATATTATTTGTTGTGGTCAGGGCCCTGTCACGCAAAACAGTGTCCAGTGCTTGGTATTCATTCTGAGTCATTTTTCCTTACAAAGGCTTTTTTTTTTTTTTTTTAAGAAAATTGTTTTTATGCCATATTATTATGTGAATTTTCATTACAGTGGGTGATCGGTTAACGAACTTAATCCGTTCCAAAACAATGTTCGTTAACCGATCATAGATTTATAACAGATATGTATGGGAATTCAATTAATCCGTTCTTAAAAGCTAAATAATATATAAAAATTAATATAAATTCTCCCTAAATTTATTTAAATGTAATAATAATAAAAATACATTACTTACATGCAGTCTTGTCCTTCTTTCAGTCATGCTTTTTTTGAGTTTGTGGGGCATTAAATATTTGACAAAAGCTTATTTTTATCTTTCTGAAGTTTTCAAGCTTCCCATTTTAATAGGGTTAATATACGTCCGTATTTAATATGGACAAATCTCAGTTTCATGGCTTTGTCCGTGTCATGCCGTACTTAAAAAAATAAATGGCATGCCCTTTGTAAAAACTTTTAGGATCACATTCATTGACTACAGCGTTGTATCATATAAGTTTATCACTTTTACCTATCAAAAACCTCCATTAGTTCTGTAAAAGATCGTGTTTATTGCAGAGCCTGATAAAGCTCAAGTGGAGCCTAGAGCGTGTTAATAATTTAGGAACTAAATTTCAGTTAAAATAATTAACTTCCAATTAAAATTATTTCTTTAAAAAGGGACAGAAAATATAAAAATTAATGTTTTTGTACTGTACATTCTAATTTGAGGGCCCTAAAATGTAAGGCTCGAACCCCCGGTTGCCCCTGAATTAATTAGGCCTGTTAAACTGTTAAAATGTTCTCTCTGAGTCGATAATAGTAGATTCAATTAAATACAGCTCTCCAAATCTGAAACACAACATTGCATCTTCTTGGCTTTGTTTTGTGAGGTGTTCGTTAACTGAACATTGTTCGTTATCCGAACATAAAAATCTCTCGCAAAATTGTTCGTTAACCGATTTGTTCGTAAACCGAACAGTTCGTTAACCGATCACCCACTGTAACTGATTATTGATAACAGATCGCAGTTCAATTTTAAGTGCTGAAGAGGCAGTAAATAATATGTTGAGTAGTACGAACTGATCCAGGAATGTAAGTTCGTTTTCAATTTCCCAATATTTTAGCGATGACAAAAAGAAAATGACTTTTTCTATATTATATGAAATCCCATTTTAAATTAAAATCAAAATACTCTTGTAAATCGAAATCATTAAAATTATGTTATAATATCATTATTAAAATCATGTTTTAACTGCTTAAAAAATAGAACTTTCAAAATATTTCTCAAAATAGTGAAATAATAAAATTAAGATAGTGGTTAAAAACATGCGTAATAAGTAAATTATAATTAATTCAATATTTTAATTATCATTTATAATCGTTATTAATTATTATTAATTATTGTTTTATTTGGCAAAATATTTAAAAAAGTTTTTTTTCTTCTTTAACACATTTTTCCTTACACGGTTAAAAGCGTAAAGTTATTTTAGTTTTACCTATAAATTTAATGAAATCTATTCGTCATAGCATTATGTGTTAAATGGAAAACTTTATTTTATTAACTCCAATGTACTTTCAATACTCTTTGAACGTTAGCCAATATTTTATCATTGTTGTTTTACTCTTCATAAAAATAAAATAATACTTATACTATATAATATTTAATTATTAATATACACTTCAATTTTATATGTATGTATAGATAGATGGATAAGATGTCATTTTTTAACCACAAATAAACTTGAGGCGAAATAGCTATTTCTAACACAATTTCTTAAAATAAATGTTGACTTTGAAATATTTTAATCAAAGGATTTAATACAAAGCGGCATCTTCTATCGAAATCGAAACAACTGAAGCGATATAGTATAGGATAATTTTAATTTAGGCGAAATAATGTTCAATTCCAACTTATTATAAAAAGAGGTTTTTTTTTCTTTTGTGAAAAAGTAGAATTTAGTTATTTTTATGCATTGTGCGGTAACTTTGAAATATTTCATTAAAAACGGCATCTTCTAAAGCATCAAAGAAATTGGATACGCCATAACATTAGAAGAATAGCTTTAATTTGGGTGAAATAATGCAAAATTTTGATTTCTTAAATACATGTATTGTTAAATGAAAATGTATATTCAAGTTTTCTAATGCATTATTCGGTAATTTAAGAGACTTTGATGAAAGGACTTAGTATAAAGCAATATTTTCTAACGACAGAGATACTGAATGATATCTTTTAGGACAATTTTTATTTAGATGAAATAGTACCACATTTGGATTCCTTATATAAAATATCAATTGTGAAAATGCACAAATAACTTTTCTAATCCCTTATATTTCAACTTTAAATAGTTTTAAATTTAATTTTCAACAGTCTGTAAATATTAAGCTTTTTATACCTTTCCCAAGATACGTACACTGCTTAGAATTCCCAAGAAGTATGGCATCACTATTTCAGATTAGAAACATTCCCTTATTTAATCGCAGGCTTTGTAAATAACTTTCAGAAAAGGAGGAAATTTCTTTTCAGAAATATTGTACACCAAAGTAAGAAACGTATGCCTCATGCTTTTCTTGTTTCTCAAACTTTAACCAATAAAAAAAAGCATGTATAGATTAATATTATATTTACTTCGATCCAGTCTCTACTTCCAGTGTAAATTTGCAACAGAATGGGAATGATTATATACAGATGCAAAATTATCCTATAAATCATAATTCAAATATGCGCAGATAATAATATCATATTAGTCATAATACAAATATGCGCAGAAATCATTCAATATGAAACATGAAAGTATCAACTTTTAAACAAATACAATAATTTTTTTGTGCTAATTATTTCAAAATAAATACTATTTTCATTTCGAACACAACAATTTTAAGTATAAAAGTGTTGTTGATTGAATAGTGTTTATTTTGTTGTACTTGAAATTATACAACTCATGAAAATTAGCTGCAAAAGTAAATTATTCATTATTAAACGGAGAAAAATGTTCATACAAAGACTAATTCATGTACTTCATAACAAATCCCGTTGCTTTCAAATGAACGATCTTGGCAGAACAGTAAGATAATTTAAATGACAGCTTGTCCCATGTTCCCATTTGTTTTAGAAATATTTTCATTATTTGCAATGTTTTGAAACATATCGTTTTAATTTTGTGGCAGATAGAGTGGAAATTACTGATTTATGATTGTGATTGCAAAAGTTATTCGATGCATTGTGTGTTTTTTTTAAAAAATAATAAAGATATTACTTGTTTAACGGAGAATTTCATTTATAGAAATAGTGTTGCAAGGAAAAGTTCTTTTCTACAGCTGGGATTTTAAGATCGGAAAACATGTAAGTAAATAATTATTAAAACTTTTTTTAAAATTCTAGTAATATTATACAAGTCACTTTTACTTTTATTGTATCTATTATAAAGTCCATTTATTTCTATTCTAGTAATATTACAACTCACTTTCACTTTTATTGTATCTATTATAAACTCCAAATATTTCCTTCTGATTTAACCCTAATAATTTCTACATAGAATTTACGTGTAAAAATTTCATCGTTTTAATTGTTTTCAGTTACTTAGTCTTTATATAAGACAAATATGAAATTTTAATGTTTTTTTTGTTTGTTTTTATTTGGTCGTTAATACATTGCAATATGCGTTGAGCACTAGAGCAAAAATTCATTGGCAATTTTATTACACAAGAATTCTAAAACTTATACTAACATTAATTTGTGAAAAATGGTTGTTTTAACATTTTTCAAGACATGGAAACCCCAAAGTATAGGGAATGCCATATAATAACATTGCGTGTCAAAGAGAACGAAGAAGTTTAAAGTTATTAAAAGCATCTGGTTATAACAGCAAGTGTTGATTAGCAATAAAAACACTCATTAGTTCCCCAAAGAGCCAAATAAATGGGACTGAATTTGCCTATAGGGATTTCTTTTTCAAGAATAACATAGCAAAAAGGAGGTGAACCACGAAGTGTTCATTCTTATAGGAATTAGAGGAGTTTTTTTAATGCAGTATATATATATATTTAATAAAATTTTTGAAAGTTTTAAAAGTCGTATGACGAGTCGTTCGTAAAATGGCTTGTAATAATGGTTTTAAAGTACACCATATTAATAAATTAATCATGCATATCACCAATAATAAGAAACCAGAAAAGAAAGTTGATTCGCAAAAATACAAACTTTATACTCTTCAATATTATCCAAGCTTTTTTGAAAAATTAAAACACAGCCTTAAACGTTTCACTATCTGCTTAATAGCCAAACTCCCTCAAAAATTAAAGAATATCATTTTCAGTAAAATTGACCCAATTAATTTTGAGAATTATTCAGGAGTATATGAAATACCTTTTATTAAAGAAGACGAGTCCAAAAATTACTATATTGGCATGACCAGCCGGAAATTTAGTTACAGAAAAAAGGAGCATATAGCTGATATTAAGTATAATAGAAAAACCGCAGCCCTGGCAAGATTATATCAAGAAGAAACCATCCAAATAAATTGCAATGAAAGTAAAATAATTTTTCCCTCCAGGTCTATACTATCCATCCATAATGAGAGAAACCATAGATATACTAACACGCAAAAATACAATATGTAACGATGCGGCATCTTTTAACTTTACCGAAATTGTGGCTCGAGTTACTTCATGGTCACACATATGAAAATAAACAACCAAGTAAAAATAAAAGATAACGTGCGTAATTTAAAAAAAAGTATATGAAAATAAAATGATAGCATTTTAAATAATAACTTCAAAGCCCGTGCAATTATGTAATATTCTCATTTTTTTTTTTTTTTTTGAAAATGACTCGGAGTGAGTCGAAACAAAAAAACTATTAAAAGTTATTTTAATTTGTATTATGTTGTTAATTTACACTTTTAGCATTTAAAAGAAATATGTCGCATGACTCTTTAAAATGAATTTTATTGCCATTATGTTATTTGAAACTCTTACGAAATTTGTATATGTTACTAAGATTCACTGAAGTATAGTTTACATTGAAAATTTGATGTATAAAATTTATAGTTTCTGTACAGAGCCGCACAAAAGAATTCAGATGCATTACACTTTATCTCCAATTACTTTTGGAAGAGCTATTTTCTATGACTTTTTTTTTTTTGAATTTTTGATTCTTCATGTATTGTGTGAGCTTTAACTTTTCGAACGCATTTTAAGCTCACTTCCCACGAACGAATTGCGCTCAATCTTCAGATAAAGCTTTCATCTTTGTCAAATTTATGTATTGATAAAATTTTTCTCATGTTTTATTTTTTTAACGTTGATAGTGCTCCTAGTGAGAAATCGTACAACTAAAATTTAAAAATGCATTTCAATATGTTTTCTCATATTCTAACTATATTCTGAGTTAAAACTATATAGGGCAATTTAAACTCAACTTTCTTTTACGCTGATAACGACCACTAGCGAGAAATATATTAATCAAATTTTAAAAAGGTGGTTTTTTATGTTTCTCTGTATGACGGTCGTACTCATGATTTAAAATGGGTTGTGCTAATTCAACACGATTTTCTTTGGCGTTTATAGCGCCCCCTGGGAGGAAATAGAATAGTCAAATTTAAATAAAATTGATTATTTTACGTTGATATGATAGCAATACTGAAGTTAAAAATATGTGGCAAAGATTAAACACCATTTTTTGTGTTTATAGTGCCCCCTGATGGGAAATAGGATAACCATTTTTTTAAAATTGACTTTTGTGGGGTGAGGTGTTATTAAATCTTTAGAATAAAGCTTCTGCCAAGATCAAATTTATGTTTTGATAAAAAAAAAAATTCAAGTGATAGATTTTTTACACTGGCAGCGCCCCTAATGGCAAAATGCATATCTAGAATTTTACAATGGTTCTTTTTATGTGTCCTCATACGGCAGCAATGCACCAAGTTGAAATTAGGGAATACAGATTCAACAAATTTCCTTTTGTGTTTATTGCGCCTCCTGGGAGGAAATAAGGTAACAAAATTTAACTAAAATTGATTTATTTTTATGTTTCACTGTATGATAGCAATACTGAAGTTAAAAATAGGGCGCACAATTTTCTTTTCTGCTTATAATGCCTAAAAACGGCTCAGACGATTTGAACTAAATTTAGTATTCTATAGTTTTCGGGAACAAGAAGACTATGGGCTAGGTCACATGTTCGAGAAAATTTGATTAGTGGGTTATTTTGGTCATGGGTCATTATGGGTCAAGCTATTTTTTTCTTAAAAATGGCTCAGACGATTTGAACTAAATTTTGTATCCTACAGTTTTAGGGAACGAGAAGACTATTGGTCACTGTTGTGATTAGTGTGTTACGTTTTAATTTACACAAAATTATGATTTATTACTATTGTAATCAATTCTTATTTTAAGAGTATTAAATGTAAAATATTAAATTACAGCGAATATCTATAATTCGCGCATTGTTCTCTGAAAACGATATAACCCTTCATATCAATGTTAATACAAATTATCATTGTTATAAAGTTATCTTTTAAAATAGGACTGGTTATTAAGATATTCTTATTTTGAAAGTATGCGAAACTTTGCACAAGCTTTGCACAATTATTTTATATTACATATTATAAAAAAAAACTTACCTCATAAAGTAATAAAAATACTATTTCTTTACAATTTGTAGACTTTACAGCGTAAATGTTCAGTTTCACTATCACTTGTTCTGAAAACTCAATAAGTTTACAATTAGTATTTCAATAATTTTTTGGTCATTTATTATCATCATAATCTTTATTATTATTATCATTAATTTTTTAATTGGATACGTTACGTTGACGATAAGCAACTGTGCATATTTTTGTGAGTTTGGAAAAAAATGTTCTGAAAGTTATTATTTTGTACTTCATTTGAATATGGTCTTTTGTAATTATTTTCATTACAATTTTATTGTTGCTTACTTGTTACATTTACTTCGACATATTCAAAATTCAAAAGAAAACACATGAACAAATATATATGTATGCTTTAAAAGGAGAGCTCAATTTTTACTTTAAAAATGTGCTACACAAAAGAATATTTTTATGGTATATCTCAAATGAAAATTTTGTATTGCATTATTTATAATAAAATATTTTCTAAGCTATACTTTTTTTTTAAACCTTTTTTCAACGTCTTGGCAAACTTATTTCAAATTTTATAATTTTATACAATTTCCACTATTATTAAGACAGGATGTTCTTAGATGTATTAGATGCGAGCCATTATTCTTTGTAAGAACATTTTCTATCGTCTAATACCTGAATCTGCGTTATAATATGCTAATTCATACATATTCAAGAAACATCCAGAGTGATAATTTACGACTATATTTATACACTATCGTATAAATTATATAAAGTTTATGTAGAATCCTTGAATATTCCATTTTGTGCTTTTCTAATTGAACTGTTATATTATATGATCAACTAATATATGTAAAATATATATGTATGTAAAGTTTACATCAAATAATATATGTACTTCAAAATATCTATAATAGTTATGTTACAAATGTTTATATAAAATATTTCTCATTCTTCATTTAGTATTACATTCTTTGTATTGAATTTGTAAGTTTTAATGATTACTTACTTTTACGTATTTTTTCTATTTTGTAGAACATGAAGAAATATTTTTTCTTATTATTCAATTAATCTATATATTTTTAAGCTGTTACTGAATGCAGCACATATATTAGTTTATGTAAAATATTATTACTAAACAACATTTTCTAAAATGATCATTTTGATTCATTATTAAAACTAACATTAATAAATGCGGTACAAAAGA
The DNA here is from genome assembly GCA_963931845.1 of Maratus michaelseni. NCBI lineage: Eukaryota > Metazoa > Arthropoda > Arachnida > Araneae > Salticidae > Maratus > Maratus michaelseni. The sequence goes on along the minus strand of OZ007599.1, from coordinate 107,170,302 downwards.
TTGGCGCTATCCATTTTTAACACTTTCCAACATAGTTGAATTAAGAATTCGGTTTGTCTGTCTGTCCGTGCTCTAATTCGCGTAAATATAATAGGATTTTCATGCAATTGATATATGTTATTGAGATTTACTATGGAATGTTCAGGATTGAAAATGAAGTGTGTAACACTTACAGTTCTTTTACAGGGACATTCAAAGAATTATGTTACATTACAGTCTATGGGAAAAAAATCATTTGCGATTTATTTTAATGCTGTTACTCAATGTCAAACATATTGAAATTAATATATATCTATGAGGTAGACTACAAGAAGTTTACAATAGAATATCGTGTGCATAGCCCTAATAGTTCCCTTATAGTGATACTCAAAAGAATTCCGTTACATTTCGTTATATGTAGAAAAATCGTTTGGGGGTATATTTTAATAATGTTTCACTATTTTAAACATAATGAAGTAGATATTGTATGTCACTACGGTGCATTACAAGAGGCATAGAATAAAATATTTTTTGTATTGCATTCATCGTTCATTTACAGGGACATGCAAAAAATACGGAACTGTATGTTAACAATAATTGCTGGAAGTGTGTTTTCAGTTGCTGAACGCGTTTTTAAATTAATTAATATTTGTCGATTAATTGGTGTCTACAAATTTTATAGATCATATACAGGACAACACACAAGTTCTGGAGTAAATTTCATTTTATTGACATAAATTCCATAACAGGTGATGGGTTCCACTAAAAAATTTTTACTACTAGTGCAAATGGGCAAAAACGAGGTATAAATGATTGGTGCTATCCATTTTTTAAAGCATTGATGTGGTTGGGGCTGGCCATTTCTTCACAACGCCCACTGAAAACCTTTTATACCTCTAGTACAAATGAAGTAGAAACGAAAAGATTTTCGGTACAAACGATACAAATGAGGTACAAACGATAGGTTCTCTCAATATTCAAATAAATTCAGGTTGGGAGGGGAGGGGGCTGCCGTTTCTCCACACCCACTACAAAAAACTCTCATTACTCTTGTACAAATGAATTATAAACGAAAACATTTTTGGTACAAACGAGGTATAAACGATTGGCACTATCCATTTTGAAAGCATTGAGGTGGTGGGGAGAAACGGGATTCCTACACTAAATAAGTTTTATTACTCTAGTAAAAATGAGGTACGAACGAAAAGATTGTTGGCAAAAACTGTTACAAATGAGGTATAAACGATTGGCACTGTCCATTTTGTAAAACATCGAGGAGAAACGGCAGCCCCACAATAAAAACTATTTATTACTCTAGTACATTTGAGGTGCAATCGAGAAGATAGTTGGCACAAACGGGTACAAGCATTGTATAAATGATTGGCACTATCCATTTTGTAAAACATTGAGTTGGGGGGTGCCGTTTACCCAGCCCCCCTCCTACTAAAAACCTTCTATTACTGTAGCACAAATGAGGTAAAAACGAAGAGATTGTTGGTACAAACGGGTACAAGCAAGGTATAAACTATTGGCACTATCCATTTTATAAAACATTGAGTTGGGGGCTGCCGTTTTTCCAGCCACCCCCCCCCCCCTTCCCACTAAAAACGTTTTATTATTCTAGCACAAATGAGGTAAAAACGAAAAGATTGTTGGTACAAACGGGTACAAGCAAGGTAAAAACTATTGGCACTATCCATTTTGTAAAACTTTGAGGTGGGCGGGCTGTCGGTATCTTTAACCTTCCCTCCCCCCCCCCCCCCCCAACTAAAAACATTTTATTGCTCTAGTACAAATGAGGTACAAACGGAAATATTTTTGGTGCAAACAGGTACAAATGATTCATAAACGTTTGATAATATTTTCGAAAATATGTGATGTGTTGTGTGGGGGGAGGGGGGGGGGGTTCCGAAATGCATCTATTTTAACTGTATAGTTAAACAAATTAATTTGTTCAAAAACATTTAATTTTTTAAAATATATTTAATTTAGTTTTTAATTTGATAGGAATTATTCTTAGTTAAAAACCCTAATTTTGTAAGTCATTAGCATAAATACTAATATGTGTTCTAAAGACTCGTATAATCACATTTGATAACTAATTAGATCAAACCTAAATGTTATATCTATGTTTTCCTTGAAAATTTCATTTTGTCCTTTGCAAAGCCAAGTGATAAACAAAAATCCTTCATAGCATGTTTAATTATTGTTTTGTGAATGCAAGTTTTAATTACTCTTTCATCAAATATTATAAAAAATAATTAATACAATTTTAAATAATATATTTAAGTAATGTTTTTAGCTTAGTTACATTATATACAATAACTTTCTTAAAAATTAACACAATTGTGGTACTGAAATTTTTATGATGTTGCCATTTTATTGATGGCAGTTGGTGATTTTCTTTTTTTTTCTTCGGAAGGAATTAAAAAACCACCAGTTTTATTCCAGAATAAGCTAGAACATATATTTAGGGTCATTTAAAAAAAATGCGTCAGGATTATACCTGTCCCTTTCCCTGATATTGCATTTTTAGAAAATCATGATTTTTCTAACAAAAATAAAAATTAATAAAAATTAATTATATTGTTTAGGGGACCAAAATAAATATTAACAGTCCTCTAGTATTTGTTTCTGTGTTTATCATATTTTTGTTGGTAAGTAAATAAATTTTGAAAACAATTGAAAAGTTTGGGAACCAAATAGAATTTTTCTTACAACCAAGTGTAGCTTGTTTAGCGCTCCTCGGATATATGCAAAAAGGTGAATTTAAAGAAATTTTAAATGGCTGTAAATAACAAAAGTATTGAAGCCAGAGATAAAAAAAAAAAATTAGAGTGTTATTTGATACCATATGTTTATTGAATATACCAAGTTTTATCAAAATCTGTGACCATCGGTGTACTGGTGTGGTTGAATTGACATGGAATGACCCGTTACAAAGTGCATAAGAGCGAACACGTTGAATGTCCTTTCAGCTGTCTATGTAATATTATATCGTCTCATGTCACATTAAATAATAATAAGGAACTTTTATGTTAGGTGGGCGCTTTGTTGAATCTTACCAACTCTTTTATTTCACCAATCTTTTAACATTAGCTAATAACAACTAGTCAATATTTTAACATTGCAATTATCTCTTTAAAAACTTTCTTAAAAATAGCTAAAATATAATCATAATAAAATACATAAACACAAACATATCAATACAAATAACAAAATCTCATGTAAAAAGGTGCAATGCAAATGATGCCAATTGAAATAATATTTGGCGAGTTATCACTGGTGCCCAGTTAACATAAAAATACCAATAATAATGCATGTTATTAAATTACTTTTTAAAAAATATCAATTTTGATCAATCAAAATATCAATTATTTTATTTCTTTCAGTTTTAGTACGCTTTAAATAATGTCTGGAATAGCTATTGCACGGCTGACAGAAGAACGAAAACTGTGGAGAAAGGAACATCCATTCGTAAGATTTTATTATATTACACTTAGCATAGTTAATGTTTTAACATTTCATTGAGTTTGAAATGTGTCAATCTATATAATGAAAGTGCTAAGCACTTGACTGTCGTCAACAGTTCCGGGAGGCCCGCTTCAAAATGAATTGAATTGACTGTGATTTTTACCGTTTTCAAATCAGGGAGTAAACGGTAGTCTTTAATCACCTGCAGAGATTTAAAAAAAAGAAAAAAAAAACACCGTTGACGTCATTCGCTATGAACCAATGAAATTAGTTTTAGTTTTAAAAGTGTGCCAAACATTGTGAGCTCGCTATTTATTAAAAGTTATATTAGAAAATATAAGAAAACATAAATAACTTTATGTCTGTGCATATTAGTTAAATTATAATTAAATCCATGTTTATAAAACAAGAAGGCGGACCGCGGGCGAATACAATAGCTGTTCCGGAAAGTCATTTGCAGAAAAAAATATATAATAACAATTTTTGAAGCAATTTAGTTAAAAAAATTACTCAGCCAAAGGGTGAAAATGTAAATAATACATTTACTAGATATTTCAAATACATGATGATTTGAAATATATAATAATAGAGGAGATACTGGTCGATTAATTTTGGTCGAAAGATGGTGATAAGAAAGTTAAGCGGTCATAGGGTTAAACGTTTAAATGATGTAAAATAATCCCTTCCATAGAAAAAAAATCAAATTCAGTTTTTGACAGAAATTAAATAGGTTACCAACTTTTTTCTAAAATAAGCAATTTTTTTCTTTAATTTGGTCATTTTAGTAAAAGCAAATTAATGACAATTGTTAAAACAGAACAATTAATTACTCAGGACAAGCTAAAAAATGCAAAGAAATTGCTCTACTAATATAAATTTAATGAAAGTAATCTCCCTTTTCTTTGCGATAATCGTACAAATGATCTTTTTATTGCAACACTTTTCAATTTTGCAGCATACTTGAAAATTTTGTCTGTTAAATCACATTTTATTGGTAACACAATCGTTAGCAATTTATCTTCAGTTCATGTTACTGGTAATTTCTTTATATCAATATAACTAAAATTATACAAAAGTTGCTTTTGTATTTAATCTATAAAACCACTTTAAATTCTACCTAGTCAGATTGTGGAAAAATTGTTGTCCGCATTATCTGATGAGTAGTGTGCCTTAACTGATTAACACTCAACGCCCTCATTTGAGGACAGATATAGAATCTTATTTCCAGCACAGTTTTTCCTATAGAATCAACTAATTTTGGTTGGGTTTTAATTTTAAAACAAAAGGGTTAAAGTTTCAAAAAATAACAATTAATAGCCTTTAAGAATAACCTCTATTTTCATTTCTAATTTTATTAGTACCTGATATTGAAAATCAATGGGAAAAATTAATTTGGAACTGCCTTAGTGACTTTTAGTAAGTAGAAATGTTGAAATGAAAAATAGACGAATACTTTCGAACAGGGCTTTCCAAACTATGGTACGTGTGCCAGTACTTTTGTGTTGAAATAAAAGTTTTATTTCAAAAATAATTTATAAATTATTTCATTCGTTTCATTGAAATATTTTTCTTTTCTTGAACAAAATATGTATAAATTCTTTCTATTTCATGGAAAAAAGGGTTGTTTAAATTTTATTATAATCTAAATAAAGGCAAAACTACATACAGTACTCTCCTTCAAATCCGCACATCGTTTCAGATGTAAACAATGAAACTTGTTGAATTTTCGGGTGAAAATTCGGGTTATTTTAAATTTTATATCATTATGTGCACATTTTACTATATAATTCTGGTTAATATGATTGAACTCATGTTTCTTCATGAAGGAAGTATAAATTTATATCTGAAAAAAATTAAGATAGTGTTTATATCAATGGAAATTGCGATCTTTTTACCAAATACATTTATGTATTTGGTTAAGAAAAAAAAAAAAAAAAAAAAAAAAAAAAAAAAAAAAAACTTTCTTAGTTATTAAGTATGGCTAAACATGAAATAAAACTTTGTTATTTTAATATTTTGATGTGAATTATTAGTGTACCTTTATAAGCGAGTTTCACTAAATAATTCAAGAAAAAATTATCTCATTATTATGCATATTTAGTTATACATTATTAATTATTTATTGGACTTTCACTTTTAATATCTTAAACATTATTTTTATTGTTATTTGTTTACTTTACTGTAAGCATTTCTTATAATTTCAAACGCATTATTTAAATTCAATTAACGGTTTTAAAAATGTAAACAAGAGTAAACAGAAATCCGTAAAATTCTAAAATCTGCACAACCTCTGGTTTTGGAGCTATGCGGATTTAAGGGAGTCTACTGTATTACAAAAGAATAAATTTCAATATTGATTTAAATCAATGATTTTTTATTAAAAATCAGCTATTTAAATTGTGATTTTAATCATGATTTTAGTTAACCTGATTTAAACCGGAGAACCCTGCCAGCAGTTTTAATGTATTTATGCAGTTTTATTTAACATTTATTGATTAAAGTCTATCCAAATCTCCCAAATAACGCCTTTGATATTATTTTATTGAAAATAGCTTTTGACATTTTTGCGACAAATGTTAAAACCATTTAATGTTGTCGCATGTAAGAAACTTGGCAATCCTGCATAAGTTCGTCAAATATAGAATTTGCACTTTTAACAAACTGTTTTCAGTGTTTTTTTATTCAATAAATCTATACATTTATTGTTACATTTTTCTAATACTTTCTAAGTTACGAAAAGAAAATAACAATCATGCTTAGAGTTACTTTATTTTGTATAAATAACTATACGAAGTTTGGAGCCATTGTATAAATAGGAAAAAAATCCAATTTTTTTCCCCCAACATGTCTGATATACACACAATCACACAAAATGTTTTCACTTCATTACATTTTGAATTCTTTGGTCCCTATATAATAGCTTTTTTCTTTTATATAATTTATATAAACATGTTCTTCTTAGAATTTGGATTAAGAAAATTCTAAGTTTATTTCCTTTTTTTTCTATTATAGGGTTTTGTAGCACGACCAACAAAAAATCCAGATGGAAGCTGGAACCTATTTAATTGGGAATGTGAGATACCTGGGAAAAAATCGGTATTTTGTTTTCTTAAAATTTTTTGGTTTAATTTATTTTCATTTTTAGTCGTTAAAATCTAATGGCTTTGTTTTTATGTAGACACCATGGGAAGGAGGCCAATACAGACTGAAGATGATATTTCAGGATGATTATCCAACCACTCCACCAAAATGTAAGTATTATTCTTAAGGCCGTGGTATGAAACTTTTTAAGTAGTTTTAAACATTTGAAAGGTTGTTTCTGTAATACATATATTAGAAAAAGTGAGTGTTTTATTTTATTACTTTCATTTTGGTTTGAAATTACATCTTTATTAAGATAGGTGTTAATATTTTTCATTCATGTGCTTAAAATAACAAAATCTTGATTAAATAAATAAAGTGCAGTCGAATTCTGTTAATACAAGAAGCAAGGAAATTATCAAAGTCCTTGTATTAACCGTTACTCGTTGCAAAATTATAAATAATGTTGGTAAGTTGCAAAAGTTAATTTGCAACTTACCAATATTTATTCCATTAAACGGAATGTTAACAAAAAAAAATAATCATATTTTCACAAAAAGGAAATTATGTGGTTTATATATAAATTAAATTTAGTAAGGAACAATTGCTTGAAACGCGTTTTCAGATATGATACGTTTTTTTGCGTTTAACTAAATTTTGCATACTACATAGTGTGTATGAATTGTATAGATAATACAGGGCTACCTAAAAGTTATTACCGAGCAGGATTGGATTTTTGACGTCAAAAACTTGTTTAAACTGTCATAAAATGGTTTTAACCGTCAAAAACGTGTAAAACCTTTTAAATCATTTAACAACAATAGGTATACATTAAATATCATGAGGATTTATGTAATTTTTTATTTGAATTATAGTAATTTAATAATAACAAAAAATTTTTAAGTATTAATTGTAATAAAATATTTTTATTTTTTGAAATTTTAATCAGAAGAAAATCATTGTACAATTAATAATCCATAATTTTACCCCGCTGCACTCTGAAGAACATAACCAGTTTTGCATATTTATTTACACCCAAACGATTTCTGAGTTCATAGCGTATCTAAAGTTTGAAAATATTCTGTCAATTGATGCTGATTTAACAGGACTTGATAGCAAAAGCATTCCTAGCTCAGTAAGTTTGGAGGCATGTTCAGTTGAAAAACTATTGCATCTTGCATCTAATGATACCTTTCCACCAAGTCATGTAGTTAACTCTGTCACTTGAAATAAGGAGGAGGGAAAGGGGATTCTTCAGGTCTGTATGCAATCAGCATGGGTAAACATCCATCGATTCTCTTTGCAGCTCATATGTGAGCTGAATCAATTTGTTTATCAATCAACTCTTCATCCTTAAGGTTGGAATGAAAAACACAAACCATAAAACGATATGGTTTCATGATTTGATCTGTTACGCACTTTTTCAATAGGTGAAATTTCTTTTAGAAAACTGAGCCAAACAGGACATGCATCATGCAATTGTAGCAGTAGCTCACTGAAGAATGTCTAATGCAACACCTATAGATTTCACCTGAAGTAAAATATCTTTGCGCTGTTTATATAACTTAAAATAATTAATCAGTTCAGATATTCCAATATCCATTGCATCCTCATGCTCTTCCACTATTTTCTGAAATATTGTATAAAAAGTTTCAAGGCAAGTGAGTTGATTATTCCAGGTGGTATCACTTGGCTATCTAGGGTTTTACTTATTATTTACACTCTTTAGCCATGTTGCAGAAATGTGATGATATCATTGTTTTAAATTATTAGGACATTTAAGATTTTTTAAGTAAGAAGAAAAAATGTGCAGCTCATGTGAGCAGTTTCAAATCTTATATTTGTTTTTTAAAAAGCATAATTTTCCTTTAAAAAAATTATAAATAAATGTTTTACAGAGTTAAAAAGTTGCACTTAGTAAAATAATTAACTACACATTAATTATTGATATACAGTAATAATGACATTTTAAACTTTACATGTAATGTTGTCTATGTGTGACATTTAATGTGAAATTTTATATATCAATGTACCATTTGAGGTTTTGACAAGGTTTTTGACAAATAGTTTTTGACATGACAGTTTAAATCGTCAAAAACTGACACGTGTCAAAAACCTGCCAACACTGTTACCGAGCATGAGCATAAGTTACTTAAAATTGGTTTTTAATTTGGTATGCATCTTAAAGCTGAACTATACACTGTTAAAACTACCGGTGACACATGGCACCCCCTAGGGATGAAAGGCTCGTCTCACTGGTGACAGCTCTAGGGGAGCCACAATGGCACCCTTAACTAGGGTGAAAGGTTGATACCCCTAATACAGGGTATCCCAGGGGTGAAAGGATGGCACCCCAGGGGAGAGTAATGGCATACCTCTATTTCAAGGTGCCCAGCGATACCCCACAAGGGAAAACATCCCCCCCCCCCGGGTTCCCAAATGGCACCTTCAGTTTAAACAGTATTTAGTATACTATGTGCAGACTTTCACGATCTCTTAATTTCAGAAGGAGACTTGTGATTTTCCTTGTTTTTCTAAACTCCTGATTTTCTTGGGCATTTTGCGATATTTTATTATTTTGTATTCAAACTAGCTGACCCGCCCGGCGTTGCCCAAGCCCATGATAAAACTTTAAAAAAAATTTCAAATTTGTATTATTTTATATTTTTAACTGGATTTTGTATGAATTTATATTTTTAATGACAAAATCATAAGAAAACATTTTCATTTTTCGCGTAGGATCCTTTCATTGTTAAAAAAAAAAATAGATTTTGTTGTCCAAACCCATTGAAATTTTTAATGGTCATAAATATAACAGTTTTACATCCCGTGTGAAAATTTGAAAATTACGTCAGAAATATTGTTATATGGTTGTAAAATAAATACGTTTTCTTTTTGTTTTTGCATCGGGTTTGTTAAAAAAAAAAAAAAAAAAAAAATAGTATTTGTCGTCTGAACGTTCTGAAATTTTAGTCGTTTATAAATGTAACTGTTTCTAAGTCTTGTATAAAATTAAGTGAAAATATATGCATTTTAAATAGTGAAAACATTACCCGGAGCCGAGCGTGACCGCACGCAGAAACACCTCCATTATTATGGGTTTTCGCCAAAAATTTCTCATACTTTATTTATTTATTTTTTTTGTATTTCTTCTTATCCGAACGTTTTGAAATTATTGTAGGTGATGTAAAATTTTTATCTGGTTTACCGAGACGTTCTAAAAGTTACTAAACGTTCGTATTTCGACACAATCTTTGTGTGTTATGAAAGTTTGTGTCGAAATACAAACGTTTAGTAACTTTTTGCTTAAGAAAAAAAATCTTGTGTGGTGCGAAATGACCTGCGTTCTCCGGTGTTTCTGAAAGAGTTAAAATTCGTATATATATATATATTTTAAACTAATTTTACCGTTTATTAGAAGAAGGTTTCGACTTTAAGAGCATATGTTTGGTTCGTCTGTATTTATAAAATTACGCTCTTGAATGCCGTTGCCATAAGGGAAAACGACCATTTTCAAAAATGTTTTCAAAGGGTTAACATCAATTCTTTTTAATTGATTCAGGCATTTCAGATGTAAGAGTGAGATTTTTCAGATATGTTTCTCATTTTTAAATAAACCAAACGGTTTAGTCAAAAGAAGTTAAAACTGAATTGCGAAATAAACGCATTCATCATTTAAATGGTTCTTCATTCTCATTCGCTGCTGTAGTTCTGGACATGTGCGAGTGCTGAAAGCCCGCTCACAAAGAAAGAGATGGATTATTGATCAGTTTTTAATTAATATTTTGTTTAATTATTAAAATATTAAAATTCTGAGACTCAGGTGCATCAGGAGAGGCCTTGGACTATCCTCACCTAAATTTTCAGACTTCTAGGTGCACTAGTCATCGTACACACACAGAGCGAATCTTTATTTTATTAGTGTAGATGTACTGTGATTGAGGGATAAAATCTTCAATTCAGGTATTTGTTTAGTATGATTGATTAAGCTGTATTCAGATTATAAGGGATGAATCTTTAAAACTTGGTGACTGTTATTATGGACATATTATATACTTTCTTTTAAGTTACATTTCTGTATGTATGGTGGCAGTCAAATCTTGTGACTCATTTTTCATCCACTTCCTGTTGACGTAGCACTTTGAAATTTGGAATGTATATGTATTCCTGAGTCAATACATGAATTGGACATTATTTTTTAAAAATTCGATCCCTAAAGGGGGTAAACATCGTCCCAAAACTTGCATTTCCCCGATAGAAATAACGTTATGATTGTTTAATTGAAGAAATAGCTCCATTGTTGCAACATTCATCCATTTTCACCACATTGTTGCCTGCATCATTATGACGTCACCATTGAGCGATGCACACATTTGTGCTTTATAATATAAGTTGACTTTTTTATGAATTTTAATGAAAGTATGTTTTTATTTTTAGTTTTTACATTTAATTAATTTTGATTCGCAATAATTTGCCTCAATTAAGAATTATTTAAGGTATTTACCTTCACTATTGCTTTATAAGTGTTTAGGAAGAAACTGTTTGTCTCTGTTATTTGTATGTAATTTAAAAGTATGTTACAATATCCTAAATGTCATATGCTAAAGTATTTTTTACAGCAAGACATGTGCATATATATTTTCTTATTTAAATATTTCTTTTTTAATCTTCCAAGCATTACTTGAAAATAAACTTGTACTACACATTTTTTACATTTAAAATATAATTTTCATCTAAAAAAAAACACGATTTCTGAAATAAAATTCCTCATTTTTGGTTACCAAAACTCTGCAAGTCTGTAAAAGATGTTTGTAGAATATAAATAAAACCATATACAGGACAACACAAAAAATTGGATACATGGCTGCCTATGTATTATAATTTTTGGAAGGGTAATTTCAATAGTTTTAACCATATTTTAGCCTGGATTAAATTTTAGCTTAATATGTGGCGTGAACCGCCTACTTCGAAAAATAACTTGTTTGCATGCGGAGCCAGCAGGGATTTTTTTTGTTTTTAATTTTTTTTTGCTATAACGGTTGGTCCTATAAAAAACTTGTCAATATAAAAGTTTTAGATAATATTAAGAGGATTAATAATAAATTTATGCGGATTTGATATCTTTTGAATTGACGAAGCTATGATTTTTTTCTTCTAACCCCCCCCCTTTTCCCCCCCTTGGGGCCATTTTTAATTATATCAAAAATCTGTCATACATAAATTTTCGGCCCTTTTCCTAGAAGTAATAATAACTTTAAACGGATTCGATACGTATAATAATTAAGAAATTATGGGGGGTTTTCTGTTTTCACAAAAAGCCCCCCATTCCTCCCCCCCCCCTTTGTTCGATTTGGCCCATTAACGAACTTGACCGAGATTTTATGCCCCTTGATTTTATGTATCAGTTTGGAAGAGATTTATGCAGAATTTTTCCAGTTATCGTGGTCATAAAGAAGTGACATATATATATATATAGATAGATAGATAGATAGATAAAGTTTTGAACTGGGGGTGGTTTTGGGTTCTGGGAGTCATGATCGGCGTAGATCTGCAAAAATTTTTCAAAATTTCCAACTTAGGTGAGAATGTAATAGGTAGTATTTCTTACGAAATCTACCTAAAAAAAGTCTGCGCTGCGGACGACAGACTCACCTTTTCTTGCCCCTCGTTAGATTTTTTTATGTCAGCACCCAGGTCCATACAGCTAAAATTATACTTGCAAAAAGATTGCAATAAATAAATAAATAAAGTAATAAAAATAAGAGAATTTTATATTAGGACTGTTCTCAAATCTAAACTGTCTACTTTCTGAAACATTTTTAAAATTCATTTTTGTTCACAAATGTATGAAAATTGTCAGGTGCTCTTATTCAGTAGCTATGTAATCGAAATATTTTTCCGGTTTTCGGTAAAGACTTTTCTGAAAATACTGCGTTTTGAACCAAATTTCTGGACTCGAAAGCGCAGGAAAGTAAAAAAAAAAAAAAAAAAAAAAAAAAAAAAAAAAAAAAAAAACTGCCGTTCTGAGAGAACAGTAGCTTACAACTCAAGCTGTAATTCAATTATCGGGAAAAAAAAAAAAAACTGTTCGATTACAAATAACTTCAATAATCCTGCCGCAAATATCATGCTCTTATGTTTAAAAATGTGTCAAAGTTTCGCGTTGTTGTGCGTGTATGTGTGTGTGTGTGTGGGGGGGGGGGGTGTATTTTTTGAGAATCGCCTTAAAATTAATTAAACCGTACGTGTATTTTTCTTCAGTTTGTAGATTCCACAATTAGAATCACTTAAATTTAATTTTTAAAATAACAGTTGAGGTTTTTTCAAGTATTGTGGACTTTTGTATAAAAAAATAATACTTTATTTTATTAGTTTGTTGTTCGGAAGTTCAGAAAGGCAAAGAGCAAGATTTTAGTTTTATTGTTTCTTTCTTTTTTCTTTTTCTTTTTTTTTTTTTTTTTTTTTGTCCTATAGAATAGTTGTTTCTTTAATTATTAAAAAACAAAAAGAAATAAAAATAGTATTTTTTAACAAAGTTTGTAATAAAGTATACTTAAAACAAAAATAATTAATTATCGTCACTATTTAGAATTTTGTAACAATTTATGTATTAATTTTTAACGTTTAATAATATCTTAGTCATCTTAAAACGAAATTCCCCTATTAAGTCAACAATAATAATAAATAGTACAGAAATGACGCCAAAATGGTGAAGAGCTGGAAATATGGCTACCTTCCAATTTATTCTCTATGTCTATTTGGAGGTAATAGTCCCGGATGATTGACAGGTCTCTTCTCGTGAAAGGTCTATAGGACAACACAAAAAATTGGATACATGGCTGTCTATGTCTTATAATTTTTGGAAGGGTGATTTCAGTAGTTTAACCATATTTTAGCCTGGATTAAATTTTAGCTTAATAAGTGGTGTGTATAAATATCTGTAGGTAATATACAGAGCTGTACAAAAGAATTCTATCTACTAGTAGAAATTGCTGAAGGTAAATTTTCAACCAATAATGCGCCCTTTTACTTAGCTAAATTTTAGCATGTAGAATGCATACAAATCTATTGAGCAAATACAGGGCTTCACAAAAGAATAGGAATACTTTTTCGTCTATGGATGGTATTTGCTGAAATCTGACTTTCAAATGTGTTATTTATTTTTTCAAAATCTTTACTTAGGTTTTGTATTTCCCTTATTAAACAGATATCAATTATAACCGGTGTTAAGTAAATCGCGTTGAATTTGATAATCTAAGAGGAGTAGTTGCGAAATACAAACAGGCAGATCAGATTTTAACACCTTAATCCCCGTTACATTCACGGGCAGTGTAAGCTACTTTTTTAAAATTCAGATTGTTTGATTCCCACCAGTTTTTTAAAATAGTGTAATTGGCTTTATGCTCGCATTATTTTATCTGCCATACCTGAAATAATCCGAATATTTTCTACTTAAAAAAAACTGTGGCAATCAAGCAATCTGAATTTTGAAAAAAAGTAGCCTACGCTTATCGGGCCCGACGATTAAGGGGTTAATATAATAGATTTGTGTTCATTTTTTCCCTAATAATGTTACTGATCGTTGTATTATTAATATATGAAATTGATTCACGCTCCACTTAAAACATATTTGAAAATTCCCGTTTTATTTCAAATATGACGTCACTTTGATCCCAGAGAAATATATTTTGAATGATATATTTCTTTTTAATTTTCTTTTCCTGGCAGTCATAACGGGAATTTTAGCAGAAAACTCACATCTGTATGAAACTAATATCCATGTTTATTATTAATCAGTATCGATAAAAATATATTTCAGTTTTTCATCTTAAATATGACGTCCATTATCTATCTACTTTTATTATACACTTATATTCATGCTCCTTGTATTTTTACGAATATTTGAAAAAAACAAACAAAAAAAAAACATGTTTTATTTATGACGTCATATTTGTTCATGTCAAAAAGGATTTTTTTTATAGTTTCATGGTCCAAGCGAAATCTTTCCTTAATAATATAATTATTGTTAATTTTTCTTCTAATTATAACACAGTTTTTGACAGAAAATATCTTCTAACAAATTAATCTTCTAACAATAACAAATACTTCATATTTTTGTATCAAATATCACGGAAATTCATCTTCTTTTGAATTTTCAATTTTCACGTGAAAAATCGTTCAATTGAAAATTTATTTTTCTGCGTTTTTATTTATTGGCAACGATCAAAGCCCTAGCAACGATAATGTAAAATGGTTAAATTTTATGGAAAAATGTCCATTGATTCTCTATGAAAATAATCACATTTTAAATTATTAAGAAAACTATTTTAATAAAAAAAAATATATAGTCTATGATAATTTCTGGGTTATAATCCATCTACGAGCAGGGAATACCGAGCAATGCTCGGTCAAAATTAAATTTGAGTTCAAATATCATGACCCATGACCAAAATGACCCACTAATTGAATTTTCTCGAACATGTGACTTAACCCAGCAGTCTTCTCGTGCCCGAAAACTATAGGATGCAAAATTTAGTGTAAATTGAGCCGCTTTTTAGATCTTGACCCACAATGACTCAGGAATGACCCACTAATCGAATTTTCTCGGACATGTGACCTAGCCCAATGATTTTATCGTGCTCGAAACTCGTAGGACACAAAATTTAATCAAAATTGTTAGAGCCGTTTTTTAGATAAAACTATTTTGACCCGCGTTGACCCAAAAATGACCCACTAATCGAAAGTTCTCGAACACGTCACCCAGCCCAATAGTCTTCTCGTGCCCGAAAATGGTCGGATACAAAATTTCGTCAAAATCGTTTGAATCGTTTTTTAGATACAATTAGCTAGACCATGACCCAAAATGACCCACTAATCGAATTTTCTCGAACATGTGACCTAGCCCAATGGTTTTCTGGTGCCCCAAAACGGTAGGATACGAAATTTCGTCAAAATCGTTTGAGCCGTTTTTAAGATAAAATTTGCATATATATATATAACCACACACAAGATTTGCTCGTATTAGAATGTATGATATACAAAGATACAGGGCCATTAAATCCTCCATTTAGATGTTTACTTCAGCCAAATATTTACACACACAATCGCATTTATAATATTATTAGGATTCCATCTTTAAAATCTGCATGTTGCATTAGAAAAGGCACTTTAAAGAAAAACCTAACAATATTTTTAAATGTATGGAAAGACATGTGCAACTTACTGGAAAGCATTTGTAAATCTTTCTCATTTTATAAAATTGGATAACTCTGAATGTAGCATTACAATCCATTAATGATAATGGTCGAGAGTTTACAACCAGGGGCTCTGAGGTGCTATACAATATGTATCCCAATCAGGTGGTCAGCTTGACGCAGAACTCAAATTGTTAAGTTTCTAGGAATAACCAGGAAATGTCTGAGAAAATCAAGTAATATGAAAAGTTATAGCCACCCTGTTCAAATCCTAAATACACATGTATGGCCTGCACCTGGTTTAAAAAAAGAGGGAAAAAACTATGTATGATGCATTTTTTCATTTTTTCTCCTTCCCTTAAAAATTATTATTTAATGTGTTGTACTTTAAGAAAAATTTACTGAGACTTTTTAAATACTATTATATATATATATATATATATATATAATATATTTTTTTAAATGTCAAACGAACCTTTGTTTAAGTGTATTTTTCTTTCAGGTGCGTTTCATCCCCCCCTCTTCCATCCAAACATTTATCCTTCCGGAGCTATTTGTTTGTCGTTGCTGGATGAAGAAAAAGATTGGAGACCAAAAATTACTATTAAAGAGGTTAGATATTTATCTTTACAGTCATTTCAATTTTCTTATTCTTTTCATGTTTTCGGTTTACTGTATACAAATTTAAGAAAGTAATTTTAATGGAAATGCGTCTGATGACTTTCTATATAATTTTTAATTTGGCCTGATTTTTTTTTTTTTTTTTAGTTTTTCTTTGAAATATAGATGAAATATGTAATAATATTTATTTTACTAAAAAGGTGCAAATATACAAAAGTTTTTAAACGTAAAAACTCGTCAAAAGATGTTAAAAAGATGTTTAGAAACCCGAGCGCTTTCAACTGCTTCAAACAGTCATCATCAGGGAAAACTCAGAAAGTGTGAAAAGTCATGAATGTTCGTTGGTTAAATAGCCAGAGACGAAACTATTTCAAAGGAGGAGAGGCGGAAAGGAGGAGGAAGGGCGGGGTGGTGGATATTATAGTTAAATTCCAAAATTACCAGATATATTTATTGCACTATACCAGATCCTGGATATATTGTATGAGAGCATATCATTGCATGTGTTATTGCCTCGAGTTAAAATTTCTAAAGATTCTCTGATAAATGAGGCGTAGTAATTTGAAGTGCGGGCTATGATTCTATCTTTACTGGAGTTTATGTCATCTTGTTTTTGGTTTAATCTTGATAGAGCTTTTGAGGGTTTATTACACATTATGTCTGCGATATGTTCTTGGAGTTTGTCTTTAAATTTCCTAGATGTCATTCCTGTGTAATTCAGTTTTTTCATATTTAATTTATCCGTAAAAGGTATGATATATACGCCTGAAGTTTCGTCGTTAGGGAATGGGTCTATTTTCCTGTGTACAAGATCTTTCAATTTAGCAGATGGTTTTGCGATTTCGTTGATATCATATTTCTGTAATGCATACTTAATTCTTTCAAATAATTCAGGTACGTAATTGAAACTGTAAAATTTGAGATTATTTTCAAGATTATTTTTACTTTTAATGCTACTTTTAACTGACCCTTTATGCTGGATGTCGAAAATTAAGTTATTGATACGATAAGGGGGGGGGGGACATTTTCTATAGTAATTTTCTTAACAGTGAGTAATTCTTCTTGCAGGTAATCTTTCGTACAGAATTCGATGGCTCTTTTTATATAAAACTTGTAAGCTGCAGATTTGTATTTAAATGTAACATTGCTATTGTAGGATATTGTATTACTTGAATTGCATGGTTTTCTGTAAACTTTCCTATCTATTTTTAATGTTGCATTTTCCCTTACCAACTCTACGTCTAAAAATGGCAACGATCCTCTTTGCTCGATTTGTAAGGTGAACTGTATGTTTGGATCAATGTTATTAGCGCTATTTAAGAATTCATTCAATGCAGAGCTGCCGTGATTACAAATTAAAAATATACCGTCGACATTACGCAACCATAGATGAGGTTTTAATACTGATTTTGATATAATGTCCTTCTCTAGGGATCTAAGTTTTAACTCCGCAAGTAATCCTGAAATGGGTGAACCCATCGGGGCCCCATCTATTTGCCTATAAAATTTTCAATTAAATTCAAAGACGGTGTTATTTGTAATCAAACTAATGCTTGAATTCATTGTCGTTCTTATTTCATCATTATATGCTTGGTTATTATCTATGAATTGCTTTATGAGAATTTTTTACGTTGATTGAGGGGTATAGGGATTTGATATCCATGCTTGCTAGTATACTATTATCACATAAATCAACATTTTTAATTTTCTCAATAAATTCTCGAGTTGAACTGACAACCAGATCTGTAGACGGTAAAATTTCTTTAAGAATTGGTACGAAAGATTTTTCGATAAAACTGCAGTTACCGCAGACTAATACGACGATTAAAGGATCATAAAGACAATTACCCAGTTAGACCAATAGTTTCCAAATGTTAAGCACCAACATATACGATTGAAAAATCTTTCGTACCAATTCTTAAAGAAATTTTACCGTCTACAGATCTGGCTGTCAATTCAAATAGAGAGTTTATTGAGAAAATTAAAAATGTTGATTTATTTGATAATAGTGTACTAGCAAACACGGATAGCAAATTACATATGCGTGGATACCCCTCAATCAACGTAAAAGAAATAAAAAATATCATAAAGCAACTCATAGATAAGATCTAATAAAAAAATCGGGATAACAAATAATCCACCCTTCCCTTTTAAAATTATGATTTTTTAAATATATAGAATTATCAACTTTCTCAAAGCTGAAAAGATTTTAAAAACAATGACGATTCTGAGTGTATCTGAGATGGAAATGGAAGCAACCACCGAACCAATCACGCATTCGGGACAAAATTACTTAGCGTCGAAGAAAAAATTTGCCAAAGAATCAAAAATCGTTTTACGAATTTCGCATAAACTTTATTGAAAAGAGGATAAATTTACTATATTGGGCTAAAAGATTAGAACCGAATTCCTGTTACTAATGTGGGTAAATCGCAGCGAAACGTCAAAAAACCACTAAAAATCACATTTTTAAAATCATAATTTTTTTATCTGTAAAGAATTATCAATTTTCCAAGCTAAAAAGAGAAAAATTGACGATTCTGATAATATCTGAGGCTGAAATGAAAGCGCATCCAGCGAAGCAATCAAGCATTCTGGCAAAATTTCTTAGTGTCGGAGGGAAAAATTCGCCAAAAATTCAAAAATCGCTCTACTAATTTTGTATAATTTTTATTGAAAAGATAATAAAATTTACTATATCGGGCTAAAAGATTGGAACCGGATTCTCGTTACTAATGGGAAAAAATCGCTGGGAAATGTGAAAAAAATACTAAAAAAGTCGCATTAAAAATTAAATAAAAATATCTATTCAAAAATTATAAAATTTGGCTTCAAGGTGCAAAACTGCATAGAGGTACCTTCCCACCAAATTTTGTAGCTCTGAGTGCAGCGGTCTCTTCAGAACACAACCGAGAAATAGACCGACAGACACACACAAACTTCCTTCTTTATTATAGTTGGAGATTAGTGAAATATAGATTTTTATACTAACACATTTTTCAGCTTTTTTATAGCTTGCCGTATTTTTTTGTTTTAGATTCTTTTGGGCATCCAAGATCTGCTGAACGAGCCTAACATCAATGATCCTGCTCAGTCTGAAGCATACAGATGTTATATGTATGTAGTTTTTATATGAAGTTAATTATTATTAATTTTTTTAAATATCGCAATTTCCGGCGAAAAAGCCGCGGCTCAAATAAATCTGTTTCCGACCAGAAATTTTGTTTAATAAAATTTAATTTGTTTCATCTTGGTACTAATTTGAATGTATCTATTAAAAAAAAAATCTGGTTTGAAACAGACTTATTTTAGCCGCGGCTTATACACCGGAAATTACGGTAATTTGATTCCTCTAAATAAAGCAAGTGATTTATTTAATTGCAAATATTTTTATATGAAAAGCTTCATTATCGATTTCTAGATGATTTTAATTTTTGGGCTGCCATTTGCTTTTAAAATGCTACTGATAGTGATTATTTTCAGCATCGGGAAACAATTGCTACTATTTAGCTCTAAAGCAACTATTTTGGTAGAAAACCACTGTTGCATTTCCAGTTACTATTTTTGCAGGAAACTGATTTGTCATCAATCCCAGAGCTACTAACTTTTTTATGTTTTTTCTTTCTTTCTGAGCCTGATCTCCTTATTTTACATTTTAGTATAAATTTACATTGTTTTAAAAATATGTAAAAACTTCCATTTTTAATATATATTTTTTTCATTCTAAATATAGCATAAAAATATCAATTGTTCATATTTCAGCAGAAAACTTGCTTTGGCTACCATCCATATGCTTTTAGGTAGCTTACATTACAAAAAACTACCTATTGCAGTCGTTCGGAGGAAAGCAATTCCGAAAACATTTGGTATATTTTCACCGATCATGACCCCCAGACACCCAAACCACCGTCCGTTCAAATGTTGATTTAAATATATGTATATCTCACATAAGTCATGCAGTAACTCTCTTATTTATGAGCCGATTCGGATGTGACTGAGTATGTATATAGGACATACCAAGGTCTCGACCGAGTTCGTTG
The DNA here is from genome assembly GCA_963931845.1 of Maratus michaelseni. Taxonomy (NCBI): domain Eukaryota; kingdom Metazoa; phylum Arthropoda; class Arachnida; order Araneae; family Salticidae; genus Maratus; species Maratus michaelseni. The sequence continues at coordinate 107,149,913 of OZ007599.1, read as the reverse complement.
GCCAGCTAGATCCGCCATCTTGTTTCAAAATGGCAACCAGTTAAAAAATTTTAAATTTTTTAAAAATTCAAAAAGATGTACAAAAAATTATAAATTGAAAAAATTATTTCTGTTAAGTGTTAGAACAGGATACAAGGATTCTGGAACATTTTTTGTTTTTGCTATATCTTAAAAAATGGCTGACATATGGCAGTTTGAATTTCTAGGGTGGCTGAGATTTGGAAACAATCTGATATTTGTTAGGCTGTAACTCTCGTATTTATGAACCAATATGAATGTGACTCATCATGTGTACAGAACATACCAAGATCTCGACCGAACTCGTTGGCCAGCTTCATGCACCATTTTGTTTCAAAATGGTGGGAAGATAAATTTTAAATTATTTTTTAATTCAAAAAGATGTATAAAAACTATAAATTGGAAAAGGTGTTTCCGTTAAGCGTTAGTTCGAGATACAAGCATTCCGGAACATTTTTCGTTTTCGCTTTATCTTAAAAAATGGCAGAGTTCACAGTTTGAAATTCTAGGTTGGCTGATATTTTGAAACTATCTGATATTTCTTATGTTGTAATTATCATGCTGAAATTTGCATTCAAATTCAGTATTAACGAAAACCGGGATTGAATTTTCTATAATCAAGTTCCAAGCAATTTAGCTTCGGGTATTTGGAAAAAAATGAGTTGAAATTTTAAAAACATGGACTATGAAAGCTACCTTTTCCTCCCGGTACAGGCCGGAAGGACTTTTTTCCCAATTTTTTATTGTTCTGAAATTTATCTTACCTTTACTGCTGATCCATTTTTAATTGACATGTTTTGATTTAATGTGTGATCAACCTTTTTCCATCCACAACATAAATATCGGCATTTATGTAACAGTTATTTCATTTGAAACTTGTAGACCAGAAATAAAACCTCATAATACTTTGAATATATTGGTTTTATTTTATATTCTTTATAGTAGTTTTTATATGACATACATTTTTGCTTAATCTATGTACATAGGTCATGTAAAATAAGTTGTAAAATTTATTCTTGAATTTGTTGCTGTTTATCCTCTCTAAATTTAAAATATTGTATTACTAACACGACTTGATCGAGTCAAAGGTGCAAATTTATAGTCTGGTGTTCAGTCGGATCCCTCTTTTTTCCAGTCTCAAAAATCTCGAAGCTGGTACACTGGAGGTGCTGGGTTCGATCCCAATCGCGCCCGTCGGCCTAATCGTTCGGAGTTTTCGTGGTTTTCTTCGAGCCGTGGATTTATCCATGCGTAAATACGGGTTAGGTACACTTAGAAAGACCCCCCACGAAGGGCATTCCTCCCGGGCCTATATCCCAAGTGTAGATAATTGGCCGTCAATAATCAACCAACCAACCAGTCTCAATATGTGAAGGAACATACAAATATAAACATACAAGCGGACACTACGAGCTACGCACGACAACCACCGTCGAGACCCTGCAGTCTCTAAAAACGTACTAATTTGCTCTGTTTTAAAAAAGATTACCAGATTGTGAAAGATTGAATGGTATTCTCTTAACCAGTGGCGATCTTCTGTAATCAGGTTGCTATTTATTTCCCTTTGGCTGGAGGGAGGGATATCTTTCAATTCCGTGGACTAAAGGGCAAAACTGGGAAATTTCATTAGTGGCCAGTGGCCACTTTCTTTAAACTAGTGGCCATTTTTTTAATTTAAAAGTTCAAAACAGTAAATTTGTCAAAATTTCAATTAGTATTAATCTAAAATTAAATAGCCCCAATAAATATGTTAATATAAATATAGTTCAACCAGTAAAAGTTGAATCCTTGATGAAATGCAAATAAATGTTACCCTTTCCTTGTAGGAAATTGGCATAAATTGGCCGCTGACAGATAATTTTTTAATAGCACTTTTCTCTATTTAGTGGCCCTGTGGCCGGTGGCTAGTGCTAATTTTGCCCTTTACTCTAGAATTTGTCCACCACTGTCACAACAGCTGACGTCTGTTTTCATGATTAAGCATCAGCTATCTCACATTTGAGAATCAACTTGTACAAAATGGGTAATTAAATGTCACTGCTCTCCGGACTTTTATAATAATACCTATTCTTGGGGAAAGATTTAGAAGACAGTGCGTGAAAGCCTAGGTTCGCCTGTTCATAACTTTGGCTTAATTTGGTTGCCATGTCGGGCAATATATCATTTCAGCAACATAAAATTATTTTAGTCTGCTTGCATTAGTTTGGCTTGCATTAGTCTGCTTGCAATATGCGCGGCAGTGCATTACTGCTTATTTTACTGTTTATTACTGTTAATTTTACGGTATAATACTAGCAGCTGGGATATCAGTATTATACTGTAAAATAAAAATTTTTTGCATATATATATATATATATATATATGTTTAGGATCTAAAGTTTCTTGTCTAAGTATACTTACCCGTATTTTAAGTAGGCAAAAACAATTGCGAAAATTCATTTTTGTATTGGTAAAAGAGATTAAAAAAATAGAACTTTGGCACATATCTATATTTATAATGCAAGGCTGATTCTTACAACAGTCCATGGAAAATAAACTACTGTATCAACTTACTTAATTTTGGTTTTAAATGGAAGATTTTAGATTTTTAGAAGTTATTTATTACCAACACACCTGTGTGCTTCTGCGACTTACCGGTTTCTCTTTATTCTAAAGAAAGGTAACTGCTGATGCCTTAATTAATTTTATTGTAGCCTTTTCACTTTCCTAGTTTATCCTACAAAAACTATTGCATATAAAAGCAGGGAAACTGGTAATTTTATAAATATATGATAAACGCATTGAAGCATAATATTTTTAAACTGAATTATTTTAATTGCCGTTTAATGTTGAAATCAGCCAGGATTAGAGTTATGGTTTTGAAATGGAAAATTTTCTAAGCCACTAAATTAATAGGGTATTGTAAAATTAAACTCTCGTTCACTAGAGGCTACAAGTAAACAAAACTAGAGTATTTTCATCTGGATGTGATTCCCTTTTTGTTTTTTCCCCTTCCAGCAAAAAATAAATAAATAAATAAATAAAATAAGCAAAAATATTAAATAATTAGCAAAGCATAGAAATCGCGATTTATCAGTTTTTAATCATGTATAAAGCTGAAAAGTTAAAATATAATAATTCTTTAAGGGGGTTCTCAAATGATCTGCTGAATAACGCGAAACATTCTGACACTATTACTGACTCATTTTTATACTCAAAGGCATAAAAATTGGCAGGCCTGGCTATTGAAGCGATTTGCAATCGAAATGAGTTTTTCATTTTTTGATAAATAAATTACTTATCGAGTTATCGGCAATTTGTGTCACGTGACAACACGTTTTTCTCCTTTCTGGTGCAGAATTATCGGGAATTTGGTTCAAAACGCCAACTTTGTCAGTGTTTTCTGTAGGATCATCTGTCCTTGCATAAAATGGAAAACGTATTTCGATTACAAAGTTTTTGAACAACAACATATGCCTATTTCAGCGTTTCTGAACAAAAATGAATTAAAAGATGTGTCTGAAAGTAGGTCCTTTGGATTTGAGAACAGCCTTGATAACTACTATAGGCATGTATAATGTCTCAGTGATTAATTAAAAAAAATACCATATTGGACAAAATATCAAATAACAAGAGAAATGGGTGATTCATTTTCTGTGAGTGCTCTGTTATAATGAAAGGGTTAATTGACTTGTTATGAGGGGCAAATTAAACAATATGACAAATCTTAAGTAAAAGAGCATCAAACTTAATTTTATTCCTGTGGATTACAAAGTTAGAATTATATCCTGTAGTTTTTGTTTAAATGATAGAGAAATGAACTAATTAAAGAAATTATGGAAAGTTCAAATATGTCCTTAAAAAATTGCCTGTTTGACATTTAAAATTTTCCGGAAAAACATAGAGAAAAATTTTCCTCCCAACATCACTAGTGATGGTATTCAAATAACGGAAATAGTATTTTGGTAACTTTGATTATCTTAAGAACTTGACTTTGAAATATAAAAAAGATTTTTATTGTAATTATTTCTGTATGTTTGTTTTAAATTCAATCTAACAGTAAACATATTCTTTTGTCTAATTTTGACGGGTCCAAACTTGCTCACATTTAAATTTGACTGTGTATTTAAATGTTAGATTAAACTGTAATCAACTTAATTGTTTATATTAACGAATTGTTGCTCTTTTTTTTGGGGGGAGGGGGGGGAATATTGATTTTACTTATTGTATTGTGATGTTCAATGGAGATATCCCTCTTTTCTGCTATTTTCATCTTATGAATGTCTATATATGTCCTTCTCTTTCAAGTTTATTGCTTTTATTTCTTCTAACTTAATATTTTTTCTTTTATTTTAGTGAAAACCAGGACCATTACGTAAGAATAATAAGAGCCCAAGCACAAAAAATGGCCCGATAATTGAAGAAATTGTTCAGAATATCTGAAGAAATGTTCAGTAGATACGTTTGAAACTTTTGATATCTTTTTTAACTGTCTTACTGGCTTTTGTAAAATCGTCCTCCCCCCTCACCCTCATGCAAATTTAAAACTGTAAATGTATTTTTTTAATATCTTTTAAGGACAATAATTTATTCTGTTCTAAGAAAAGAACTATTGAGATTGGTCTTTTTATAATCTCTTCTGTAGATTTTTTTTTAAATCTTATGTGCAACAGACATCTGCCAAATTGTAAAATTTAGTTGCTCTGAATTATTCAATTGTAATCAGTCATTTTTGTGTTAAGAGTTATATCATTAATGTGATCTGCATCAGCTTGACAAACTCAGTTTCTTTCAGGTTTTATCTATTAGAATTTTGTTTCAGATTGAGATTGTAGTCTTATTTTCGACCATTTTGATGAAATCACTCAAAATTTTGAAACAATTTTGCTTAGTTGTAACATTTTCCAATCATTTTTATTTGTTTATAAATAAGTATTGAATGATAATATATATTTTTAAAAACAGAATTTTTTCAGTTTAGTTTAATTAGGTCAAATTATACAGAGCTTGCTTCAGACTAAAAATCGGAATTATTTGCTATCAATAAAACTTAAACTTGTATTTTTGAGAGTCATAAATAAATAGTGAAATACAGATAAAGAAATTGACAAAGTGGAATCAAGAAACACTTTTTAAATATCATTCTAAAATTTCTGTATACCTTAAAATAAGGTAATGTCATTAAAAAGCACTTTAAAAAATAACTGCAGTAAAGTAACCTACATAACAAAAATAATTTTAATATTAAGGTTGTACAATCATTTTTACCAAAATTAGAATCCTGGCAGACCGATGTAAATGAGCAAGCAAACTCACAAACAGACAAGTCATTGACACTTTTCTTATAAAACATTGAATAGTTCGAGAGAAATTTCAATGAATTTCTCTGAAATTTCTCTCTAATTTCAATGAAACGGGACAGCTTGGATAACTAGTTAGTTAATTATAAATTTTCACGAGTCAAATATATATGATTCTAAGTTAGAAAAACTCTTAGTCAATCAAAACACATTTTGATTTGCACATAAAATGCACGTCAGATGCAAGCTTTGTATATACTTGTATGTTCTTATGAATAAATAATTTTAAATATCCCAGATCAGTATATATTAATTTTGTTATTCTGTGTTTAATATTTTTACCAATGACTTTTTTGTTGGAAGTAAATCAATATTTTGTCCATAATTTTTATTTGTCTTTTTAATGTACATTTTTAGTATTATACAAAGGGTACTAGGATAAATGCCTAATAATTTTCAAAGAACAGCTTTAAAATGTTTAACACTTCAAAGATACCTGACCCTTTATATTTGTTCTAAATGCTTTAAATTTCTAATTAAATATATTAGAAATTTTGAATGAGGTATTGTTAATAATTTAAGAGGATTTAATTTAAGCACATAATTTTGTTTTTGATGTAATATTGAGTAAAAAGCAAATTTATTATGCAAATTTAAAACTGTAAATGTATTTTTTTAATATCTTTTAAGGACAATAATTTATTCTGTTCTCAGAAAAGAACTATTGAGATTGGTCTTTTTTATAATCTCTTCTGTAGATTTTTTTTTATCTTAAGTGCAACAGACATCTGCCATATTGTAAAATTTAGTTGCTCTGAATTATTCAATTGTAATCAGTCATTTTTGTGTTAAGAGTTATATCATTAATGTGATCTGCATCAGCTTGACCAAACTCAGTTTCTTTTAGGTTTTATCTATTAGAATTTTGTTTCAGATTGAGATTGTAGTCTTATTTTTGACCATTTTGATGAAATCACTCAAAATTTTGAAACAATTTTGCTTAGTTGTAACATTTTCCAAGCATTTTTATTTGTTTATAAATAAGTATTGAATGGTAATATATATTTTTAAAAACAGAATTTTTTCAGTTTAGTTTAATTAGGTCAAATTATACAGAGCTTGCTTCAGACTAAAAATCATAATTATTTGCTATCAATAAAACTTAAACTTGTATTTTTGAGAGTCATAAATAAATAGCGAAATACAGATAAAGAAATTGACAAAGTGGAATCAAGAAACACTTTTTAAATATCATTCTAAAATTTCTGTATGCCTTAAAATAAGGTAATGTCATTAAAAAGCACTTTAAAAAATAACTGCAGTAAAGTAACCTACATAACAAAAACAATTTTAATATTAAGGTTGTACAATCATTTTTACCAAAATTAGAATCTTGGCAGACCGATGCAAATGAGCAAACAAACTCACAAACAGACAAGTCATTGACACTTTTCTTATAAAAGATTGAATAGTTCGAGAGAAATTTCAATGAATTTCTCTGAAATTTCTCTCTAATTTCAATGAAATGGGACAGCTTGAATAACTAGTTAGTTAATTATAAATTTTCATGAGTCAAATATATATGATTCTAAGTTAGAAAAACTCTTAGTCAATCAAAACATATTTTGATTTGCACATAAAATGCACGTCAGATGCAAGCTTTGTATATACTTGTATGTTCTTATGAATAAATAAATTTAAATATCCCAGATCAATATATATTAATTTTGTTATTCTGTGTTTAATATTTTTACCAATGACTTTTTTGTTGGAAGTGAAAACTATATTTTGTCCATAATTTTTATTTGTCTTTTGAATGTACATTTTTAGTATTATACAAAGGGTACTAGGATAAATGCCTAATAATTTTCAAAGAACAGCTTTAAAATGTTTAACACTTCAAAGATACCTGACCCTTTATTTTTGTTCTAAATGCTTTAAATTTCTAATTAAATATATTAGAAATTTTGAATGAGATATTGTTAATAATTTAAGAGGATTTAATTTAAGCAAATAATTTTGTTTTTGATGTAATATTGAGTAAAAAACTAATTTATTATGCAAATTTAAAACTGTAAATGTATTTTTTTAATATCTTTTAAGGACAATAATTTATTCTGTTCTCAGAAAAGAACTATTGAGATTGGTCTTTTTTATAATCTCTTCTGTAGATTTTTTTTAATCTTAAGTGCAACAGACATCTGCCAAATTGTAAAATTTAGTTGCTCTGAATTATTCAATTGTAATCAGTCATTTTTGTGTTAAGAGTTATATCATTAATGTGATCTGCATCAGCTTGACCAAACTCAGTTTCTTTTAGGTTTTATCTATTAGAATTTTGTTTCAGATTGAGATTGTAGTCTTATTTTTGACCATTTTGATGAAATCACTCAAAATTTTGAAACAATTTTGCTTAGTTGTAACATTTTCCAAGCATTTTTATTTGTTTATAAATAAGTATTGAATGGTAATATATATTTTTAAAAACAGAATTTTTTCAGTTTAGTTTAATTAGGTCAAATTATACAGAGCTTGCTTCAGACTAAAAATCAGAATTATTTGCTATCAATAAAACTTAAACTTGTATTTTTGAGAGTCATAAATAAATAGCGAAATACAGATAAAGAAATTGACAAAGTGGAATCAAAAAAACTTTTTAAATATCATTCTAAAATTTCTGTATGCCTTAAAATAAGGTAATGTCATTAAAAAGCACTTTAAAAAATAACTGCAGTAAAGTAACCTACATAACAAAAACAATTTTAATATTAAGGTTGTACAATCATTTTTACCAAAATTAGAATCTTGGCAGACCGATGCAAATGAGCAAACAAACTCACAAACAGACAAGTCATTGACACTTTTCTTATAAAAGATTGAATAGTTCGAGAGAAATTTCAATGAATTTCTCTGAAATTTCTCTCTAATTTCAATGAAATGGGACAGCTTGGATAACTAGTTAGTTAATTATAAATTTTCATGAGTCAAATATATATGATTCTAAGTTAGAAAAACTCTTAGTCAATCAAAACATATTTTGATTTGCACATAAAATGCACGTCAGATGCAAGCTTTGTATATACTTGTATGTTCTTATGAATAAATAAATTTAAATATCCCAGATCAATATATATTAATTTTGTTATTCTGTGTTTAATATTTTTACCAATGACTTTTTTGTTGGAAGTGAAAACTATATTTTGTCCATAATTTTTATTTGTCTTTTTAATGTACATTTTTAGTATTATACAAAGGGTACTAGGATAAATGCCTAATAATTTTCAAAGAACAGCTTTAAAATGTTTAACACTTCAAAGATACCTGACCCTTTATTTTTGTTCTAAATGCTTTAAATTTCTAATTAAATATATTAGAAATTTTGAATGAGGTATTGTTAATAATTTAAGAGGATTTAATTTAAGCACATAATTTTGTTTTTATGTAATATTGAGTAAAAAACTAATTTATTATGCAAATTTAAAACATTAAATGTATTTTTTTAATATCTTTAAGGACAATAATTTATTCTGTTCTCAGAAAAGAACTATTGAGATTGGTCTTTTTTATAATCTCTTCTGTAGATTTCTTTTTTTTAATCTTAAGTGCAACAGATATCTGCCAAATTGTAAAATTTAGTTGCTCTGAATTATTCAATTGTAATCAGTCATTTTTGTGTTAAGAGTTATATCATTAATGTGATCTGCATCAGCTTGACCAAACTCAGTTTCTTTTAGGTTTTATCTATTAGAATTTTGTTTCAGATTGAGATTGTAGTCTTATTTTCGACCATTTTGATGAAATCACTCAAAATTTTGAAACAATTTTGCTTAGTTGTAACATTTTCCAAGCATTTTTATCTGTTTATAAATAAGTATTGAATGGTAATATATATTTTTAAAAACAGAATTTTTTCAGTTTAGTTTAATTAGGTCAAATTATACAGAGCTTGCTTCAGACTAAAAATCAGAATTATTTGCTATCAATAAAACTTAAACTTGTATTTTTGAGAGTCATAAATAAATAGTGAAATACATATAAAGAAATTGACAAAGTGGAATCAAGAAACACATTTTAAATATCATTCTAAAATTTCTGTATACCTTAAAATAAGGTAATGTCATTAAAAAGCACTTTAAAAAATAACTGCAGTAAACTAACCTACATAACAAAAATAATTTTAATATTAAGGTTGTACAATCATTTTTACCAAAATTAGAATCCTGGCAGACCGATGTAAATGAGCAAGCAAACTCACAAACAGACAAGTCATTGACACTTTTCTTATAAATGATTGAATAATTCAAGAGAATGTAATTTGAATGAAATGGGACAGCTTGGATAACTAGTTAGTTAATTATAAATTTTCATGTGTCAAATAAGATTCTAAGTTAGAAAAACTCTTAGTCAATTAAAACACATTTCGATTTACACATAAAACGCACGTCAGATGCAAGCTTTGTATATGCTTGTATGTGCTTATGAATAAATAAATAAATAAATAAGTAAATATATTCCAGATCAAAATATATTAATTTTGTTATTCTGTGTTTAATATTTTTACCAATGACTTTTTTGTTTGAAGTAAAAACAATTTTTATACATAATTCTTACTTGTATTTTTAAATGTGCATTTTTAGTATTATATTATCTGTTTGTGTTGCAACTTAAGATTGGGTACTAGGAAAATTTTGCAATATGGATTTATTTATCAAACTTTTTCAAAGTAATTTCTGTTGCAATCAATGCAGTTCTCCATCCTCTGATACCAGTCTTTAAAAAAGCTGTGCCAAGTTTTACTAGGGAGTAAAACCCCACGTTGTCCCACGCTCTCAAAAGTGCCTCAGAACTGGCAAACCGAATACCTTTAAGCTTCATTTTCACATGCGGGAACAGTGTGCAGTCACAGGGAGCAAGATATGGACTGTAAAGATGGTGTTCAAGAAGTTTCAGTCCTGTAGGGGCCAAATATTCAGTGCAGACTTTGGTCCGGTGAGCTGGAGCATTCTCATGATGGAGGTACAAGGTGCTCATTCGTGACTTTGTTCGCATGTTCTTCAAAGATTCCATGACTTTAGGGAGGCAGTGTTCAGTGTACCACTTAGCTGTAACTGTCTTCTATGTGTCCAAAACGATACGCTCAACAATTCCAGTCGATTTGAAAAATACAGCTATCATTTTCTTCTTGACAGATCGGGATTTTCTGACAGCTACCAGTGTGTCCTCATCATCAAAGACCCAAACTTTGTTTTGAGACTTAGTCTGCACATCATAATAGTATAGCCAGGTTTCGTCAATTGTCACAATGCTGTTCACATACCGAGATTGTTCCTTATCAAACATTTTGAGCATCTTCCGGCACCTTGTCACACGTCGCGTCATCTGCTTCTCAGTCAGCCTATGCGGCACCTTGAGACAAAACAGTTTCTTCATGTGCAAATGATCATGCAGAATTGAATGAATTGCCTTATGTATCCTCTATCTGCTGGTAAGTGATTCATCTGTCTTCGTCAAGCATTTTCCTCACAGCAGTCATGTTTTTCTCCGTAATTGGCGTCCAGGACCTTCCCACACTTTCAGCGTCCTCCAGGGAGAAATTTCCTCTTTGTAATTCTCTGTACCATCTGTATACAGTCGTACGATGTGGACAATCATAACCAAGTGCAAGAGTCATTTCTTCTAAACATTGATCTATGTTTAATCCACGCACGAAGTTATAGCACAAAACTGCCCTTATCTCACTTCGAGACCAGGATGCCATTGAAAGAACTTCACACTATCACAGCTAATGAACAACTGAGCCTACAGACTTGTGGTTACGTGCAGGTGCGTGCGTATGAACATATGTCAACACGCAGTAGCAAGTAGCCATCTGCGACTTTTTGTTTCGTCATATTGCAAAACTTTCCTAGTACCCTTTGTATTATCTGTTTGAGCTGCAACTTAAGATTGTTCAAGAAATAATGTGTGCATATAAGTATAACATTGTATTTACATATTATAAAATATTTTCTTATCAATTTCTTCTGTTTGAAATTGTATAGACACATATATGCACAGAATTTTGCTATAATATTTTTTAATAAAATTGAACAGATGCAAGCTTTGTATATACTTGTATGTGTTTATGAATAAATAAATATATATATTCCAGAACAATTAATTTTGTTATTCTCTGTTTAATATTTTTACCAATGACTTTTTATTAGAAGTAAAGACAATATTTTGTACATAATTCTTACTTGTCACACACTTAATATGTGGTTTTCTTTTCATTTATTTATAAACAATTATATTAATGTTATTAGCCAACCCCCCCCCCCCCTGAATGCTTTTGAAACATTTTGTAATAAATTATACAGGGTGAATTAGAGCTATTTTTACAACTTTGACACTCAATAAAATTGAAAAGAAATAAGATAATCAAGTTAAGTTGCTTGTACATGTGTCACAGCACAAAATTTTATTCAGAAACAAAGGTTTTTTGCAATTTTGTTTGGCTAACATTTGGATTGAACTTTTATTTTACAAATAACAACTTGTAATCAGAGATATTTAACATGGGTACCATTAGTTACATGCAAAATATCCACTTCATTTGGAACTACTCATCCACTTTTTTGGCAGCTTTTTCATAAGATCAGAACTTCAAATGAATTTACAAATGTATTAACGTTTTCTTATTGTCAGTTATTCAGTTTAATTTTTTAAATAGAACTTGATTCATTGAAACAGTGTATGTCATGGTCCTTCTCACCCTGTGTTAAATCCAGATATTTTTATTTGGCAGGGATTTCTGAAGTTCCAGGCAAGAATGTCTGTCTCAGGCCACATTCTGAATTCACCACTCTTTAACCAAATTTTCTATAGCGCAAATGCTCTTCCACCAATGGTAAAATCAGTCTCTAAATGTTTGTAGCGTAATATACTTCATGAAGCGTGATTATTTCTTTATTGTGGTTGAAATGTTACCTCCTGAATTGACATTACTGTAATATTAGTTAGAATATTTAATTTTATTTGGAATAATTTTAATACATTTTAAATATGACACTGGTGAGTCTCTGTAAGAATGATATAAAATAATTTTTAGTGACAGAATGGTTTTCATCCTGATGGCGGTCAAAGCATTGGTACTAAAAAATGTAAACCACTTAATGTTATAGGGGTATTCCACATCAAATAAGGCAGTAAAAATTCAATATGTAACTCACCCCAATGAAACTGGGTGGGTTTATTTCTACTATATGGAATATAATCAGTGTTTTTTGTTCCTAGGTGGATTATTTTTGGAGAAAACAACTATTGAAGTTTTGGAAAATTGCCATGTGTTAACATTTTTCACTGTTCAATTTTCAAAGGTTGTGCGTCATAAATAAAATCATTTTTCAATATCTAATCAACACATCAAAGATGATTTAGATATTAAAGAGATATATTAGTGTAGTGAAGAAGTAAGATACACTAAGAAGAGATATCTTAGTATTATACTTAGATATTGAAGTATGATTTTATTTAATTTAATTATCAACAAATCATATTCAAATTTATGCACGAGGCATAGTATATGTACATTATGGGAAAAAATTATTGCTGCGTTTGAAACATTTTTAGTGTGTCTAAAAAATTTTATGTTTTAAAATCGAGAATTTTTTTATGAAAAATAATGTTTTAACAAAAAATGCATATGATTTTTAAAAATATCATATAAATACTACTACAAACCACCCAAATCACACCATTTTTATTTCATAATCAGACAGAGGATACTTTTACGTACAATTTGTATTAAAAAATAAATTTCATAGTAACTGCGCGTTTGGTTGATAAAGCATTTTATGTTAACTCGTTATTTTTCATAAAAAATTCTCAATTTTAAAGATTATAAATTTTTTTAAACACACTAAAAATGTTTTAAACATAACAATTTTTTTTTTCATAATCTACAGTTACTATTACTTTGTCAATTATGATGTGAGTTTTATGACTAAATTTCATTTCTTCAGTGTTCTCAAAAGTATAAATATATTTTGAATTAGGTGAAGTTGTTATTGTTAAGGTCTACACTATAGCATGAAGCGAATTTTTAAACTATTTTCAAGAACAAGCTACAAAAAAAATATATAGATATTTTAAGAATTATTGAAGATTATAATAATTATATTAAGGTTGTTTTTTAGTTAGTTACATAAATCATAGAAACATTTGGATTATTTGAATACGAATTGTATTTTCTCATTAACTTTTTTGTTATGGACACATACACACAGAGAACTGAGCATTTTTTTAAAATATAAGATTTTATTCACACTAATGCAAAGGGAGAATATTTAGATATGAATATAAACATGTCAAAAATATTAATACTTTTTAAGATTCTGGAAGATTTTACTACAAAAAATAAACCAAATATAATATTTCTTTCCTAGTATAGCACAGCGGTGAAAAATCAATCTATGCCAATGCATATAGTATATATATATATGTATATTAAAATTACATGATAGCACAAAAACAATAATAGGCATATATGGAAGCATCTAATACTTCCACTAAGAAATAAATAACTTAGTAAATAATACACCAGTATAAGAATAAAATCAAATGCAATTAGCAACAGTAATATGTCTTGCTGTATATATAGTTGAATAATAAAAAATATAAATAGAAAGTTGTATGCATTAAGTTGATCGCACAGGGATACACATATAAATGCTCACAAAAGGCTGTTTTTAAACTAGTAGGTTCTGATTTTCAAATAGTTTTTTAATATTTTGTTAAATTACTTAGACATATTCTTAAGCATAAAGAACAATAAAAATCAAGATAAAACCTGAATTATTAATATTGTTTCCTCCATTCCTAAGTATTGTGACTGTACACACAAAAATGTAATAATCACATTGAAGTTTTCTTTTTTAGTAGCCCTTTACACAACCTATGATAAGATTCTAAAGCACCACTGATATAAAATTCATGTAACATAGCCATTAGTAACTGTAGAACTTAGGATGAAAGCTAAATATTTCCTTTTATCACGCTTTAGAAAAAAGTGTTTATTCTGTATATTAGGTACTTCCTTTTGAAATAATATCCATTTGTAAGTGCAGAATTTAGGATGAAAACTAAATACATCATTTAATCATGCTTTAGAAAACAGTATTTATTCTATATATTAGGTACCTCCTTTTGACATCAGACTTGGCACAATTAAGAAATAAGAAATCTTGATTGTTGGAAAATGAAAATGAAACTTTTAAGTATCATTATTTGATTAGGTACATGTTAAATTGAAAAGATTGAACGCATTCAAAAAGTTATATTTTTAAAATTTTTAAACACTCTTAGGATCCTATGAGTTATATTAAGGAACTTTTTCTCCATGCTCTTACAAGTCTATTCTTCTATGACCTAAACTCAGGTATGATACTTTGAATTTTATGAAATTTTGCATTCCAATTTTTTAGTACCAAATTTCATAAAATATAAAGTATAATAACTTTGTGAGTTTTGGTCAGAGAAGAAGGGAATTTATACCATTTTACTTACCAAAGCATATAGAAAATAAATCTAAATCTAACTTACTTGCACAATCGGCAGCTTTACATATGTGGTTGCTGAACTATGGCACTACCATACTTTTTATATACTTTTTAAAATATCTCTATTTACAGAAATATTTTATGTTTTATGAAAACATACTTTAACTTTATAAAACTAAATGTGAAAACTAAAATGACTGAATATTATATTATAAAATTGGAGGTTTTTATTTACTGAATTTTGTGTTTTTCTGATTAGTCATTTGGACTTTCCCAATGCATGAAAGTGACAGATTCACATACATTTTTGTGAGATTATCTGGAAAATGTATTTCTTCAGCTAAAATTTAATCATGAATATTGGTTCATCCTTTCCTAAGATTTATGACTGTACAAACAAAAATGTAATAATCACATTGAATTTTTATTTTACAGTAGACCTTTACACAATCTATGATAAGATTCTAAAGCACCACTGAAATTTAATTCATGTGACACATCAATTGGCAACAGGAGAAATTAGGATGAAAACTAATTACTTCATTTAATCATGCTTTAGAAAGCAGTGTTTATTCTATATATTAGGGACTTGTTTTTGACAGCAGAGTCGGCACAATTCAGAAATAAGAAAGAGAGATTTTTGGCTAATGAAAATGAAACTTTTGAGTATCAATGTACATGTTAAATGAAAAAGATTGAAACGCATTCAAAAAGTTATATTTTAAAAATCTTTAACCCCTTCAGTGTCGCTTAATATTTGAAAAAACCATAAAAAAAGTACCTATTTTTTTTATTACAGAAATTGAATAATTATAAGATTCATAATAAAATATGGAATTAGTTTTTTTAAGGCAAAAAAACAATATGTTATAGAACAAATTCACATTTGTAGAAATGCCATCATGCGAGAATTCTGTGTCTTAACACCTAAAGCACCACCCCCTGATAAGTGTACGCTACTTCTTTTTATAATTCAGATTATTTGATTCCCACCCTTTTTTGATGTAGAAATATTCACCGTAGTTTGCGGCAGATAAAAGGATGCGAAAATAAAGCCAATTACACTATTTTAAAAAAAACTGGTGGAAGACAAACAATCTGAATTAAAAGAAAAAGTAGTTTACACTGCCCGTGAAAATCACGGGCACGAGATTTAAGAGTTTGATGTTAGCTTTACACAATACAAATGAATGCGAATAAGACCTTCAATTTTCACATCTTTACAATTTTTTATAAATAATATTTGATATAATATCTATACATTAAACATTGATCATCAATAACTTTTTTGAGTATGATATACCGGGTGATCCAAAAGTCAGGACGAACTTTAAAAATGAATAATTTGAAAACAAATCAAGATACAAAGATGCGGTTTGCACCAAACGGATGGAAAAGAAACCGGGTTTTGTGTGGCAAAGAAATAAAAAATAGTTCTGTTGGCGACCAACAGCTGGCGCTGTCGGATTTCTGATGTAGGATTATGCAAAGCAACAAACGATGTAAAAAGGAGCAACTGCAGCAGGTAATGGTACTCGAAGCTTGTATGCATCGAAATGCTGTGCATATTTGAGAAAGCCCTCTTAGTTAAACTGTATTATAAGAATTCGGAAACTGCCATTGCGGCATTGCGAGCTACATGAAGGGTATGCGAGATAGCAAAGGACCAAAAACGTCTTCTGCATTGAACAAAATGATGAAGAAATTTGAAGCCACAGTTTCTTTGGCGTCACGTCAAAGGACGTCAAAGTGGACGTCCCTCAACAGCCGCTGCTTTTTCCACGACAGTGGAGCAGTCGGTGCAATCCATGTCGGTGGTTGCTGCACATGGGGAGTGCAGTGCTTAAGAAGTTTCGAGGCAGACAAGAGTGTCGTACGGAAGTGTCTGGAGAGCACTGCGAATAACTTTGCAACGGTATCCCTACAAGTTGCAACATAACCAAGAACTAAAACCTCCTGATTTTTTGACTCTCGCCGAGATTTTGCGAATTTGGTATTCAATAAGATAAACTGAGCACGACTGGCTTCGCACTGTGCTTTGGGCAGATGAAGCGCATTTCACACTCTCTGACTCTGTTAACACACACAATTGTCGAGTGTGGACCACAGAAAATCCACATGCATTTGTTGAGGTACCCTTGCAACAGCCTAAAGTGACAGTCTGATGTGGCTTCACTGCTATTTTCATAATTGGTACATTTTTTTTCGATTAAGTCACACAGACGGGTTTCAAAACAGTTTCTGTCACTGGTCAGCGATATGTAGCACTGTTACAGAACAACATTATTCCTGAACTGCAAGCGCGACAAGCACTCAAAACAGTCACCTTTATACAAGATGGAGCACCACTTCATATTGCTCTGCCTGTGTAACGCCTGCTACGCTCAACATTTGGGGAGGATCGCATTCTCAGTCGTTATTTTAATCACTCATGGCCTCCAAGATCTCCCGATCTGGCACGATGTGACTTTTGGCTGTGGGGATTCTTGAAGTCAAAAGTGTACCGTGACCAACCGCATCCCTAGCAGCACTGAAAGATGCCATCCGCCAAATGTGTCTGCCATAACGCAAGAAATGCTACTAAATGCTGTGAACGGTGTGGTGCCTCGTCTCACAGCTGTACTTCTGAATGATGGACAGCACATTGAACATTTACTGTAGTACTAATTAACTGTAACTAAGCTGCCTTTTAAGTTGTCAACATTTTTCATTTGTAAATCATCTTTTGGGGCAATAAAATACTATAGCGCCATCTGTTGGTCGCCAACAGAACTGCTTTTTTTTCGTTGCCACACAAAACCCGGTTTCTTTTCCATCCGTTTGGTGCAAACCATATCTTTGTATCTTGATTCGTTTTCGAATTATTCATTTTTAAATTTCGTCCTGACTTTTGGATCACCCGGTATTTCGAAACATGCAATACCAAGTCCAACATCACAAACCGCGCAATGGAATCTTCAGATGGAAATTCCAGTTAAACTTTACTGGTCTCAGAAGTTTTTTCCAGCAGTTAAATCTTGAGCCCGGAAATATGACGGGAACGAGAAATAACGAACGACACCTCAGCCCGTGATATTGACGGGAGCGAGAATTAAGGGGTTAGACGGCCTGTGGAAAATATTAGTTACATTAAGGATTATTTTCTCCTTGCTCTGACAAGTCTATTCTTCTATGACCAAAACTCAGTTATGATACTTTGGATTTTATGAAATTTTGCAGCGTAATTTTTTAGTACCAAAATTTCATAAAATTTAAAGTATAATAACTTTGTGAGTTTCGGTCATAGAAGAATGTAACTTATACCATTTTTCTTTTCAAAGCATATAGAAAATGTATCTAAATCTAACTTACTAGCAAAAACGGCAGCTTTACACGTGTGGTTGCTGAAATATGCCACTACCATATTTTTTATATACTTTTTATAAATAGCTCATCTATAGAAATATTTTATGTTTTATGAAAACATACTTTAACTTTTTAAAACTGAGTATGAATAGTAAAATGACTGAATATGATACTATAAAAATACTGGTTTTTAGTTACTGAATTTTGTGGTTTTGTGATTAGTCATTTGGTCTTGCCCCAATGCATCAAAGTAACAGATTCACATACATTTTTGTGACATTATGTGGAAAATTTACTTTTTCAACTGAAAATGAATTATTTATATTGGTTCATCCATTCCTAAGTATTATGACTATACACACAAAAATGTAATTATTACATAGAATGATTTTTAAAAGTAGCCATTTAAAACACCTATGATTAGAGTCTAAATCACCATTGAAATAAAATTCATGTGACACATCCGTTGGTAGCAGTAGAATTTAGGTCGGAAGCTACATACTTCATTTAATCATGTTTTAGACAGCAGTGTTTATTCTGTATATGCCACTACCATATTTTTTATATCGCTGCTCAGAAAAAAAAAACTGTATCTAATACTGGCATGAGAAATAATTGATTTTCTTTCATTTTCCACATTTTATTAACATTTATATATAAATATATATAGATATATAATTTATGTAAATCCATATCATAGAATATGTTCCATATCATAGAATTAATTCCATCCATATCATGGAATTGATTTTACAGCAGGGCTGAAATTACGCTGGAGATTAATTATAGAACAAAGGATATGAATTATTACTTACTACTCAGAGGGCTTACTACTTGGAACTTTTGAACTTCTGTTGGTTATACGCTGAGTAGTAAGTAATAATTCATATCCATTGTTCTAGATGATAGAAGTTACTTTAAATTTTAAAGTTTATAAACTGACAGTTTCAGAGAAATCATTGTGAAAATATACTGCAGAACTTTTTTCTTCCATTTCAGCCATTTGGAATTAAAAATTAAAAAAAAAAACATTTCTTTCGGAACATCGTGTATTAATTATATCCTGCATGTCAAATTAGAAATTTCTAGCGTCGATAGTTTCCGAGTAATCAAAAATATAAAGCGTTTGCCAATCATTTCATAATTTTTAAATATCTAATATTTTGACAAATATTCAAAGTGAGCATTTGCGTGTTAATAGAAGTCACTGTATAAAATTTCATGTTTTTAGCCTCAGCAGATTTAAAGAAATATATCGCTTTTGTACTCCCTTGAGGGCAGTTTGACAGAGTTAAAATACAGATCATTTTTAAGCAGAGACTATCATCATCCTGAAAAGAGTTTTGAAATCTGTTTGGTGGCTCCAAAGTAATCATGATTTTGAAATATTTTTCGCTCAATTTAGCGTTTTAAATTTCGAATTCATAGAAACTATTCTCAGCGAGCATGAACTTAAAACTATCCACCACATCGAATTTAATGTTTCTAGTCTTAACAATTCCAAGAATTTATAATTTAGCACTTTTTAGAAATATTTTTGTTCCATTTCACACTTCTAAACTTCGAATTTTCACTTTAGCAAACATCCCCCTCTTAAAGAAAAACCAACACGTCAAATTTCACGTTTCTAGCCTCAATATATTCAAAGGAATCGAAATTGTAGTACGTTTAAAAAAGCATAAAAAACTTCTTAATAACACCATAAAATAAGGGATGCGCTAGTTCTTTCGAAAGAACTTTGTCTTTCTTCGTTAGGCGCAAAGAAGATGTGCAAACACTTTGAAAGCCGGAGCAAAAGACTGAAAGGAAATGGGATGGAAAGAGGGACAAATTAAGGGAACAGCCAATAGGAAAGCAGAAGGCATCAGCTAACCACAGAAAAGAATTACCTAGAACACAGAAGAGAAGGAAAACTATGAAGAAAATTGGAAAAACAGAGTGAAAAAAAAATAATTAAATGAAAGTAAAATAGACATTAAAAATTCATAATATAAAACAAACACAAAAAATAATACCAAGATGAAATCAAATGAAAAAAATATATGGTTGAGCTGAACAAGATTTTCCAGGCTGCAGAAAGCATGGTGGAATCAGATTTTTCATTAACGATAACATCACAATTAAAATAAATTGCTAAATTTTCAAGAAAGTCCAATTCTGAGACGTTTTTGGTATTAAAGAAAATTTAGCATTTTAAAAATTAAAACTATGGCCGGAATCTCATGAATGCTTGGCAATTGATGATTTAGGAATTTCTTGGTTAGTGACATAACGGGAAATGTACTTTTAAGTGGGTTTCAAGATTTCTTTTAGTTTGACCTATATAAGATAGATGAAAACCATTGCAAGGAACATTATACATTCCCCATTTTCGAAGATGAGGAACGGGAGATTTAGTGGAGGGGATTTTAAAATTATTGACAGGTTTAAAGATAACACTAAAGTTGAAGCATTTCTAAACTTTAGCTAGTTTGAAACATAGAGGGGGATAAAAAGGCAGAACAATTAAATTATCATGTTTGGTTTTAACAGATTTAGAAAGCGTAGATTTACTAGAGGGTCTATTGAATTTATAAAAAGCATTTTCAATAACAAAAGGGCTGAAACCTTTTTTGACAGCAACAGATTTTAAATAATTAATTTCATCATTAAGGAAAACATAATCTGAACAAGTTTTGAGGGACGGTTTGCATAAGTATAAAATATACCGATTTTCTGGTTGTCTGGGTATTTGAGAGAATATCAGGGGGTTAGAGATAAAAAAAAAGGTTTTCTACAAACTCAGGTTTTGAAAAAAGAATCGCATCTGGTGAGAAAAACATCAAGGAAAGGGAGAGTATTAGAATTTTCTAATTCAAAAGTAAACTGAATATTCGGGTCGAAAGAATTGACAGTTTTAAGAATGGTGGAAATGTCAAAAGGATTATCAACGTAACACATCGAACATTTAAAATTTAACAGATTCAATAAATTTTCTTCAAAATAATGCATAATAAAGGTCACAGAGTATTGGTGATAAAGGATTTCCAATGCTTAAGACATCAGATTGTTTGTAAAAGTTGTTATTAAATTTAAAGTAGAATGAGTAATGCAAAATTTTTTAATTATATTCGAAATTCATATGGATAATGCAAAGTTTGTTTAACTTAATTTAACCAAACTTTAAGTTAACTTTTAACTTTTTGATTAAGGTAATCTTTGACTTCAATATCAGAATAATGAAATTCGCGTAATCTACTTTCTAAACACGAAAGAGCACTTTCAATTGGAACATTAGTATATAACGATTTTACATTAAGTGATAACATACAACAATTGACAGGATTGATATTTTTTTAATTTACTGACAGAAACATACGAATTTTTTATGGTGTGCATATTAGTAATGCATAAATGAGAAGAAATAGAAGTTACAAACTTGGAAAGAGTGTAAGTAGCAGTACCAAACCAATATTAGAAACAATAGGTCTTAAAGAAATATTGTTTTTAAGAAATCTTAGGAAGGTTGATAAAGGGAGCACAAATGGCTGAAGAAGGAATAGCACAATTTTCAGTGTAATCAATTAACAAAACGGAACTCTTAACAACTTTTTGACACAGGAAATATGTGAATTTATAGGATCTTTTTTTACTTTAATGTAAGGACCAGTGCGTAAAATGGCATAAACTTTTTCAGAATAATCTTGTTTATTCATCAGAACAATTTGACCACCTTTATCTGCCTTTAGTTTTAATTAGATTATCGTTAGACTTAAGTTCATTTAGAGCAACATGCTGAGAGCGTGAAAGATGGGGTTCACAGTTTAAATTATTAGAAGAAATAGTATCAGCAAGGATGTGTCAAAGAGTTTCTTTTTGAAAAGGAGTGATTTTTCTGAGTGATCTATATTTAAAGGAAGACTCAATAGGAGCAATCAATTTGGAGAGAGAGGGTTTGCAAGACTGAGAAAAATTTAGACCATGTTCTAAAATGCTTTTTGTTCAGGAGTTAAGGTATGAGAAAAAAGATTAACAATGTAGTTATTGTTAGACAGATGCTTGATTAATATTTGAAAGTTTTTTTGCTTATTACACAATGAAGAAAACTTTTTATTAAGCTTACTTTGATGAGCAGATTTAAAAGTATACAAGGAAGGACAACTTTTATTTTCAGTTTCAGTGACATTGCCAAGGTTTTTACTAAGAAACAAATGTGGTCATAAAACTCTTCTTCAATTTTGGAGAGAGAATGTCGAACATTTTGAATACAAGCTCTTGGGATACTAAAGTAAGAATGAACTAAAGCTTTAGAAATGCTGACAGATTTACTAACAGAACATTGATGGAACATTACAATAATATATAGGAATGACAAACAGAAAACTTAAAACGAGAATAAAAGAACATATGGCAGATATCAAATATGACAGAAGAACTACTTCCTTAGCTAAACTACATAGAATAGAGCCTTTGCAGATTGATTCCAAGAATAGTAAAATAATTTTTCCATCAAGAGTATATTTCACATCCATTATCCGTGAATCAATAGAAATATATTAGCGAAACGAGAGCATTTGCAACCAATCAGCTTCTTTTGAATTACCTAAAATTTGGCACGCGATGTTTTACAAATGATAAAAAGCAATACAACTAAAAATAATAATTTTCACGTTTTCCAGTTTGACCAATTTAAGCCCCTGCTTATATTGGACATGTGATCTCGTGATTTAAGTTTATCATTTTTAATAGCATTTTTTTTTATCATGTTTATCTGAAAAAGTCTCCATTTGAGCGCATGAAACAGAAGTCATCAATATTAAAAGGTATTTTTAAGCCCTTTGTGCTATGTTTTTTATTACTTTAAGCAGTAATTAAACTTTAATTTAAAGTGAACAAGTGCTTTTATTATATTATTTGTAAAGATCCTTCTATATAATATCTTACTTATAATAAAATCCAAAGGCGAGAAAGTGTCTGTAACGGTACCGGGCTGTACCACTCTGGTTTGCGAGTCGACCATAGTTAAACGCCATGTTAGGCTTACTGAAAAAGATATGCTAACACATGACCACTAAATGATAATTTCTTCTACTTAAAATAATGTCTGTTCAGCATATTTTCATATAAAACATGTATATCATATCCAGTTATAATGTTTTAAGTTTTAAATTAAAAATAACAGATTAAACATCCGATTACCTGATGTAAACAAACGAATAATGTTGCCATTCAAAAACGCAAATTCCATCACAAATTCCAAATGAATGACTCTTTGA
The DNA here is from genome assembly GCA_963931845.1 of Maratus michaelseni. Lineage (NCBI taxonomy): Eukaryota > Metazoa > Arthropoda > Arachnida > Araneae > Salticidae > Maratus > Maratus michaelseni. The sequence goes on along the minus strand of OZ007599.1, from coordinate 107,126,477 downwards.
ACGTTTCATTAAAATATCCGATTATGCTCTTAAAATATTTGTAAAAGCATATTAAAGTCTTTAAATAATTTAAAGGATTTCTTTAATTTATTTCTGAAAGCATTTTTTTTTCCTGTAAGTACTTTTTTCGCAGATAATGTTTGCGATGATACGGCAATGACTTTGACATAATTTAATTAACTTTTTGCGGAGTCTGATTTTCCAGTCATACTAATGCATTTAATAAAAATATATTTACTTAAGAAATAAAATAAGATGATTTTTAATGATCAAAATTTATTTTGTTTTTTTCAGGCATATTTTTAAAATAAGACCAAATCAGGTTTTAATTTGATGAATACTTTTAAAAGTTAAAGTTATATTATCTACTTTCGTCATTTAAATATTTGTAAAAGCATATTAAATCTTTTAAATCTTTTAATTTTATTTAAAACCTTGAAAAACTATTTCCCCCCCAAAAAAAATTATAATGACATTTCTGTAAAAAAAAAAAAAATGTCTGTAAGCACTTTTTTTTCAGAAGCAGCGGTGATTTATATTGTAGGGAGAGATTTGAGGTTGATTCAGTATAGTGTCGCTATCTACTGGCGGATTTTGAAATTTGCTTCCATCGTAAATACAGACTCCTCCGGACCAAAGGCTTTCCGAGTTTTGGAATTTTCCGGATTTCGGGTCCTCCCGAAGTTCACAATTATTTGACAAAATTCATGTTTTTTTTCGTGATTCTTTGACAAAATTTCCATTTTTTCTGCTGTTCTTTGACAAAATTTGCGTTTTTCTTCTACGATCCTTTGACGAAATTTCATTTTTTCGTAGTCCTTTGAAGAAATTTGTGTTTTCTTTTTGCGATCCTTTGAGGAAATTTGCGTTTTCTTTTTGCGATCCTTTGATGAAATTTGCGTTTTTTGCTATTCTTTGACGAAATTTGCTTTTTATTCACGATCCTTTGACAAAATTCGAGTTTTTTCTGAGATTGACGAAATTAGCGGTTGTTTTTTCCGATCCTTTGACGAAATTTCACTTTTTTCGCGATCCCTTAACGAAATTAGACATTTTTTTCGCAGTGCTTTGAACAAATTTGTGTTTTTTTTTTCTAGACTCTTTGAAGAAATTCATGTTTTTCCGCGATTATTTGACGAAATTCGCAGTTTTTTTTTTTTTTTTTTTTTTTTTTTTTGGCGATCTTTTAACCAAATTTTTTTTTGTTTGTTTGTGATCCCTTGATGAAATTTTACATTTTTCGGAGTCCTTGGAAGAAATTTGCGTCTTCTTCGTAAGCCTTTGACGAAAATCGCGTTTTTCTGCAATTTGTTAACAAAATTAGCGTTTTTTTTCTTTTTTTTTTGCAATCCTGCAACGAAATTTGCGTTTTTATTTTCGGTCCTTTGACGAAATTCACGTTGTTTCCATAATCGTTTGAAGAATTTTTCTATTTTTTCTGCGAACGATAGACATAATTGATTTGTTTCGGCGACTATCGTTCGAAATTTTGGACTGAAGACTTAAATTTTCGAAATCGATTGCCTTAAATTTTTAGGAAAACTTGAACAGAATCACCCCTGATGAAATAAATACATAACTATTTTTTGTTTCTAACGAATCGTACTATAAATTAATTTTAAACTAAAATTTGAGAGAAAAATTATTTGTTTTTAATTTTGGGAAGAGAAGGGGGGGGGGCGTGTTCACCCACCACTGAAGTAACAATATTTTAGTGATTAAACATTGAAACACAATGGACTGAAAAAAAAATTAGGAATCGGTAAAATTTTCGAAAAATTTCAGAAAATCTAAAATATTAGTAAAAATTTACAAATTTAGAAAATTTTCGAATTTTTCTTTCCGGACTTCGGGTCTTTCCGGATTTTGGATTTTCGGATAATGGGTCATATACTGTAAAATGATTCTTTCTTATCAAACGTAATTAAAATATAAGAAATGCATAGTACAGAATAATTTCCATTTAATTTTGCTTATGTAATCAAACAATGAGTTATATGGTAAGTCAAGCTGTTTAAAAACTTATTGATAACACTTTTTTACAAAAACTTTCGCACATGGATTATTTGTTAATATTTAATTTTGTCCAATCGTTGAACTATTTCAGAAATTTAATACTAAGTTAAAAAAAAAAAAAAAAAAAAAAAAAAAAATATATATATATATATATATATATATATATATATATATATATATATATATATATATATGTATATATAATGTATATATATATATCCTTATTATTCTTATTTGTAGAAATCATTTGTCCTTTTTAAAATGTATTTTTCTACAATACAAACCTTTCAATAATAAATCTCCTTGCTGTTTGTTTGTATGAAGTCTTATGAAAATGAAACGCAGTTCAACAATCCGTCATTTTTGACGGGGTTATGTACTAGTTAGTATAGATAAAATGCTGGGACCATATACAAATTTTAAAAGTGTAACTTTTTAAAAGTTAAAGGCAGGACTATTTCATCAACATAATCTTAAATCCTACCTAATTTTGGAACAATTTTGAACAATCAACATTGTCTATGTATCTCCAACAGGTAAAAAATTAAAGTCTATTTTAATACTTTTAAACACCTTGCATACGCACAAGTAAGATAAATATCTTCTGCAATAGATATATCAAAAAGCGCAAATATTGAACAAATTAATAGTGCAGTGGGGCTGCTAGACTTTTGAAATCCTGCGTTCCTTGATCACAGACACAAGGGCGGATCCAGAGCTTCCCTTTTTTTTTGGGGGGGGGGAGGGGGGAGAATACATTGTTACATATAATGAGTTAATATAGTATAGTAAAACCTTTAAAAATGGAACCTGTCTGTAACGGAAAATTTCCATGCTTCCGAAGGAAGAAACACCATACAAATAAGAAAGGCAAAACAAAAACCTGTCTAAAATGGATTTATAGTCTGATCCCTAGTGATTCCATTTTTACAGGATTTACTGGATGTAAAATAATACATTGATTTAATGTTTACAATTATTTATTAGTAATAATACCTGTTGGTTAATTCATACAGTAAAACGTCTGTCGGATTCCCTCTAAGTTCACACAACTTTGAAGAATAATCCGGTATTTTTAATATGCTGCCACCACGGATATGATTACGTGATATTGGTCACGTTATGAGAGGTATATTGAGAAAAAGACGTCTCTTTCAATTAAACTTAAACGAATAATTTGTTTACACAGTCTCTACAAATAACAAGACAATATTTACAATTACAAACTCGGATATAGTTGATCCGGTTCCACATTAAATAAAATACAGAAAAAACGTTCTGTGTACTGCTAAACTACGCTAATTAACTCAGATACCAGAGATTACTATTAATCTCACAAACACTTTATCTCTTCACTCCAAGAGATCTCTTTCAACACACGTGTCCCAGAGCTCATTCTCTGCCACAACCAACACGTTTCACCCCCACGTTAAAACTAATCTCTCTCTCCGGTCCCTACCAGAGCATTCTTCGTAAACGGGGCTGGTCCCCTGTTCCCACGTGTTTCGTTCACTTTACAGAACGTAAAACCCTTATGATGGATCTGTCTTCTTAGTGAATGGGTGAAGTCTGTCTTATCTATGGACTTGCAATCGAAAAACTCCTTCTACTATACTAAACCTTCTTTCAACTCAGATCATGTCACTAACCTACTCAGATTAAGATTTCCAGATAGGAAAGGAATATTAGTTTAAAGCTTTACAGTACCCAGTAGATAAGCACACAAAAAGTTAAAAAAAAAAACTAAGTGAATCGGACGATTTTTAATGGAGCTATAGTAGAGGACACAAAATAATTCCAAATGATAGTTTTGAACAGGGCCCTAAGATGAAAACATCTTAAGAGGTCCTAGTACTTAGTGCTTTAGATCTTCAGGAATGATTCTTCTTCTATCTTCAGGTTTCTTAGGGTAGAATTAATAATTAGAATACTATTTTAAAGAAAGACATAAAAGTACCCCAAGGCCCTAATAAAAATATGAGGGTGGTGGCCGGTGAGAGGAGTCCAAGACTCAAATTTAAAGTGAAATTATATATAGTATAAATTTAATAAGATTTTATTGCTATAAATAATTAAATTCGGATACTTGAATGAATAAATAGGTCATAAAAAAGGTTAAAATCTCTTAATCCTCACATGCACTATCATATTAAAAATTAGTCAAACAAACGCACTTTTTTTAAGTTTTCGGCAGATTTTTTTTATACCCCAGACTGAAACATAAAAATATTCATTTCACATTATATTTATAATTTTACTCTATCGACAATATTCTCATGATGTCACAGTAGGTAAAATGACTGTGTGATTGTTTGTTTACACAGTGAATTTATTAAGGATTTTTTACTATTTCTCTTACTCACATTATTTTACTGTCATGCTTATCAGATCAAAACTTAAATTAATGAAAACAAAAGCATATTATTTTATTATTTAATTATTAAATGATGAACAATATGATGAAAATGTGATTTGAAAAATTTATATGAAAAATTTTCTAAATGTAACTAACATAGAAATCGTGATATAAAAATATATTTAAGTAAATAAGTTTAATTTACTTAATTTATAAATAAAGCTCAATTTAAACATTTGAAATTCTACTAAATTTTATAGACATTGGCTATAATATAATTTATTTTAACATTATCTTTCTAATACATTCAATAATTAACACTAAATTAATCTGAAATTAAATGAATGTTCCTTATATTATTCAGATCTATTGCATACATTGCTATCATTTCAGCAACAGAATAAAAAATAAGGTAATTATTTAAGAGCATAATGCTTTCAAATGGAACGATTTTGAATGTTTTCCCAAAATGTTGACTTTTTATAACCTCGAACCCAAAGAAAGAATACTTTCCATTATTGCATGATGGGTCATTTAAAAATGTTTTCAGCTAAATAATTTTTGTATTTATTTTTTTTATTGTGTTCTCAAAATTTGTAGTGTAACATGCTATTTTTTGGAAAACCTAATTTAGAAAGTAATGTAATAAAAAAACTATTTTATAGGGATCATTAATATTATTTTTGACGCTACTTCAATAAACTTACTTCACAGTCTCCTCTTTCGGCATAGCATTTGGACTCCTATCGTAATGCAGAGTTAAAAAATGTAGTTTTTCGGGGCAAAGATGAATCCACAATCCTTCCAAAAGTAGAGTGTAGTCAAAAGTCCAATTCCACTTTCTCGCAGCAGATCATTCATGGTAGTTGTTTATTATACAATAAAACTACACACTTGTGATCTTCTGAGAGCAATCAAACTTCTATCCAGGCAACAGAAGATCCACCACACACTAGATATCATACATGTCGGAATTTAAGACACAAGTGTCTTGCTATGAACATGGTGTAAACGAACTGAAAAATGTCTTAATACTTATGATACGTCTGAAAATAAGACATTTAGAAATCTAGACGCTTAAGTGTCTGAATTTGATGCAATTGGGTTTTACACGTGATGCCTATTTATGCCAACACCATCAAAGAATGTTCTCTAATTGAAGAACGGAGTTAAAATTATTTTACATGTAGTAACTATTGTCACTTTATAGAAAAGCTAACGTGATTAGACCATAAGAAATGTCAAAATTTTTCAACGCTGCTTATAAATCTCGAAAATAAGTTTCTTTGTGCATTAATTAAAGAAATATTTTTAAAAATTATCCAAAAATTACAGATGTACGCAGAGGGGTAGCGGGTGCGTGAAGGACCACCGGTTCTAAATATTTGAACATAATAAGATATATATTTTGAAATTCAAAGAGAGATGAACATCGGCAGAAGGAAATGTGGGGAAGGACAAGATTTTGTGACAGATATGCCTGTGGTTCGCAGCCTAGACCGATTTTTAAATGCATATTATAATGTTTAAATAGGCTAAACTAGGAATATTTTGACAAACCGCATCGGGTAAGATATTTTTTAAACATATCAACTTAAAAAACAATACAAAAATTTATAATTATGAATATTAAATATTGAAAAAAAGTTTTTAACAACATTTTTGAAAATGCAGTTTTAAAAAATGCACATTAACAGTTAAAAAAAAAATCAGGAGATTCTGTTTTCTTGAAATCCTCGTTTAAGATAAATTAAACACACATGGATGTAAAAACAAAAAAATAAAAAATAATAATATTGTTTTCTACGAGGGGTTTCAAAGGCGGGGTGAGAGGGGAGCGGGCTCCCCTGACGAAAAATTCTCAGATCCTCTTATTTTAGCGTTTAATTATTCGATGATCACTTTTCGCAGGTAATTTGGAACTGAGTAAACGCTGGATACGTGATTTCACAAGATTTATTTTAGCACAATTATTCAAATTGGTAAAGAAATCACACGAGTTGTAATTTTCCAACTGGACGAAAAATATGCGACATTTTCCGTCCAGTTGGAAAATCACAACTCATATGATTTCTTTACCAATTTGAAAAATTGTGCTACAATAAATTTTGTGTAATCACGTATCCAAAGTTTACTGGAGTTCCAAATTACCTACAATTTATTCTGGTGAGCTGATTCAGATATCAGACCAGATGCTATAATCAATAAGTTTAACTGGATGAATTAGGTCCTCCAGATTCAACCGGGATAGCTCAGTTGGTAGAGCCTGGCAGCTTCGGCCAAGATATCCCAGGTTCGAATACTTGCCCGGACATTTTTCATCCAGTTGGAAAATTACAACCCATATGATTTCTTTAACAATTTAAATAATTGTGCTAAAATTAATCTTGATTTTAATTCTGTTTACTGGTCATTCATAATCGTTTCCATTGCCAATTGACTATTTTAGCAAAAGTGGTTTTGGGATAGGTTTTTAACAGTATCCACATTAAATTTATATTTTAATACCATCGTTCATATTTGATGCAAACCTAAGTTGTAGAACCGGTTACAACGATTAGCTAGCCATTAGTTTCCTCATCCAGACTTTCTGCTTAATCTTTCTTAAGCGGGAGTATTACAGTTATTTTTTATAGGCAATGAAATACACTTGCTAGATGCCTGATTAAAGAAAAAGAGAAAAAATGAAATAAGTAACATGTCAAATATGGAAAGTGATAAAACAAAATGCTTTATATTTTTCTAACAGACGTATAAAACATCATAAAATGCTATACACCTAATTGAAAAAATGTTACAAATTTATTAAAAAAATTTCAAATTAATCGGAATAATTTAAAACCCCCTTTGTGAAATTTTAGCATCCATAATTTAACACTTAAATCAATTATATAAATGCGCCATTTTCTGTTCACAGGATGATAAAATTTTCATACCGTCTGAATAATCATAGAAAAGCATTATGACGCAAAGGAAAATGTTTTATATCTTCCAACAATGATTCAACAAACCTTATATTTAAAAGTGAAAAGGAACTTCGAAAAGAATTATTAATAACGGGGTTAATTCCAATATATTAAAAACATAATCAAGTGTACATGTACCTCATTAAAGGCAAATGCGTAATGCGTACTATCTACATTGGTGCAGTTGCAGAACCATGTACTACATAATGCTTGCTCAATATTGAAGAAAGTGGAGAATATTTAATTACAGAATATTAAAATAAACGATTCCATCTAAACAAAAAATATATTGCACCCTATTAAAAAACTCTATTCCACAACTTTGAAGGTACTCCGGCAGAAAAAAACAAGAACAAAAAATCATGCTTCAAGCATAAATTATGAAACACTTTCGAACAGAACCAGAAAACTGTAACGACACTTCACAGTTAAATAAAGTGAAAGAAAATATGTAAGTAAACAGTTTGGAAAACACATAACATATTGAAAAATACAGTTTTTGAAATTACCTTCCAGTGTCAAAAAAGTAGTCTAATTATTTTATGCAAACCTGTATATGATCGATAGATGTGGATATATCGTGTCGGATTCCCTCTAAGTCCACCCAACTTCGAAGAATAACCCGGTATTTTTTTGTATGCTGCCACCACCGATATGACTTCGTGATATCGGTCACGTTATGAAAGGTATGTTGGGAATAAGACGAACTATTTCAATTAAACTTAAACTAACACTTTATTTACAATATTTACACTTAGAAACTCAGATATATCTTATCCGGTTCACCATTAAATAAAGATAGAGAAAATACTTTCTGTGTACTGCTAAGCTACGTTAGTTAACTCAGATCAGAGATTACTATTAATCTCATGAACACTTTCTCACTTCGCTCCAAAAGCTCTCTCGCGATGCACGTGTCTCAGAGCGTGTTCAACACACCTCTCTCCCAACAACCTACACGCTTCAGTCCTACGTTCAAACTAACTCACTCTCTCCGGTCAACTGCAGAGCACCCTTTGTAAACGGGGCTACTTTCCGTAACTTCATCAACCTTACTTTTCTCTACCTCGGCTTTTTCCTTCTCATGACTTCGTAAATTCACCGATCTCGTTTTTACGGCATAACAGTCACTCTTAACATTTCCAATCCTTTCCTCTTCCTTCACTTTATCCCTACTATCTTTCTTACATTCCCTTTCTACGGATTCTCTTAATGATTTCTCGTGGTTTAAACCTGACAATTCATCAGCTACGTCAGGATGTAAAATCACCTGTTCCTTACTATTATCAATTATCGCGCAAAGTACATCCTGATGAATTACATTAGTTTGACTACGTTTTGGAATAGCTAAGGTAATTGAATTAATGGCGATTTCACTGCCTTACCAAATATCCCTTGTAAATAAATGCTACCAGCCCCTCTTAGTTTCTCTGCTGGTACTAAATCTTTATGAACGACTCTTATATCGCAACCCGAATCCACTAATCCTTTTGCTATTTTCACATTTACACTAACTTCCACTTTCTCGAGTTTATTTAACTTCTCTCCAATAAATTTAGTTCTCCAATCCCCTTTTGCTCCGATTCTTGCCATAAACGCTCCCCTTGTTAATTCTTTAATTCCTCGCACTGAGACATTATTTATACTAGCTCTTGCTTCTTGTCCCTGATTAACCTGCCTATTTCCTTCATTATTTCCTTTCGTACAAAATCGTAGGTAAATGGCCCTTTAAACCACACTTGAAACAGGTAGGCGTCGCATCGTTAGGTTTCTTATATTCCGGTTTTCTACCCGAAAATGAACTAACTTCATTATTCCCATGTTGTCTCCAATTACTACTAAATTTGTTCTCCTCTTTTGGTCTAAATTTTTCCTTGTTTACGTAACTCTCTTTACCCTTAAAACTTTTATACGTAACCGCATAAGATTTGTGCTTAGTATCGAAATAATTATCACATTCTTTAGCAATTTTAGAAACTTCTAACCAATTTTTCTGCTGAGTTAATCCAATATGCGTCGCGGTTTCCTCATCTAAAGTATTTAACAACTTATCCGTGCCAATTAACTGATTAACCTTTTCATACGTATCTGCACCTCTAATCTTACAGTAATTTTCCCACGTTGCTATTAAACGCGATACAAATAGTACATGAGTTTCATTTTGTTTCCTTTTAGCCTTCTTAAAATTTTCCAAACACGCCTTTGGTGTCGGCTCGTGTTCCCTTAAAACTAATTCCTTTAATTTTTCATAACTCTCGATTTGTTCCCTAGTAGTATAAATTAACAAATTATCGGCCTTATCTCCTAACATATTTAATAGAATTTCAGCCTGCTGGGTTTCCGGTACATTTTTTGTTTGGAATGCTCGTTCTAAACTGTTAAAAACAGATTCCATCCTTCAGTCCCTTCTGGAACTTTAATAGACAAAGTTTTAACGCTTTTAATCAATTTCTCTAGGCTACTCTCATGATTAGATTCTCTAGTCCCATTAGAATTATTTGCCGAACCATGAATTTTTAGTCTTTCCAACTCTAACTCATGTTCCAATCTCAATTTTTCAGACCTTTCTTTTCTATCTAACTTTTCTCGTTGTACTACTAACGCTTCTTGTTCTAACCGTTCCGTAACGATAGTGGTAGATAATTCCATAACGGTTCCCTCTTCATATTCGTCGCTCTCCACTATCTTTTTCTTAATCTTAAACCTGGTATCATCTTCCGAGAATTCAATCCCCAACTCTTCACATAACGCCTGAAGATCCACCCTTTTTATTTTTAGAAAGAAAGCCATACCTTCTACCGACAATTAATACCACCCTACAATAATACTTAAGCACAATATCAAATTAATACTTCCTCAAATCCTACCTTCATAAATTATACTATTTAACATATTTCAAATAAGTAATAATAAATTTATAAATTTCCTTTAACAATGGTACCCCACAATTTGCTTTCAATAACAAAGTAAAATGATTTCAATTTGATTATTATGCAATACAGATTTTAAATTTATACAATTAAATAATGAAATACAATTTACACAATAATATTGATACGTTGCAAGTTGAATAAAAAAACTGATGCCAATCACTAAATAGAGATATCCACCTAACAAAAATTTCTATAAAATACACATAAATTCCTAAATTTAATCTCAATACAATATTTCAATTTCCAAAATTAGTTCTCACCTTAAAGGGTAAAATCACAGCACTTTTTTTTTCTTCTGGGACTTAAATTCTTCCTTGAAGGTTATTTCAATTTAATTTAAATTCTACACAAATTTGCCTTCCTCATTTACTATCAATGTTTCAAACTTAAAACAATATCACTTAATTTAAATATTACTTTAATAATAATTTAAAATAAAAAAAATCAATTATTCCTTCCAACTACTAACACAATGCATTAATTTCAATCATTAATCTTATCCGTTTACAAAAAAAAATTGAAAATAAATTCTAGTAAACAATATTAGATCCTTTTCTTAAAACAATAGTGTAAAATGGCTGTCAATATCTCATTTGATTTAGCCCAATTATTATATTGCACATAAATTATCCTAAATTACACACAACATTAACTTAAATTACCATCAATTACACAAAAAAACAGTAGGTTCGAGAATGTCAGTAGAGTAAAATTATCAAAACACCTTACCTCATACTTTAGCCACTGGGGCAATTCTCTGCTCACTTTTAACCCGGGTACATATTCCACTCTCGGGCAACAATCACTGTAACTTGAATCACTATACACAAAAACACTACACACCCACTAGTACTAGCACTACACGCAGCACAAACACTTGTTCACTTCTGTAATGACGATAGGGCACCAACACTTCCACTGGACGATCCGGCATAAACTCTCTGGAACACGGCTAACTGGCACTGGTCTTCGGTGATTCGGATACCGTCGCTGCCAACATTGTCGGATTCCCTCTAAGTCCACCCAACTTCGAAGAATAATCCGGTATTTTTTTATATGCTGCCACCACCGATATGACTACGTGATATCGGTCACGTTATGAAAGGTATTTTGGGAATAAGATGAATTCTTTCAATTAAACTAACACTTTATTTACAATATTTACACTTAAAAACTCGGATATAGCTTATCCGGTTCACCATTAAATAAAGATACAGAAAATACTTTCTGTGTACTGCTAAGCTACGTTAATTAACTCAGATCAGAGATTACTATTAATCTCATGAACACTTTCTCACTTCGCTCCAAAAGCTCTCTCGCGATAGACGTGTCTCAGAGCGTGATCAACACACCTCTCTCCCAACAACCTACACGTTTCAATTCTACGTTCAAACTAACTCACTCTCTCCGGTCAACTGCAGAGCACCCTTTGTAAACGGGGCTCGTCCCCTGTTCCCAAGGGTTCCTCGACAGCACTTAATCCCCTCTTGATGGATCTGTCTTCTTACAGAATGGGTGAAATAGGTCTTATTTATGAATTTACAATCACAATAGAAATATTTTTTCCACTACACTAAACATTCTTTCAACACAGATCAGGTCGGTCCCCTATTCGGTATAAGATTTCAGTTAAGAAAAGCCTCACAGTACACAGTAGATACACACACAATAAGATAATAATAAGATAATAATCACAATAATCACATAACAACAGTTTTTAAGCACGCAGCTGCCAGTGGAACTTGACATATAGTATGATAAAATCTAGCTCAGCTAGAATATTCACATTTTGCAATTTTCGCCTATCAATGGAAATGCACTCGAAATCTTTTGTACAGCCCTGTATATTATCTGAAGACTTTTGTACACACCACGTATTAAGCAAAAAGGAAACTAAAAACTCACTTGCTGCAATTACCAAACTTAAACGACAAAATGTATCTTTTTTTCGTAGCCCTGTATATGAATTTATTTATATTCCACAAACTTCTATTAGGCTACAAAATATAGTTCAGCAGGAAATTGAGTAAACACAATTAAAAACTACCCTTAAGCAATTCACTCCCATAGTCTGTAGTACTTATGCATTTCCTTGTTTAGCCCTGCATATGGTCAACCGAGATTATAAACACACACGTACTATAGAATAAAAAAAAAAGTTAAAATGCAAACCAATGTTGAAAACGCACTTATTACACATAGACTGTAGATATCGCACATGTACTGTAACCAATACGTTTTGTGTGTCCCTGTAAATAAGCGCAATGCACACAAGAGAGCAATTTATAATGCACCTCAGTAATGCATATAATTTTCAATATGTTTGAAATAGTGAAATATCACTAAATTACACTGCAGACGATTTTTCTCCATATAACGATGTGTAAAAGAAATCTTTTGTTTGACCCTGTAAACAAATAATAAATGTTTTGCACCACATATTCTAGAAAAAGCTTTTTATAATGCGCTTCATAATTATATATCAATTGCATTATGTTTTAAATGACGTAGCGTCATCAAAATGCGCTTGAACCGATTATTCCCCATTGATTGTAATGTAACGGAAAACTTTTGACTGTCCCTGTAAAAAATCTATAAGTGCTACACACTTCTGTTGAAATAGGGAACATGCTATAGTAAACGACAAAAATTTCAGGAGAATAGAAGCATATTTCCGGGAGTTAGAGCACGGACAGACGGCAGACAACAGACAAACCGAAGTCATAAACAATTTTCGACTAGGTTGGAAAGTGTTAATAAAAATGAATACATCCAGTAAAAAATAGCAAGTTTCAAAAAACATTACACAAGTGTAACAGTAAATTAAGTTGGCATCTCAGAGTGAATTTGACACGAAGATATTATCATCCTATGAAATATAAGACTATTCCAAATACCTTTTTGACAAAGATAGCTCTACATAAAATTGCCGAAAACCTACGGCTCTTTAACCCCTTGGGGACGAGCTACGCGTATACGTGATGCTCAGAATCCTCGATTATTCCCGCCAGTTATTACTTACCCATCATACGTAGTATAGGGTAAGTCTTGTAATCGTTTTGAAAATCGAAATTTTTTTTTTGATGGATTTACACGTTTCAGACACTGGAGATTCCGAAAAACATATTCTTAGATAAAAAAATTTGCCGTCCGTCTGTGTGTCTGTGTGTCTGTAAACGCTCTATCTCCCGAACAAATTGAGATAGAGACTTGCAATTTGGTATGTTCTTAGTATGTAATAATGGGAAGAAGCCTATTTCATTTCAATAACCTCGATTAACCCGAACTATTTTTTTCGGACTCTCGAAATATTCGTTCTTATAAAAGGTATATACAAATTTTCGAAATTTGTTATTTTAAGAAATGAATATAAAAAACAATAAAAAAACATAAATTTTGCATAAAGCATGAAGTCGATCGGATAATTAGTTGCCGAGATATTTGGAATCCTATTTCCACACTCTTCGATTTTTCATGACCCTGTATTTCATCTAAATTTCATTTCAAAAATATATTTTAATTGGAAATTTGACGCTTAATCAGATGCAATAAACCGCTAGTTAATAGGATTATTATTTTTGGAGTTATAAGGATGTTTCTTTCAAGCAATTCAGTAATCGAGCCTTTAAAGTTTATGACGTCACCAAGCCACGATTTTATTTGAATTGCAATGCATTTTATAAGTAGTTTACACATTATTTTAATATTTTACATTATGCATATCCATGATGGGTAAGTATTACGGTGGCCCCCAACGACTAGTTTTTTATTGTAAGCTTTGCCTTATGTAATCCTAGCATTTCTGCGATTCAATTAGGCGAAAATTTCTGTTTTGAAAAACCGGTGGTAAAAGATTAAAAATTCTGTAAAGGACGCTCGTCGCGAAGGGGTTAAATAGAAAATAATTACCAGTGTAGAATGAATTCTCAGCAAGACATTTTCGCTTTGAATTCTCCAAAATTTATGTTGTAGATGGTATGGAACTTGTACATAAAATACCAAAACTCTTTTCTGAAACAAAAATTGTAAACACATTATATATTTAAAATAAATTAAAGTATAGTAAATTTAGTTGCTTCTGAAGCAATTTATCTTTGAAATCAATGACAAGAATAATCAGTTTATCAGAATACCGTTGCATAAAACTTTGTTTAATGTAATGCTTCTTACTTCTGGAACCTTCGAAAAATCTTATATGCTTTATATATATAATTCAAATATATATAATAATTAATTGTTGCACAACCGGCGCAAAATCAGCACATAACATATGTAACAAGAATATAATTTCTCAAAATATAAAATATTAAAATTTTATGATGAAAGAAGGTATTTATAAGACTTTTTTATAACAATTAACTATAAACACTCATAACATTGAAACGTAAAAACTACACAGGTGAAAGTACGAGCTAAGCCTTACATTCAAAACAGAGTTACTTTTTTAGAAAAAAAAGATTAAAAACAGATTAAAAATCAATTCGAGGTTACTTTTATAGTAGAAAACATATCAAAATCTTATTACAATATGCACGAATTTAAAGTTTAAAAACAGTAACTACAAAAAACATAAAACTAAAATATTATAAGAGCCAAATATATTAAAATTAAACAAAGGTATATAAATTAAACTTTAAAATTAAATAAAGATATAAATACAATGAATGCAAGGCAGCCGGTCTGCATCCGTACATACAAGAAAAATGTAAATGGATAAAATATCCAATAATTTACTTACTACAGAAGTCCTCCGCCTTGTAGAAACCAAAATTTCTACAAAACTCAATTCCATTATCCAGTCTCTTAATTTCACAAGCCAAATCTGCTTCCTTCAATTCAAACATCCACATCCACCCGTTCTTCGTGAAAGACTTTAGGGAAGACATAATCATACAGAAAGATCCTGAAACAAGCATCGTATTCTAACATTTAAAAATTTGCTTATTGATTTTGAAATTATTCCCCAGAAATTTTACTAAGTCTACTTAATTGATTGATGCCAATATTAATATAAACTTTCTTTGTGTATATTGAAGTACCAAAGAGGCTTACTTCTGGTAAAAAAATTAAAACTGTTTATTTTGTCAAATGAATCCAAAATTAAATCATTATCTGAAATATTAAAAGATATATCTAAATAATCTGTACTATAATCACAAGGTTTGCCCTATTTAACTTTAAACAATTAGGATATATTACGTCACATACACTTAAAAAGCCATAATAAAAAAATTTAATACAACATCAATATACCTAAAGATTTTCATAGTTTTATTGTATTTCGCGGTATAACCCTGTTCATAATAAAATAAAAACAAATTAGCTGCAGTACTGAATAGTTTGTCCCCATTCCTATAACACATAACTGATTGACAGATCGATTGTTAAAATATACATAATTATTGAGAAAACAGAAATGACATAAACTAAAAAATAAATTTCTATCAATATTCAGTTCATCTTCAATGTAAAATTAGTAGTTGGGGGCCACCGTAATACTTACCCAACATGGATATGCATAATGTAAAATAATAAAATAAAAATGTGTAAACTACTTATAAAATGCATTGCAATTCAAATAAAATCGTGACTTGGTGACGTCATAAACTTTAAAGGCTCGATTACTGAATTGCTTGAAAGAAACATCCTTATAACTCCAAAAATAATAATCCTATTAACTAGTGGTTTATTGCATCTGATTAAGCGTCAAATTTCCAATTAAAACATATCTTTGAAGTGAAATTTGGATGAAATACAGGGTCATGAAAAATCGAAGAGTGTGGTAAATAGGATTCCAAATATCTCGGCAACTAATTATCCGATCGACTTCATGCTTTATGCAAAATTTGTTTTTTATTGTCTTTTATATTCATTTCTTAAAATAAACAATTTCGAAAATTTTTATATACCTTTTATCAGAAAGAATATTTCGAGAGTCTGAAAAAAATAGTTCCATTTAATCGAGGTTATTGAAATTAAATAGGCTTCTTCCCATTATTAACATACTAAGTACATACCAAATTGCAAGTCTCTATCTCAATTTTTTCTGGAGATAGAGCGTTTACAGACACACAGACACACAGACACACAGACACACAGATACACAGACACACAGACGGACGGCAAATTTTTTTTTCTAAAAATATGTTTTTCGGAATCTCCAGTGTCTGAAACGTGTAAATCCGTCAAAAAAAATTTTTGATTTTCAAAACGATTACAAGATTTACCCTATACTACGTATGATAAGTAAGTAATAAGTCAAAAATATTTCTTAAAATTTGTAAGTTAAACATTTCTTTCATAAGAAATGTTCCTGTAGTTTTAAGAATTCTATTCTTCTATGACCAAAACTTACAGAGTTATTTTAAAGTTTATGAACTTTCCTTACTATCTCACAAAATTTAGTTTTAAAAGGACTCATAGTTTTCGAGATGTTTTTTGCGCTCACCCCTTCCCTAAAAGCCTTGATGTATCGAGATATGAAATAAAACATAATCACTATTCTACGGTTTTTTAATTAAGAAATTAAAACTTTAAATGATTAAAATAGTGATTTTCAAAATTGCGCACGCCATATCTAGAAAACCCAGGAAACGTTTTTTTGCCCACCATCCCTGGAGGCGGACACATGAATCAAAATTTTAATTATGAATCACACTATCTATGTCTATGCTTAAAGACTTAATATCCCTTAAAATTTAATTTTAAAAGCCCTGAAGAACCCGAGATACCCCCCCCCTTTTTTGGAGGGTAACATAGGAATCAAAATTTTAATTAAGAATCACATTATCTATGTCTATGCTCAAAGACTTTACTATCCCGCAAAATTTAATTTTAAAAGCCCTGATGGAACCCGAGATACGCACCCCTCCCCCTCTGGTGGGTAACACAGGAATCAAAATTTAAATTAAGAATCATTTTATCAACGCCTACGCATAAAAATGTACCATTTCGATAAATTCAATTTTAAAAGACCTGACACATCTTGAAATATATTTTTTGCTCCCTCCCCCCTGCCTTTCACCACCCTGGAAGGAGACAGGAATCAAAATTTTAATTAAAACTCATTTTAACATAAATTTTAAAATACTCAGAACTGTTTAAAAAATATTTTAAGCTTATAGTTCTGTAGCGAGCTTTCAAATTTATATGCTGAAAGAAAAAAAAAAGTCGAAATTTTCAAATTTGAATAAACAAAAATCAGAAGAATTTTCTCTCATAGGATAACATGGGATTCCGCATTTTTTCTTCCCCTCTCTTTCCTTTTCCCTCTTTAATCACTTTAGGGGGGAATTACGTCCCCCTAAAGCGATTACGGATAACAATAAAGGGTTGCTACCAGACACTCTGGCATGCAAACCACTATCACTAAAATACGCCTTGAAATCGGTTTTATTTATTTTTTTAAAAGTACTTGTTCTACAATAACTTTTTAATTTATTAAGCTACTTGAAACTATTACGGTTTAAAGATATAGCTACATAGGACGGTATAAACTATGTTAAAAAATGTAAAAATAAATTATTGGCAGACCCCATAATATAATATTTGTAACCTCTTGGCGAGAGACGCAAAACGTTTGAACACTTATGTATATGGTAATATATGTCTGAAATCAAATTATCGCTAAATGGTCACCAAATTCCATCGCTAATTAACTCTGAAAGCAACATAAAAACTTCTGAATTTTGATCGCAGCATTGCACAAAAATATCATTTGGTATTAGCATTCGGTACACCGTGCAAGGGGAATAATAAAGTTAGAAAACACGTTCTTAAAAGCCGTTGCTAGGAATGAGAGATGAGGATTGAACGCATCAGCTTCACATATCAACCCTTGCGCATGCTTGACAACTCAAATTCAGAAGGCAACTCAATCGGACTATATGGGAAAACTGGCGCTGTTGTTCTGAGTCGGCAATCAAACAACAACTTACGATATTTGTATGTGTTTTTCTAACTGGAATATAAATCTTTTCTCAGTAATATAATTATGTAACTTCGAAAAATTTTGTCAAACAATAATAATTTTAAATTCAAAAGTAGTAATTATGTCATAACAGTCAGTAATTAATAAAAATTGCCAGTAAAATTACCGAAAAACAACTCGAAAGTTTAGCAGTTTGCCTCTAAACAAGTGCCATGAAACAGTGTTATTTGTAATAAAAACGGCTGTCATGTTGCTCTTTTATATTGTGTGTGTCTTTATTTTCTCTGTGGTTTTCTTCTTGTATTTATGCCAAATTAAATATAGTGTTATAGTATGTAGCAGTAATGTTAATGATCGTGGAACAAAATTTGCAATAATATTTTGTTAGATTAATTTTTTTAAATATGTCGGACTTTTAGTTTAATGCCCTAAAAAGGACATGTTTACTTAATGTACTTTTTCGCATAAACTGCCGAAAAGATTTGAAATTTCTTATATGCATCAATCAAACCTATACACGGATAGTTCTAAAATCATCTCTATTTAATATGGAGCGAACTACTGTTGCTAATATAAGTATTCTTAAAAGAAAAAAAAATTCACAAAATGCATGTTTTTTTGCTATTTAATGCTAGTTTATTATTTGAGATTTAAAAAATATATATACGAATAAAGTTGTAATAGTAGTGATGTAAGATACTATTGTAGTTATTTTAGCATTTTCTGAATTTTTGTTATTTATTTTATAAATATTTAAAAAAAAATATTTTAATCCCTCCTCCTCCCGCAAAAATAAAATAAAAAACATTGTTTGCATAAACATCTAAATTAGCTTTAGAGTCTGCATATCATATTGCGGATTTTTCTGTTTGTATATGTTCTTAGAAATTTCTAATCTGCCTGATTTAATAATGTATATATGATTAAATTTCATTTTAAAAATTAAGATTGCTTACAAAATCATAAATTGACATAAGATTGAAAGGTCTGCAAGCAAATAAAGACTCATTGTCAAAATCTTTTCAACACATACTATGTAATATATATGCTTACTGAGAATTTCTATCAAGATTTGTGCATATATCTTTGCATATTCTAAGGTTTATTAGCATTTTTATAGCAACATATCAATTACATACTATCTATTAATTGGAAAAACAAGTTTTGTAACAAAATTTAATCAATATTCTAGTGATAGTTTGTAATGCAATATTATATTGTATTATGTAGTTCTGTTGATTAAAAACTTATTCTTGTGCAATGATACCTGAGCTTGAGAGATAGGTTAAAATTATCTGAAGATTAGAGGCAGTAGAGTAGCACTGTGCGGAAAAAAGAAATCCTCTGTAATTTATCCATGATTAAGGTATAATTTTAATAATAGATTAGAAAATAATTTTTGATTTACTCATTAGTATTTAATTTTTTTTGAGTAATTTTTTATGTTAGAGGACCCTGAAATTATCATTATCTACTTCACATTAAGTATATTGTATATTTGAGTATTATTATCAAACTGGAAATTTTATAAAATATTTCTATCTTAATTAAATTTTTGCTTCAACCAAACATTTAAAATCTGAAATCTTTTCTTTTTGTAGAGCCAATTTTGTTGTTGACATACTACCTGGGTGACTCTAGACATCGGACCAGGTCGCAAAGGCACTAGGTTAAAGATTTTCATCTATTGATTTTCAAGTGAGAGATTCTGCATGCTAGCCTGTAGTATTGAAATGGAATTTCCATGAGCCATCCTCTGAAGTACTGATTGCATCTTCTGTTTTTTATTTATGGGCACTGGTACATCAACAGCATCATTTCTCATTGGCACAGTTGAATATATATTGCATGCAGTATACGGGTTTATTTGAATCTTATACGCAAGCAATATTTTTTCGACTATTGATGAAACCTATTCTGGCATGTGAAATGGAGAAAGCTCTGTTCACCAGCAACTCATCTATAGCAGGGAGAAAGTTTTCCCAAAAGTATGTATTTATTGCATTTTTATAATATTAAATTTTTTAAGATAATAAAAATATTGCATTAAAAATTATGGCTTAGCTCATGAGGTTCAGCCCTCAATGTACTTTCTGAAATCTAGCTAAAGTAGAATGTAAATATATACGTTCTTTCTTTTAAATCTAAATTTTTTTATTGTTATTTTCTTAAATAATACTATGGTGCTCAACATAACTATAAATATTCTAAGATTTGGAATGGGCTGTATAACAATTTCATTACCTCAGCATTCTGTAAATCCTGCATTTAACATACATTCGTATTATTTTGTACGGCCCTGTAAAATAACTATAAATGCTATATATACCTTCTTCAAGAAAAAGATATTGTAGGTGACTGTAAAAAACATACTAAAATTACATTACCATCCACATTCTACCAATCCCGCATTTGACATAAATTTGTATTCTTTTGTGCAGCCATGTAAAATAACTATAAATGCTATTTACACCCTCTTCTATGAGAAACATGCGGTAGATGACTATAAAACATATTAAAATTTCATTACCGTCAGCATTCTATTAATTCTGCATTTAACATATATTCGTATTCTTTTGTGCAGCCCTTTGAAATAACTATAAATGCTATACATACATTCTTCAAGAAAAAGATACTGTATGGTCCTGTAAAATAACTATAAATATTATATACACCCTCTTCTAGGAAAGACATGCGGTAGGTGACTGTAAAACATACTAAAATTTAATTACAGTCAGGATTCTTCAAATCCCACATTTAATGCATATTTGTTTCACATATTTGTATTATTTTGTATGGCCCTGTAAAATAACTATAAATGCTATATACACCCTCTTCGATAAAACACTTACTGTAGTTGACTATAACAACATACTAAAATTTCATTACCGTCAGCATTCTACAAATCCCGCATTTAACATATATTTGTATCCATATATTCGTATTCTTTTGAGCGGCCCAGTAAAATAACTATAAATGCTACATACACATTCTTCGATAAAAAACATACTGACTCTTGACTGTAACAACATACTAAAATTTCATTACTGGCAGTATTCTACAAATCCCACATTTAACATATATATTTGTATTCTTTTGTGCAGTCCTGTAAAATAACTATAAATGCTACATACACATTCTTCGATAAAAAACATACTGACTCTTGACTGTAACAACATACTAAAATTTCATTACTGGCAGTATTCTACAAATCCCACATTTAATATATATATTTGTATTCTTTTGTGCAGTCCTGTAAAATAACTATAAATGTTATAGACATGCTCTTCGACAAAAAACATTCTGTAGGTGACTGTAACAACATACTAAAATTCCATTACTGTCCGCATTCTACATATCCTGCATTTAACATATGTATTCATATTCTTTTGTGTGATCCTATAAAATAACTATAAATGTTATAGACACACTCTTCAACAAAAAACATTCTGTAGGTGACTGTAACAACATACTAAAATTCCATTACTGTCCGCATTCTACATATCCTGCATTTAACATATGTATTCATATTCTTTTGTGTGATCCTATAAAATAACTATAAATGTTATAGACACACTGATCAATAAAAAACATTCTGTAGGTTACTAACAACATAATAAAATTTCATTACCACCAGCATTCCCAAAATCAAGCATTTAATATATATTCTTTTTATGTATTCAGATTCTTTTGTGCGGTGTCATAAAATTACTATTAATGCTATATACACCCTCTTCGAGGAAAAACATACTGTAAGTGACTGTAACAACATACTACAAATCCTGCAATTAACGTATATTCGTTTCATTAGGATTATATATATAACATATTTTAATTCATTAAGAAAACAATTTAGAAATCCTAAACACATATTTTCAATAATGCTTTTTTCTCCTTTTCTGTTGCTGTATTTCAAAAAAGAACCAGGAATTTTTTTTTTTTTTTAACAAATTCACTAATTTATGCTTTCCATCAAGTGTAAATCAAAGCAGTGAAATTTCCATAATCAGATCTCATGCCAAATTAACCACATATTAAAAAAAAGTTTTTCAAACAACATAAATTGAAGCCCTAAAATTAAGCATCATTTTTACAATAAAAACCGAATGTTTATAAAAGAGAGTTTGTTTTTGTTTAAAATAAACTGTATTTACTTTTATACATATTCAGTAATAACTCTCCTGCTTTTCTCATATTTTACCTTTTAAACTAGCTGAGTGGCAACCCAATGTGTTAAATTTACATGCTGTTGATGGAGAAATATTGAATAATGTATGCCTTGTTGCACCATTTGATTACGTTGTTCAAATTCACAAAATGTTTGGGTACTTTTATGTTAGCAGGGCGCAGGAGATAAATTGCCAAATATTGCTCAGATTATTATTATTCATATTACATTCAGTGCAGTTGAAATATACACCTTTCATTCATTTTATTTAAAATATATGTATATTATATACATTTAAAATACATATTACATACATTTTCACTCATTTAATTTAAAATATTAAAAAAAAAAAAAAAAAAAAAAAAAAAAAGAAGAAGAAGAAGAAGAAGAAGAAATAATATCTCAAAAACAAAACATTTTATTTCAACATTAAGGCATTGTTTTCAATTTACACACATGGAAAATAAAATTAAATGCTATTGACAAGATCTGCGTCTGACTAACATAAAAGTACCCTGTTGAGAAACTCAAGGATCTATCCAGACAAAATATTGAGATTGCTTCACAAAATGCTTCTTAATAAAAGAGGTCCTCATCAGAAAATTACTTTCCATAAAAACAAACTCTTGCATTGACCCCTGAAAATTAGTGACTTCTGTTAAATTTCATGGCCAAATAACTTCTGCAACTTCCATAAATTTTGCGACCAATATACACTCCTCCCACACACCATGGGCAGGAGCCTCCCATCCTTATATGTTTCAAAGACGGAATTTCATAATTTTTAGCAGGAATCCTATCTTTCCACCATGAGTAACATTTTGCACTACATTTAAAAGCACTCAGAAAACAGCTCTATTAGCTGAAACATTTTCCATTGACAATCTGATACTTTTTCCTTAATACGTAATAGCCAATCTCTTTAGCATGAATGTAGTTCTTTTCTGTCATATGAAGTGGCACGCAAAATATAGCATTAAAAGTAAATTAAAAAAATTACATAATTACAAGAAAAGTACACAATATATTCTTAAATGAAAAATACATTTTATTTAAAATTTTAATTCATTACTAGTAGATTTTTACTGAAGAAAAAAAAAATTCAATGAACTAAAACTTCCTAAGTAAATTAAAATCGTGGAATCTTCAATAATCAGACTGCTGTATAATTTTTAGTTAATGTCACTTTGTCAATATATAATACATAATTACATAGTATTCAAGCATACTTGCCTTATCATATCATTGAAACAATGCAGAAGCATTTATTGTAAAAAAATTGTGGCGCTCAACATAAGTATAAATATTCCAAGATTTGAAATGGCTCACCATTTCAAAAATTGGGGTTTCTTCCTGATTTGAAATAGTTGTCCAATTCAGAAACACACCAAACAATATAGAAATATACTTTTATTGTTATCGAATAGCACGTAGCATCAAAGTGTCAAATGTAAAATCAGAGTAAAATTTACAGTTTTAAGTAAGCTTAAGTACTTTTCCTCTGATATAGAATTTATAACTAGAAAGTTAATTAATTTAAAAATGTTACTGCTCACCATAAAGTCAACTATACAGTCAACTCTGTGAATGTAAAATCCGCACACTTGAATGGTTTTGCAGATGATACGTTTTTGCGATTTACAAATCATCCCTTTGTTTACATTTTATTTTTTAAAGTCAGGTTATAATTATGGAACAATTTCACAAAAATTGCAATAGAAAAGGAAAATATAATTCAAAATTGGTTTAATATATTTAATAACTAAGTTAATATGAAGAAAAATGAGCTTTCACTTAATTCTGAATTACTTCTAAATCTTCATATTCATGAGTGTCATTAATAATAATAATAATAAAAATATAGCATTGTTTTGTTTAAAGCACAAAAAAATCAATATTAGTTTTTTTTTTTTCGATGGATAGCAGAAACTTTGATAAACATTGATTTGTGGGCATTACTTAAGACTTGCAGTAGTAAAAATTAGTCAAAACTTTTCAATTATTTTACATACAAAATATTCATTAATAATATGACACAACCAGCAATTATTTGTTTATTGACAGCTGATCCATGATAACTCAGAAGAGTGACACTTGCACAGTAAAATGTTGTCTTTGATTGGTTGCTGCGATGGTTTTTCTGTAACCGGTGAAAATGCTTTTATGTTAGACATTGGATTACTACAATTCTTTGGGAATAGTGACAATCTGTACATCTGGTTTCATGGTTTCATTTTCTGAGCAGTGATCCGGGAGAGAATACCCTAGTGCACGGCCACATTTCACTGAAAAGGGCTCTGTTCACTAGAGATGTCCTCCAGGCAATTGTCCTGAACTTAATTTCTTTCTATTTTCATGAGAAGTCAATGGAATGTTGAGTGTTTCTGTTTTCACAGCATTTTCTTGTTGTTTTGTCCATCTCCTGAAAAGAAAGTGAAAAAGAAAATGTTAAAAATCTGTCATTAAATTTGTTGTCATAAAAAAATCACTATAAAACAAGGTTTTTTATTTCTAATAAGATGCAGAAAAGTATCAAAATCTAAAAAGATGTATTGATTTTTATAAGAATTTAAAAACTGGATGATAATTAGACTTTTTTTCTTATTGAGCGTTCATATTTAACATTCAAACAAATGCTCTTTTTTCTATTTATAACATCGCTCAGACTTTTAAAAAATAATGTGAGCATCAACAATTGATGCTCTTTTAACTTATTTTTTAAACAAGCAAAACTTACTGATTTCTTTTAATAAATACGTAATATAATTTTTTTTAAATCATTATTTCATCAAGAGTAAAATGTTTACTTAACGTATTGCTAAGTATTTTTTCCTAAATCACTCATTGTATCAAAATTTCGTAGTCCATAAGTGATCATAGGCAAAATAGGCAAAAAGTTCTAAAAATGAGAGTAAAAGGAAAGAAAATTTGTCAAGATTACTTATAACAATAAGCATTAGATAATACATATCATTAAAAGGTTGTCTAAATTAGTAAAGAATAACGATATTTTTTTTAATGTATAAACATTCTTTCTCCTTTTGAAACATATATTATGATTTAAATCGCATCTAGGAGCAAACTTTTAATCTATAAATCTCTTATTTATTAAAAGCTCTTTTAATCTATAAATTAAATGCAGTTTAGAATTGAAAAATTAATCTTATGTAACATTAACATGACGGAATAAAGTTTATGCATTGACAGGCAACTGAACAAAATTAAGGTATATTTTAAAGGCATATTTTAAAATCTCACAATATGTAATTAGAATAATAAAGTTTCTGATTAATATTCACATAAGAAAATGTTTCCTTTTAATTTTTTTTCATTATATTTTTTTTATTTGTGAAGTTTTATTATTTATGTATAACTAAAGGATTTTAGATGCAAACTAAAGTATTTAAAAAAAAAAAGTTCAATTGCAGATGTTTACCATACAGTTATTTGCTTTGCTAGAGTTAGTATCACATATATATACTATATGAACTTTGAAATTTAAGCATTCCAAGACATCTGTATATTTTTTAATCAATCACTGCTTACATATACTGTTTTGAGATATTTTTATAAGCATAAACATTTAAAACTACTAAAACGGGAAGCAAGAAACCACAATCACCTAACCTAATTTAAAACTTTCACTGAATTAAAAAACATGCTTATAAAAATAAATGTTATCTGCAATGCCTTTTTTTCAGATTTTTGACCACTGTTAAAACTGTAGTACATCAGAATCCTGTCAACCTTTTTTTCGACATTTAAATAATTAGAAGCATATTGTGTTCACGCAACATGTTATTAATTTTTAATGTTAAAATAAATCTAACAAAGCAACACATAAAAGATATTCAACTTTCTTACCTAGTGGAAAAAAATATGAAAGCTAAAAATGTTTGCCACAAACGACGATGCTTTTTGAAACTTTCTTGTCGATTTTGCACACTGGATTACACTCTTCTCGAAGGCATATAGAGGATAAATCTTTTTCCTTTGAAAATCTATGGAAACTGGTTCTTGAATAATCAAATTCCGAAAAATTACAATGATAAACATATTGCAACTATTATATATTGAAAATGTAAATTACACACAAAAGAAGGTCAAGTTTTTAGCGATAAAACATAGCACATTTTCAATGTTATTTAATAGGCTTGCGAAATGTTTGACGGCTCAGAAATGATTCTTCATGCTCTCACCAGAGGGCGTATTCAAGTGCTGGAGTCGCACTTCCTGGTTCTGCTTTCAAAGTAAAAAACTAATTGCCATAGTGACGATCGGATACTTTAAGTCAAGTAGGAGAAAGTCGGATATTTTAACGAACATATCTTACGAAGAAACGGTAAGAGAATATGATGTCGCTTCTCTCTTCTTACTTTGATTTCTTTTATTTGTTTATTAAATGAAGAAGATTTATTCGAAAACTTCTCATTTTAGGTTGTCTGAGATTCAAAATATTATTAATTTTTAATTGCAAATATTTGTTACGCATGTTTTTAGATATACATTCTTTTTCAAATATAAATTCTTTAACGAATAAATAATTTAAAAAAAAAAATAATAATAAAATAAAATTTTAACCATATTTAAAATTTCATATATCTTTTGAAAGAATAACTTTTTTTGCAAATTTTATCCATTTTTGAGAAAAGAAAATAATAAACATAAATTTGTTTTCGGGTTCTACAAAAATATTTACTGACAAAAATAATAAGATAAAAAAATCATTTTTATAAGTACGTTTTATTATGAGAGTCGTGTTTTTAAAATTTTCTCTCAAAAGAAGAAAGAAATCCGAAAACCATTTTAAAGAATATCTGAAAACATTATATAAAGTTCCGCAACTTTATCTTTCCTGGAAATCTAGATATATCAGTTTAAATATGATAAATCTTCAAGAGGTACATCTCGAGATAAATTCATTTAAATCTTGGAAGAAAGCATGGCAAACAGAGACACTACAAATTAAAAACTGTTATATCTTTTGATTTAATTACCATATTTACATGCGACTTGCGTCATTTTATCCTAAAAATTCTAGAGAATTTTTTTATGCCAAATATTGTGTTCTGGGGAGATTTCACAGTAAGCTATTGCCATCGAGTTAAATCAGGGTGTACTTAGATAAAATAAATATAATAGAATGACCATCAATATTGTGTTCCGCACCATCTTTAGGAAAATAAGTTTTCAGGTTTTTACAAAATAATATATGAAACATTGTTTACTGCTTGATATCCTCAAAAAATATGTTTCTAAAAATTGTTTGTTTGTCTGTTTGTCTGTCTGTTCCGCGATAACTGCTGCAAAAATGATCCGAATAGGTTGATTTTTCGTAGGTATGTTGGTGAGATACCCGGAATTAGCTGTATAGTTTTTGGTTAAATTTGGTTCATTCGTTCAAAAATTGTAGAACATTTCTTTTTAAATCATAATGCTTTCCTATGGGAATGCAGACGATTTTCAAATTTCATTTTTAACTGAAAAGAAAATCGCATTTTGAATAATGGATTTAAACGTCAAATTATTAATGCTAAATATTCGATATGGAGGTTTTAAATATATCCAATAGCTTTGAAAATTTGCTGATAGATTCATTAGAATTTAGAAATTGTTTAAATTATTGGAAAAAAATTTGGATCTGTTCGAAAAATATAAAACATTTTATTTTCATATTTTTACTTTCTTCTATCTTTACAAGAAGAAAGTATTGGATTCATGAAAATTTTCGACTTCCGGTTTTCGACGGATTTATACGTTTTAGAAGGTCCTGAACACGATTTGACTATTTTTAGAAAATGTCTGTCTGTGACTCTGTCTGTCTGTCTGTACGTCTGTCTGTCTGTATGTGACAAAAATTTTGTGGGCGCTCTATCTCAAGAACTAATGCTCGGAATTTAATAAAACTTTAGATTCAGTTAGTCCATAATATAAATTGGTGCTGATTAGTTTTTGGTAAAAATCGCCCAGCAGGTGGCGCTGCTATGCAGCATTTTTCGCGATTACCGCAATAGCTCTATCTCAAGAACTAATGCACGGAATTTAATAAAACTTTAGATTCAGTTAGTCCCTGATATAAATTGATGCTGATTAGATTTTGGTAAAAATCGCCCGGCAGGTGGCGCTGCTATGCAGCATTTTTCGCGATTTCCGCAATAGCTCTATCTCAAGAACTAATGCTCGGAATTAAATAAAACATTATATTCAGTTAGTCTCTGATATAAATTGGTGCTGATTAGCTTTTGGTAAAAATCACCCAGCAGGTGGCGCTGCTATGCAGCATTTTGAAGGATTTAGACGATTTTGGCGATAGTCATATCTCAAGAAATACTACACGGAATTTAATAAAACTTGAGCTTCAGTTAGACATTGATATAACTTGGTGCTGATTCGTTTTTAGTGTATGCGAAACCTGTGTGAGATAGAAGAAAGTTTTGGGATTGACACATCCGACTAGTTTAAAAATATTAAAATGCATTTCTTTTTACTTTTCTCTTTAATTTATTAGTTGCTTAGCAACCCTATTTCAAAGAATATCAAAATAATAACATTCAAGTGACTCGCACTATTTTGCTGCAATATTTTACTATCAAAATAATTTTTTTTGTATTCTATTGACATAAAAGAAGAATTTATTTTAATACAAGTTTATTTTTTTTATCTAAAAAGCTACAAGAATAAGAAATTGATAAGAATTTCAGAATATCATTGCATAAATCGTCTTTAATTTAACGCTTCTAATTTCTGAAACCTCCGAACTATTTTATGTGCTTATAAATATGTATATAATATAACAAGAACGAAAAATCGTGCGTCAAGCATAGATTATGTAGCACTTTCCAACGCTTCCAAAATAATTTTACAAATCATACCGTTTAATAAGCTAAAAGATAACTTCTAAGTAAACAATTTGGAAAACGCATAACATATTTAAAAACATAATTTCAGGAATTTCCAACATATACAATATTCTGAAAAATCCGAATACTTTTATTCAGCCCTATATGGGATCTATAGAATTGTATATATACTACATAAGATGCTAAATTTTAGTTCAGTTAGGAAACGCGTAGCACAGTTTAAAATTCTCCCTCTGGAGTTTGTCAATAAACAGAAATGTGTTCGCGAACTTTTGTGCTGCCCTGTATAGGATCTACAGAATTTATACACATCACGTAATAGACAAAAAGCAAGTTAACATTAAAATCGCATTCAGTAACTTAAAACGCACTTCCAGGAATTATTGTTAAGAGACAGTATATAATTCTTTTGCGTGTCCCTGTAAATGAACGATGACTGATATACACACAATATTCCGTAGTAAGTCTCTTGTAATGCACCTTTGTGATCTATATAAATTTCAATGCGTTTAAAATAGTGAAACATTATTTAAATAAACCGCAGACGATTTTTCTCCATAGACGTAATGTAACGGAATTATTTTTACTGTCCCTGTAAAGTAACTATAAGTGCTATGCACACCCTGTTCCATATTAAGCTTCTTCTAATGCATCTTAGTGATATATATAAATTTCAATGCGTTTAAAATAGTGAAACATTATTTAAATAAACCGTAAATGATTTTTCCCCATAGACCGCAATGTAACGGAATTCTTTTGAGTGTCCCTGTAAAAAAACTATAAGTGCTACACACTTCCGTTGAAATAGGGAACATGCTATAGATAACGACAATAACATATAAAAATTGCAGAGCAATCCGAGCATATTTACGGGAGTTAGAGCACGGACAGACGGCAGACGGCAGACGGCCAGACGGCCAGACGGCCAGACAAACCGAAGTCATAAGCACTTTTCAACTAGGTTGGAAAGTGCTAAAAAAATTAAATTGCGGATTCTAAGATGCTAAATAGTATGAAAAGTGAGATTAAAAAACAAAATGACTTAAAGCTCCGACTTAAGGCTGACTTAAATGACTTAAGGCTGACGTTGAGGCTCCTGATATGCAGATTTACAAGTTTATAAGTTCACTTTCAAATAAAATTTCGTATCCTACCTAAACAACGCAACTTGATTTGGATCAAAACTAAAGTTTTACTTCAAAAGCAATTATTAATAGCTATAATTAATAATTAATTGCTGGAACGTCAGTGAAGGCTCTCTGTTGAGACCTGAAAAAATTTTGGCGTCTCTTTGTTTGTTTGTCTGTCTATCTGTTCCGCGATTACTACCGTAAAAAATCGTCCTATTAGAATGATTTGTGGTGGGTATGTTGGTGAGGTACCCGAAATTAGCTGCATTGTTTTTGGTTATATTTGGTTCATTCGTTCGAAAAATACAGAACATTTTATTTTAAAACACAATGCTTTTCAATGGGAAGTCAGACGATTTTTTAATTTTAACTTTCACCGAAAATAAAATCACGCATTAGGATAATTGTAAATCTAAATTATGGATAGTAAATTTACGAAATGGAGATCTTAATTTAATCCGATCACTATGGAAATTTGTCAATATATTTATTAGAATTTAGAAATTAAGTGTTCAAATTATTGGAAAATTTTGGCATCTGTTCGGGAAATATAAAACTTTTATTTTCATATTTTTTACAAATTTTAAAATACATTTCTTTTTACTTTGGTCTTTAATTTATTAGTTGCTTAGCAACCTTTTTTCAAAGAATATCAAAATAATAAAATTCAAGTAACTCGCACTATTTTGCTGCAATACTTTATTAACAAAATACATTATTTTCAGATGATTTTCGTATACTATAAAAGAGAATTTATTTTGATACAAGTTGCCGTTTAACTATTACAGATTAAATATTAGCGAAATATTTTTTTAAAAACGAAAACTACAAAAACATTGAGCGTGTAACATGGATTCTCGTAGGCGTCGTAGTATGTATTGTTGTGGTGTTTTGGGGTCCTTTCTAAAACACAACTTACTTAAACTTAAAAAGCTCATTTATTACTTAATCTTCACTTGACCATTAAATATTTAGAAAAAAATAAGTATACCCTGATTAGCTCCACTGAAATCTGTTGCCATGGAAAAGGTAGCAAATTATATTAAACTAATCAAAATATCAAAACTTAAGAATCCGAATAGGTTAATACAACAATGATAATTTTGAACTCATCATTTTAAGACAATATTAAATGTAGTAAGGGGCAACAGATTTCTAAATCAAGTAGCATACTGGATTGCATAAAGAACACCCAACTCCACTCCAACCCGATCAAGCTCAAATCTCCATACACATTAAATTAACAAAAGTGTAATCATCATATAATTTGGAAAAATGCAGACAACCTGAAATTCCTCTAATATGAGGACCAAAAGGGGAAAGAGTTAAATCCGTTAATAGAATAGGGATATGATGATGTACTAAAATTTTAGAACAACCATAGAGATTCTGAACAAGATCCGATCGGTTAACCAAGAATCGTATAGTGGTGTATAATGACTGGATTTTTTTTTTTTTTTTTTTTTTTTTACTTTTTAAAATAAAACAATTTTGGTGTATATTTTAGAAAAACAATGTTTCTGAAAGAGGAGAGTTAAAGCTTAATTTAACATTTTATGAAATTAAATTTAATATTACTGTTTCACTTATTAATCTATCCATCCTTAAATCAAGATCAAAAATACGATTGTATAACATTGAGTGAACTTCAATTTATGTTCATTAAAACAGTCAGTTATGAATTTAAACTTAAGAAATTTTAAAGTCCTAATTTAATAAAGTTGAATTTTCTCTCCCTTTTTTTTTTTTTTAATTAATCACAGAAAGGTTAGGCCATTCTTATAGGTCTACTGTGAATATAAAAAATTAATTATTTAGAGATTTATACAAAGAAAAACATACCAACTTTGATAATAAACAAAAAAAAAACACAATTTATTTGAACATTTAAAATAATGAAGCAACTAAGTTATCAAAAATAATCTTAATAAAACAATATAACAGCTGATCTTTTAAGTTGAAACCACTCACTGGTTACTTTTAAATTACACATCATATTTTTAAAATTACCATCATATTACCATTTAATGGTCGTTCAAACATACAAACATTATATATTAACCTACAGACTATTTCTGTTCATAATGTTTATTCTTATTGAAATTATCCAAAGATATTCATTTCACTTTTAAACTCTGGTATAGCAAACATATATATTTTTTTTTTTTTTAAAGAGGTACAAATAAATAAAAAGAAAAACTATGCAAATAGTACTTACAACAGGTAGAGAGTTCTACAATTTTAGTCAATGGGCACTTAGGAGCATTTCCTCCTTTTTCAAAATCTGATGAAGCACTTAAGCTGGAGTATTCAGGCTGGGGAAAAATTCAGACGTGGTTTCAAGCTAACATTCATCAATCCTCTCATCTCACTGCATCACTTGCCATCAACTACTAGGTCCATCATCTAGTCCGGAGGGGAAAATCGTTCTACGGTCCAGAACTTCACCGTCGGAGTCAGTAATTTCACCTTCCTGAAGCATGTGTTTTATTCGAAGATAGCCATCACCGTAACTCAGAACACTACGACTTCTAACGACCGGTTTAGTTCAATATCTATGATCACTTCTGATGGTTAAGAAGTCATAATCTTGGAGCGCCACTACGCCAAAAAAAAATAGGCTACACATATCTTCTTCTTAATTTCTCGTTAACAGTTATAGATCCGCAATTCGAAAATGCCCTTATAGCCTCTTTTCATCATAACATCATGATTTAGGATGGTTAATGTAGGGCCATCAATGCCCCACTCTCAAAAAAAAATCTTCCAGAAACCTGTCCGCCTTCAACAATTTCGCGATCCAGCCCACAGGCCAATCTTCGAGCCCCGTAATAAGTCGAATTTTTTTTACGAGTCAAACGACAGGTCTCTTGGCCAAGCAACAAGTGTCGTAAACATTCATTCTCCCGCGCGCTGCTTGAAAAACGGGACCGATCCACTCTGCCAGGGGTACGGGAATGGAAACAAAAGGAAAAATGGACTCATCGTGAAGACTACAGCTTGCCGCTCCACTCTGCCGGCCGCTTCATGGGGGAAGGAAACCATGCATCACCCCCATGGCGTGTGCTGAAGGGGGTCCTGTTAGCCTCTGTTTACATGGGCGCCAGCTATCCGCCTGATAGCAGAGCCAATTGAAGCCTGACGTAAACTTACAAAGCCTAATTGCGTGTATAGTACACTCATAAGATAACGTAATTCTTATACAGGGCGGTCGGTCATTCTTATATCAAAGTCAGACTAGATGACTCCAAATTTTCCACCTGTGCAGTCTACTGACAAAACATCCCTCCCTTGCTGTCTGCTTTTCGTATTTGAAAAACAGGAAGCTACGTTAGACTATAAACGTTGAAATTACTTTGCAAAAAGAAAAAGAAAGAAGAAAAAATAAAAACTGATTTTATTATAATTATTACAATTACTTTTATTTATTTAAATTTTTATTAGAAACAGAAAAAAAGAGTGCTTTTAAATAAATGTTGAGAAAGTGATTTAAATAATTAATGTAGATTAAAAAAAAAAAATTTGTTGAAACCAACCGTAACAAGATTGCTCCCCCCGGCTAATTAAAAAAAAATTTTTTTTTGAGAAAACAAATTATTTTTTTGAAAGGTAACTTGGTACCACATGGCATGCTGGGACCTCAACACTGAAAAAACTGACCCACAAACACAGATCATACATCGATCCGGGACGGGATCCAGAGAGTTCACCGCTGAAATACCACCCTGACAATATATTCCGGATATATACAACCAGAGCTCGCACATCCGTAGAAACCATTACCTAAAATATTACCTGAAACATGTCCATAAAAGAGTACTACCAGAGGAGGGACCACAAGGCTGATTTTACCACTAAAATGACCAAGATATTTTCTGCACCTGTAAAAGAACACATGTTCCACCTGATTGTGAAACCTCACTTCCCTACTACTGTCATTCCTACGCATAACTGCATCCTTCCTGAGACTTCTGGCAACAGAACTGTAAATAATACATAAATTGAATTTTGAAAAAAAAAAAATTAGCCGAAAAAGAAGAGAAGTGCCCACTGATTAATTGTCACTATACTGCTTATATACATAACTTCAATAATTGGCATCACAGTATATTACAACACTATCTATTAATGTAAATAAGTACTAGTAATATCATAGTTACAACACTGTAAATGTCAATGAAATTTGTAAAACACATATTAATTCTATTATACAAAAATACACAAGAGCAACTGGTGACACACAAAAAAAAATATATACATATACATCTGTAAGACACAAATTATGGTATCACAGACCATGTTAGAGAATTACGCACACAATTGTAACAATTTTATATGAGAACACATGTTTGTTTTCGAACACAGTCTAATGATTCGGGATATTATGTAGATTTTACAAATGCACGTACAAGTAATGTGCATGGGAAAGAGTATCTCTGCCTCTGTGCTACTTATAGCAAAAAGCAGTTTCGGGCCTTTTGGGCACTACAGGGAAAACATTCCACAAAATAAAATAAAAAACAGGGGTGGTGACATATATCACCAGGAAGGAAAACACACATTCCACAAAAATAGGAAGTAGAATAAATAAAATAGTTAATTTTAGCACTTTTAGCCACACACAACAACATACAGGCATGTACATGAGACAGTATGTACTAGAAAAAGAAAAAGGGCCCACACTCCTTAAAGTTTAAGCTCAAATAAAACCACAAACTGTATAGTAAATAATAAATCTATCTAGTTAAAATGTAGAAATTAAAGTAAACACATACTTAAAAAGTTATATACAAAACACTGATGCATTAAAAAAAACTGAACTAAACAGATCTACCTCGGCAAAAGGGCATACAAAACACAACATCCTAAAAAAATTTTAAAGTAACAAAAATTACATTCGTTTCTTTTTTTTTTTTTTTGCAAAAATATACCCAAAATCTACGAAAACGGGGTGCGGACGGGTATATACCACATAATCTACCATAAAACAGACAAAAACCTTAAGTATAGGCATAAAAAGGGTTAAAAATGCCTACATGAGAGTATCAACACACAACCAAAACAAACCTTTAATACGCTAAAAAAACTAAGTTCCGTTTTAAAAATGTCAAAAAAAAAAAAAAATAATTAAATATACATACACATTAACTAAACTATAAATAAATACAAATAAACAAGGTAAAATTGAATAAAAATGCTTGAATAACGAAAAAAGGTAGTTAGTATTTATAACTCGGACGGTCTCTTCTATCCCGTAGCGAATAGTCGGTTCTAGAAATCGATATTGAACGACTACTTCTATTCGATTTAGCAGCTGGACGAATCGATGAACGAGACCTGCGCGAATCGCTGTGCTCAGCAGTTGAACTGCTTTCTGCCGTGGCTGAATTTTTACCTACGCGCATTTCACTGCCTTCTGCCGTTGCTAAATTTTTATTTACGCACATCTCGTTATTCTCTGCCGCTGCAATCTCCGGAGAAATGGGAGGTGGGGGATAGGGATTTATGATTTCAGTCGCGTCGCTGTCTGTTTCCTCCACTTCCGGCGCTACCGGAGTTTCGTTATTGTTGACGTTCACTACTGCTGGTGCGCGGTTACTATCATATGGTGCCCAGGGAATGAATCGGTTACGCTTACACCTGCGTACAGGAGGAGAATCGCGCGGTTGGTGTGGTGAATCGATGGTCACGTTTTCAGTCGATCCCAGGCCAATTGTTTGTTTTGGTTTACTGGACCAGATGGGGAGTCTGTCTTTGAAAGAAGACAACCTGTCAACATGGACAACCTGACAATTTTTGGGATTAGCAACTAGCGCTATTTTAAAATTAACCTCATTTAGCTTCTCAATTATAGTAAAAGGACCATTATTTTGCTTGCTTAATTTTTTTGTATTACCAGGGGCGACTGTGGGTGTAAATAACCACACAAGATCTCCTATTTTAAAATTTTTATCAACAGCTGTCTTTTCACGGTATTTTTCCTGCTGCTCAGAAACTTTAATTAAATTACTATGTACTTCAGTGTATACTTTTTGAAGAGCTGGGATTAAGAGTTCGCAAAAAGAGGGTGCATCATTATAATTAAAAGAAGGTGGTTGAGAAAAGAGATTATATGGTAGATTCATATTTCTGCCATACATAACTGCAGCTGGGCTAAGTTTAGTTGAAGAGTGGACAGCTGAACGCATAGCTAGTAGTGCAAATTTGAGTTTAGTGTCCCAGTCAGATTGATTTTGGTTGACTATGTGACAAAGTGCATTTTTAAGAGTACGATTCTGTCTCTCCACTTGCGAGTTGCCAGCCGGGTGATAAGATGAGGTCTTAATATGATTAATACCAAACATTTTATATACGTGCTCTATCGCATCTGAAATTAGATTCTTCGCGTTGTCCGTCGTAATAAAACAGGGCGCACCGTAGCGTGATATGAAATCAGCTAAAGTGTCCGCAATGACATGTGAAGTGGTTGAACTAACCGCATATGCTTCTGGCCACTTAGTAAATGAATCTATATATGCGACAATATACTTATTTCCCGAAAAAGTTTGCGGTAAGGGTCCAATGAGATCCAAATGAACCTTGTTCATGGGAAACTGGGGGGTCGGCATACGCTGCAGAGGGGCGAGCTGGTTCGCTCTATAAGCTCTCTTCTGCTGGCAACTAATACATGACTCCACTAGATGCTTGACATCTGACGACATTCCTGGCCAATAGAAGTGCTCACGAATGCGATCAATGGTCTTTTGAAAGGCTTGATGACAAGCCGCTAGGGACTCATGTGTTAGTGCAAAAACTTGAGTAACCAATTCTTTTGGCACGACTAACTTTACAGATTTATTCAAAATAGCTGACTCCCTTGTATCCTCACAAACTAAAATGTCATCTCTAAAAAAAAATTTCATGTATTTAGGAGCAATTTCTACACCTTGGTCTAGTTTTCTTGCAATCTCGCAGCATTTCTTGTCTGATTTTTGTAATTCACCAATTTTTTCAAGTAGATTAGAATGAGGCATAAAAGTAACTTCCTTTTCGACTTGTATACAAAAATTACAATTAACAGTATCATTGGAGTTATCATTGTTGACATACCTCGAAAGGAAATCTGCGACACTGTTACACTTACCTTTAACAAACTTGATTGTAAAATTAAAGTCTGAGAGAGTGCAGATCCATTTAGCCATGCGAGATGTAGGGTCGTGAATTTTTAACATAAATGTTAGAGGCGCATGGTCTGTATAGATGAAAAAATGGGTATTAGCAATGTAACATTTGAAGTGGGCAGTAGCCCAAACTAAAGCTAGTAATTCCCTTTCAGTGGTGGAGTAGCGGGTCTCAGCATCTTTCAATTTTCTGCTGGCAAAGGCAACAGGATGGAGCATGTTATTTTCATCTAATTGTGATAACACTGCCCCTAATGCTTCGCCACTGGCATCAGTATATAAATGGAATTCTTTCTCAAAATCAGGGAGTGCAAGACATGGTTTTGAAATAAGAGCCATTTTAAGGTTTTCAAATTCTTTCTGTGCATCTTCATTCCACGAAAATTTTCCTGTCTCTTTCGTTAAGTTGATTAGATTTTTAGCTCTCTTAGTAAAATCTGGTATAAATCTCCTATAGAAAGATAGAGTTCCAATAAATGACCTAACAGCCTTTCGGGTAGTTGGAGGTTTAAAATTTTCTATTACGGCAATATTTTTATTGATAGGTGATACTTGGCCACTACAAATCTCAAAACCTAGATATTGTATTTTATTCGAAAGGAAAGTGCATTTACTGGGCTTAAGTTTAAGTTTATGCAGTCTTAACCTTTCAAAGACCATGCTAAGCTTCTCAAAATGAGAATTAACATCACTGGAGGCAATTACAATGTCGTCGATATAAACAAGAATTCCAAGATTGCCTAAATCACCGAAAATAGCATTCATAAGTCTTTGGAAACTGTTACCTGAATTTGAGAGCCCAAAACAGTTACGGGTCCACTCAAAAAGTCCTTTGTGGGTGATTATAGCAGTTTTATGCCTATCCTCTGGGCGAATAACCTGTTGAAAAAACCCACTAGTTAAATCTAGCGTTGAAAAACATTTAGCCCCACTTAAAGCATCAACAGAGTCGGTAATGTTAGGTATTGGGTAAGCATCTTTAACAAGATTTTTATTTAATCTTCTGTAGTCAACAGCAAGTCGATAGGAACCGTCTGATTTCCGAACCAGAATAACCGGAGAAGCAAATTCAGACATGGAAGGGGAAATTATGTCCGCCTGTAACAAAGTATTAAGTTGGTCTTCCATTTCTTGACGTAATTTGTAGGGGACTCTATAAGCTTTGCCTTTAACTGGTTTATTTGAAGTTAAGTTAATTTCATGCGGGATTGTATCACAGCCGGGTAAATCTAAGACCGATGCTGCAAATACATCTTTGTTTTTGTCTAGAAAATTTTGCATTTTAAGTTTTAATGGGGGTTCTAAATGATCTAAATTAATTTCAGAGCTCCAAGTGAGATCAGCGTGATCAAAGTCACCAATTGGAGGGGCCAAATTTATATTATAGGTTAATTTATTATCAGTTACGGGTATATTTGACTGGTCTACACATTTTTGAATTTTGGCAACAAAGGTTCCTTTATTTAAATGAATACTATTGTCTGAAAAATTTGCAAATGAGATATATAGGCCATGTTCTTTAGTGCAAATGGCTCTGGAGGTAAGGAGACCTTGATTTAAATTTTTCGCCAAAGGTTCTAACATAACAATATCATTTTCCTTAATAAAATTTTCCTTATAACTTTTAACCTGGGCTAACATTTTTGACTGCGGGGGAATTGAAATTTTGCTACATAACACAGCGAAACTTATATTTTTATTTTTATTGGTTTTATCACTACTGCTATCTTTATTGCTCTCCTCCTCGACTTCAGGTACCTTATCCTCTATACTTACCAAATCTTCACTTTCATCAATATTACAAATTTCAGTAGTCTCTTCAGCTAAATTACCCTGAGTTACCTGACTCGCTGCTGAAAGAATGTTGTCGACACTTTGAATACTTG
Source organism: Maratus michaelseni (assembly GCA_963931845.1). Taxonomy (NCBI): domain Eukaryota; kingdom Metazoa; phylum Arthropoda; class Arachnida; order Araneae; family Salticidae; genus Maratus; species Maratus michaelseni. The sequence goes on along the minus strand of OZ007599.1, from coordinate 107,087,072 downwards.
AAAAATTTTCAGTGTTATTACCCTCAGAGCTACCGCCTGATGTTGTTTGCATGCAAAAGTTCTGCGCAACACTTTCAACTTCCTTATCTGACTCAGTTTGAATGACTATCTCAACATCTTTTCCCATATTACTCAACTGCGGGTCCTGAACTACCATATTTTCACTACTATGATTCCCATTTTCAATATTAACTGAGTCATGAACTTTCTCACATGCACAATTTTCAGGAGGGCTATTGGCATTACTATTTTTTGAATTCTCCCCTACTTTGTTGACACATTTTATATTTACAGAATTATTTTTAACACAATCATTATTTATACAATTATTATTAGAATTTACACTATATACAGAGTTAGAAATATTTACAGAATTAGTAGCAAGACAAGTATTACACCCTGAAGTATTACTTGGGGTTTCTACGCTTTGTTTACATTGGCCTGAAACTGGCACTTTAAGAGCGACAGCATTTGTATCACAATTTATACTTACCCGGTACTCTTTCAAAAATGGCATTCCCAAAATCATATTAAATTCCTCTGCTAATTTACCTTCCACTACATAGAATTCAGCTTGACATTGAACATTATCAAAAACAAATTTTAAAAATACTTTCTTATTTAGGTGAACTTTCTCACCGGTGACAGTCATAATGGGGATATTGCAATTCTCCATTTCAAAATTCTCTAAACAGTTACAATCAGTACCACTCAGGAGATTAATTGCAGAACCCGTGTCACATAATGCATTTAGGCAAATTTTATTTATTTAAATTCTTGCAGTTGGTAATGTATATGATTGGGGCTGAAACATACTATACACAGTTGGGGGGTCCATGGGCCTGTGGGGGATCGAGTTGACCACATCTGATCCGGCCACTAATAGTTTAAAGCCTCACTTTCACTGTTAGCTACTGGGGTGTTATTTACCGCCTGCACTTCATTTCTGTTCGCAGCTGTGCTCCTATTGTTTTGGTAATAACCACCTCTTCTTCCCCTATATCCGCCTCGCTGATTGTGGTTCCCTCTAGGATTTTCACCTCTGTTTCTATAATTTTGCCCACGGCTCCTGAAATTTTGACCACCTCCCCTTCTAAAATTATAGTCGACAAAATTTAGTGGACAATCTCTGGCATAGTGGCCTTGTACGGAACACCTATAGCAGGTTACGGGTCTTACCTCTTGGTTTTTCTCCTGTACATCCCTAGCCCTAAGATCAACTAAACTGTCTATCTTAGCTGCTAAAACATCAATTTGAGATTTTAGTTGGTCTATCTCCTTCTTTTGTGAGCTATCTTGCTGAAAAACTGCAGCACAGGGTAGGTTTTGGGTCAAATTAGGTTTGAGAATTTCCTCGCGGTGGTTGTAGAAAGGGTTAATGCTCCTATAAGCCTTTTCCTCAAGAAGCGCAATTTTGAGGACCTCTTCTGGGGATTGTGGATTTCTCGCAATTACCCCCTTTCGCACTTCTGGTGTAAGATTGCTCAACAGCATGGAGTGTAGTAGAGCCGTTCGGCTTTTATCGACTACTTCACCCTGGATACCTTCAATTACAAGGGCTCTTAATGACATATCATATGCCTTGTCATAAAACTCCTGAACACTCATATTGGGTGGCTGTTTAAAATTTAAAAAATGACTGAGGGCAACATCTGGTGTGGCCTGTGAAGTATAACTCTCTTTTAAGATTTTTAATAGCTCATCAGATGTTTTTGCTTTGTGAATTTTTATTCGCCTAGAAGCAGCTCCTGATAATCTAGCTAACAAAACGAATTTTTTCTCCTCCTCATTCCAGTCGAATAATTTGGCAAAACTCTCAAATTTCTCAGAAAAATCTGAGAAGCAGACTGAGCTGGCCTCTCCAGTGAATGGGGGAATGTTTGACAAATTATCCACTAAAGCATTTTTTCGCTGAATAGTGGCAATTGCTTCCGAGTGCTTATCAGCCATAGTTAGAGTTAGAAAATGACAAACAAACCAAAAAGAAAATGAAAAAAAGGGGGGGGGACAACTTAAAAATGAGAAAAAGAGAGGGGAAAGGAAAACCTTATAAATACATAAAACTTAAGTACAGGACTATGCTTTTTGTAAATAAGAAAAGGTTATGCTCACAAGGCATAATTTTGACTGGGAATTGTAGCTTACTAGCACAGAGAGAGAGCCTAGACCTCTTTTTACACTTGAACATATAAATAAAATTTTAATTGCAAAAACACCCAGTTGCTCTTTGATACATAAATACATACAAGTAAAAAAAAATCAATAACCCAGAGACCGAATTGTTACGGCTCCATTTGTTGTGGTGTTTTGGGGTCCTTTCTAAAACACAACTTACTTAAACTTAAAAAGCTCATTTATTACTTAATCTTCACTTGACCATTAAATATTTAGAAAAAAATAAGTATACCCTGATTAGCTCCACTGAAATCTGTTGCCATGGAAAAGGTAGCAAATTATATTAAACTAATCAAAATATCAAAACTTAAGAATCCGAATAGGTTAATACAACAATGATAATTTTGAACTCATCATTTTAAGACAATATTAAATGTAGTAAGGGGCAACAGATTTCTAAATCAAGTAGCATACTGGATTGCATAAAGAACACCCAACTCCACTCCAACCCGATCAAGCTCAAATCTCCATACACATTAAATTAACAAAAGTGTAATCATCATATAATTTGGAAAAATGCAGACAACCTGAAATTCCTCCAATATGAGGACCAAAAGGGGAAAGAGTTAAATCCGTTAATAGAATAGGGATATGATGATGTACTAAAATTTTAGAACAACCATAGAGATTCTGAACAAGATCCGATCGGTTAACCAAGAATCGTATAGTGGTGTATAATGACTGGATATTTTTTTTTTTTTTTTTTTTTTTTTTTTTTACTTTTTAAAATAAAACAATTTTGGTGTATATTTTAGAAAAACAATGTTTCTGAAAGAGGAGAGTTAAAGCTTAATTTAACATTTTATGAAATTAAATTTAATATTACTGTTTCACTTATTAATCTATCCATCCTTAAATCAAGATAAAAAATACGATTGTATAACATTGAGTGAACTTCAATTTATGTTCATTAAAACAGTCAGTTATGAATTTAAACTTAAGAAATTTTAAAGTCCTAATTTAATAAAGTTGAATTTTCTCTCCCTTTTTTTTTTTTTTTTTAATTAATCACAGAAAGGTTAGGCCATTCTTATAGGTCTACTGTGAATATAAAAAATTAATTATTTAGAGATTTATACAAAGAAAAACATACCAACTTTGATAATAAACAAAAAAAAAAAAAACACAATTTATTTGAACATTTAAAATAATGAAGCAACTAAGTTATCAAAAATAATCTTAATAAAACAATATAACAGCTGATCTTTTAAGTTGAAACCACTCACTGGTTACTTTTAAATTACACATCATATTTTTAAAATTACCATCATATTACCATTTAATGGTCGTTCAAACATACAAACATTATATATTAACCTACAGACTATTTCTGTTCATAATGTTTATTCTTATTGAAATTATCCAAAGATATTCATTTCACTTTTAAACTCTGGTATAGCAAACATATTTTTTTTTTTTTTTTTTTTTAAAGAGGTACAAATAAATAAAAAGAAAAACTATGCAAATAGTACTTACAACAGGTAGAGAGTTCTACAATTTTAGTCAATGGGCACTTAGGAGCATTTCCTCCTTTTTCAAAATCTGATGAAGCACTTAAGCTGGAGTATTCAGGCTGGGGAAAAATTCAGACGTGGTTCCAAGCTAACATTCATCAATCCTCTCATTTCACTGCATCACTTGCTATCAACTACTAGGTCCATCATCTAGTCCGGAGGGGAAAATCGTTCTACGGTCCAGAACTTCACCGTCGGAGTCAGTAATTTCACCTTCCTGAAGCATGTGTTTTATTCGAAGATAGCCATCACCGTAACTCAGAACACTACGACTTCTAACGACCGGTTTAGTTCAATATCTATGATCACTTCTGATGGTTAAGAAGTCATAATCTTGGAGCGCCACTACGCCAAAAAAAAAAATAGGCTACACATATCTTCTTCTTAATTTCTCGTTAACAGTTATAGATCCGCAATTCGAAAATGCCCTTATAGCCTCTTTTCATCATAACATCATGATTTAGGATGGTTAATGTAGGGCCATCAATGCCCCACTCTCAAAAAAAAATCTTCCAGAAACCTGTCCGCCTTCAACAATTTCGCGATCCAGCCCACAGGCCAATCTTCGAGCCCCGTAATAAGTCGAATTTTTTTTACGAGTCAAACGACAGGTCTCTTGGCCAAGCAACAAGTGTCGTAAACATTCATTCTCCCGCGCTGCTTGAAAAACGGGACCGATCCACTCTGCCAAGGGTACGGGAATGGAAACAAAAGGAAAAATGGACTCATCGTGAAGACTACAGCTTGCCGCTCCACTCTGCCGGCCGCTTCATGGGGGAAGGAAACCATGCATCACCCCCATGGCGTGTGCTGAAGGGGGTCCTGTTAGCCTCTGTTTACATGGGAGCCAGCTATCCGCCTGATAGCAGAGCCAATTGAAGCCTGACGTAAACTTACAAAGCCTAATTGCGTGTATAGTACACTCATAAGATAACGTAATTCTTATACAGGGCGGTCGGTCATTCTTATATCAAAGTCAGACTAGATGACTCCAAATTTTCCACCTGTGCAGTCTACTGACAAAACATCCCTCCCTTGCTGTCTGCTTTTCGTATTTGAAAAACAGGAAGCTACGTTAGACTATAAACGTTGAAATTACTTTGCAAAAAGAAAAAGAAAGAAGAAAAAATAAAAACTGATTTTATTATAATTATTACAATTACTTTTATTTATTTAAATTTTTATTAGAAACAGAAAAAAAGAGTGCTTTTAAATAAATGTTGAGAAAGTGATTTAAATAATTAATGTAGATTAAAAAAAAAAAATTTGTTGAAACCAACCGTAACAAGATTGCTCCCCCCGGCTAATTAAAAAAAAATTTTTTTTTTGAGAAAACAAATTATTTTTTTGAAAGGTAACTTGGTACCACATGGCATGCTGGGACCTCAACACTGAAAAAACTGACCCACAAACACAGATCATACATCGATCCGGGACGGGATCCAGAGAGTTCACCGCTGAAATACCACCCTGACAATATATTCCGGATATATACAACCAGAGCTCGCACATCCGTAGAAACCATTACCTAAAATATTACCTGAAACATGTCCATAAAAGAGTACTACCAGAGGAGGGACCACAAGGCTGATTTTACCACTAAAATGACCAAGATATTTTCTGCACCTGTAAAAGAACACATGTTCCACCTGATTGTGAAACCTCACTTCCCTACTACTGTCATTCCTACGCATAACTGCATCCTTCCTGAGACTTCTGGCAACAGAACTGTAAATAATACATAAATTGAATTTTGAAAAAAAAAAAATTAGCCGAAAAAGAAGAGAAGTGCCCACTGATTAATTGTCACTATACTGCTTATATACATAACTTCAATAATTGGCATCACAGTATATTACAACACTATCTATTAATGTAAATAAGTACTAGTAATATCATAGTTACAACACTGTAAATGTCAATGAAATTTGTAAAACACATATTAATTCTATTATACAAAAATACACGACGTAACTTACCTGACGTAAACTTACAAAGCCTAATTGCGTGTATAGTACACTCATAAGATAACGTAATTCTTATACAGGGCGGTCGGTCATTCTTATATCAAAGTCAGACTAGATGACTCCAAATTTTCCACCTGTGCAGTCTACTGACAAAACATCCCTCCCTTGCTGTCTGCTTTTCGTATTTGAAAAACAGGAAGCTACGTTAGACTATAAACGTTGAAATTACTTTGCAAAAAGAAAAAGAAAGAAGAAAAAATAAAAACTGATTTTATTATAATTATTACAATTACTTTTATTTATTTAAATTTTTATTAGAAACAGAAAAAAAGAGTGCTTTTAAATAAATGTTGAGAAAGTGATTTAAATAATTAATGTAGATTAAAAAAAAAAAAATTGTTGAAACCAACCGTAACAGTATGGTCTCGTAGTATGAGTTTACATTTGTATATGTATATTCCTTACATGAGATATTATGAATTTTCTGGCATAGATGTGGACGTTTCGTCGTTGAAAATTTAATATAATTGTAAAAATTGGATAAAATCACTGGTACAACAAAGAGGTTAATCTAAAGAAATTAGAGTAGTAAAACTATCCTGAAATATTGCAATTACTGGAAATTGAGAACATGAAAGCTATCACAAAAAAAAAAAAAACTTTATAGCACAAAATCGCGTTTGCTATCTAGTCAATTGGCAGTGGCCACGATTATGAATGAACCCAATAGGTTTAAAAGTTTCCAAATATGCCTATTGCCATCGAGTTAAATCAGGGTGTACTTAGATAAAATAAATATAATAGAATGACCATCAAAATTGTTTATTCGAAACAAAAATTGTGATAACGCTAGATTTCTTAAATAGATATAAATGAAAATAGTCGATTCAGTTTACATTTTATAAGTTGATTCTGTACATGACATATTATTCAACTTATTCCTCAGATACAGGTGTTTCGTGGTTGGCAGGTAAGTAAATATTGCTCTTTGAGTATTAGCATAACATGAAATTATTTTTGAAATTGTTGCTTATTGTTATAAAACCACTGTGAATCCAAGATATACTAGAATCGTACACACAATCATCAGAAAATCACGGGTATAAATTTAATAAGATTACGGGTTCAAGGGGGCTCTAAAACTTACAAGAATAAAAAGTTTATAAGACTTTCAGAATACCATTGCATAAACCGTGTTTAATTTAAAGCTTTTAATTTCTGAAACCAACGAAGTATTTTATATGTCTATAAATATGTATGCAATATAAATAAATTAAATTGCGGGTTGTAAGTAGTTAAATAATATGAAAATGGAAATTAAAAAACAATGATTTTCAGAGCTGACGTTGAGGATCCTGATCTGTAGATTTACTAGTAAAGCAATTTCTGATTAGAAAAATATTAAAAGGAAAAAGGGAAACATTCAATAAAGTAGCCTATAGTACTTTATTTATTTTGTCAATTCAAGTTTTATATACTATGGCATCGAAATATATTGATTTTATTGTTATGATTTTGAGCAATGTAATTAAAATGATTGATTGTAATTGAAATAGATAGTAATTGATATGCATACTGACGAAAAAAAAAGAGTTAAAAAAATAAACAAAACCATAGCAAAAGTGGTGCGGATGGTTCCGGCGGTGACTCAGAACTACCCTACAGGCCTCAGCCCTGTGTGTGAGAATGTTTTATTCATTACCAGATTTATAATATCAAAACTATTCGCTTATTTACTATGAGCCCAGGAGGGACACATATGCTCTACAGACTTGGCCTCCTCGTCTGAGCAGTCCCTCTTAGGCTGTGAAACTATTTACTATGAGCATTTTTGCCAAAATGTCAGTTGAGGCTCATTGTGGAGACCGAAAATTTTTTGGTTTCCGTATGTTTGTTTGTCTTTTGTCTGTCTGTCTGTTCCGCGATAACTGCCGCAAAAATTATCCAATTAGGTTGATTTTTGGTAGGCATATTGGTGAGGTACTCGGAATTAGCTCTATACTTTTTAGTTACATTTGGTTCATTCGTTCGGAAAATATAGAACATTTTTTTTTAGGTCATAATGCTTTTCAATGGGAAGTCAGACGATTTTTTTTTATTTTAACTATCAAGCGAAACGAAAATGTCGCATTGGGATAATTGAAATTGTTAAATTATGGATGCTAAATTTAGGAAATGGAGATCTTAACTTTATCCATTCGCTTTGAAAATTTGCCAATATATTTATTAGAATTTCTAAATTATGTGTATAAATTATTGGAAAATTTTATGCAGTAATTTGGAAGATGAAACATTTTAATTTCTCATTTTTTACAAAAATTTCCAATGCATTTTTGTTTCTCTTTCATTAAATAGTTGCTAAGCAACTATATTTCAAAGAATATCAACATGGGAGGGTCATTTACGTTTTTAATATGCTTTTTCTAATGAAATAGATGAGAATTTATTTTAACTACTGAAGAAAGATTACCAAATTGGTTTTCCAAATGATAATAATAAAAACGTTGAAGGTGTAAATTGAACATAGCTCACATAAAAAGAATTTATATTTGTATAACTATACTTTATACACGAAATTTTTATTCAATTTCAGCAACATATGACGTTTAGCGGTTGAAATATAAGTATTAATTTAAGGATTGGATAAAATCTCTTATACAAAGAGAGTTTTATTCTAATGAAATTAAAATGTAAATACATTCGATGTATACTAAAGAAGTGAAATAGCACAATTACTGGGAATTGGGAAAATAAAATTAAAGCGACAACGGAGGGTTCAGGGGGGGGGAGCCCTTCTGAAGTAATGTATTGTTATTCTGAAATATACAGTAATAAGTATTTTATCCTATCATTGCATAACATTGTGTTTAATGTGATACTTCTAAAATTTCTGGAACTTTCGATAAATTTTATATTCTTATAAATGTATAAATAACTTTAAAAAATTGAATTTTGGGATATCAAATATTATGCAGATGATGTTAAAAATTAGTGAGATTAATGAACAATGATTTGTAGAACTGACGTTGAGGCCTCTGATCTGTAGATTTACTTGCTTAGTGAGTCATGGTATAGCAATTAAAAAATAATTTCACATGTACACAGACACCTATTTTTAGATGTAGAGCTCCATGCTGCATACATGTTACGGGAAAGAATGTGTTGTACATGACATTTCATTTTCTTTCTAGCCTCGTAATTTTTATGTTTGATCACTCATTTACATATCATTTCATAGATGTAATTAGAATTTTATTTAGAGTATGGAGGGAAAGAGAAATTTTTAAATATGTTTTTACAACTGAATAATGATAGATGACTGTTAGTAAATGGATAAAAGTACCCGAAATTATTAATGATCAGTTCACGTATTTTTATATTAACAGATTATGAAGAAAAAATATTTTTTTTCGTGAATTAGCGGAGAAGGGCTTCATTTGCCCCACCCTACCCAAGTACATGCATAGATCCCTTTGTCTTTTTCTTTTCCTTTGCAGTGTGATATGTTAGTTAAAGTAAATTAAATGTTACTCAAGATGCTATGTAAGATATAGAAATGAAAACAATGTTTAAAGGAGAAATTACCCATCAAAAATAGTAGAAGATATGCATTATGTAAAGAAGAACCTGTTATAAAAGAAGCTATCAAATGATCACACTGTAAACTGAAAGGTCTGAAATTCAGACACTTAAGTGTCGGATGGTTAAAAAAAGAGGCACTTTAAAGTGTCTTAATTTTTTAAGACGCTTATTTGCGTCTGAATCTCAGACATTTGAAACGTTGAAACGCGGCCATTTTTGACCTGTCAGTTGTTGAGAACAGACAGCCATTTCTAACCACTCTTTTTTTAAATCATTAAAAACAGCCATGTTTGAGCACGTTGAATCCTCAATAAATGGGAAAATATTTGACCATAAAACAGGTCTTGGGTTGCTCCAGAAACAGAATACGATTAAAGCACAGGCAAAGTGGGCCGTAACTCTGTCCCCTTACATTACTTTAGTGGCCCCAAATTTGGAATGGAGCTTAATAAAGCTGACATTTTAAATCTATTTCGACAGTACAATGTCAAAGTAGATTTAAAATATCAGTTTTACAAAAATTGCATACGAAATTTGGTGAATCTGAAATAATGGTAGGGGGAAGGTTACGGCCCACTTTGCCCACGCTTTAATCAGATTATTTTTCTGGAAATACCAAGACATGCTGTATGGTAAAATATTATCAAAAAGAAAAAAAACTGAAAATCCGATTAATTTTTTTTTAAATCAGATTTTATTATTATTAGTAGTCGTAGTAGTATTACACCCACATATATAAACAAAAAATTGCGGGGGAAAAAAACTAAAAACATTTTTTCTATGAATATCAGATTAATTTATATTAATAAAAAATATATACTAACATTGTATAATTGTAGGGGGCAGGTTACGGCCCACTTTGCCCACGCTTTAATCAGATTCTTTTTCTGAAAAAAACAAAAAAAAACAAGACATGCTTTATGGTAAAATATTTTCAAAAAGAAAAAAAAAACTGAAAATCCGATTAATTTTTTAAAAAAAATCAGTTTTTATTTTTATTATTAGTATTAGTAGTATTACACCCACGTACAAAAACAAGTTACAAGTATATACAAAGTTTATTATAAAAATGAAAACCCCTTCTTAAAAAGTATCTGGTCTAAATATATATTTTATATATACACATCTTCCTTTGTTTTCCCTCATATTATTTTCATTTTTTACGCATGATATTATTCAACTTGATTTTTTAAATATTTTTTAGCACAAATTGGATTAATTACACAGATATTCATTCCTCGTTTGTAGTGTATTTTGAACATGGTTCTGAGTCTTGGAATTTAAATATGTCATTGAGATGGAATACAGGATATATATCAAAGTAGTTTTTGTATTTTCAAACAAGTTTTCATAAGGATTTTTTTTTTTAAATGTATCGTCCTGAAGTTATATCGTATAGGATTTCCCATTGGAAAAACTGAAACTTCATAAAATATTCAGACAATCATGATAACCTCACTCTGATGCTTTCGTGATTTCTTTTCATATTTTATATCATGCATCTGAAGTAAAAAAGATTTCGTAACATTTCCCATACATAAATTTAAATTTGTTAATATAAAAACATTTTCTTTGATAATATACTCTGCAAGAGGATTAAGTGATACTGCTATCACTAAAAATGAAAATTCATATGTAACATTATATCAGTCATACAAAGTAACTGAAAATTGCATGGAAAGAACTTAAGAATTATAATTTTTTTATATTGCTGTATGAGCAATTTTTTATTAATTTAGATAATATGATATGCACAACAGCAATTTAAGTATCATTAATAAATATATAAATAAATAAATATACAAGTAATAAAAACTTGGAATGGTGTTCTTAGAGGCTGCATAAAGTTATTAAAAATCTTGGATTTTTTGATTGGAAAATTATACATTCTTTCTTAAAATAGGCTAAGAATTAAAATTTTCAAAAAATCAAAATAATCCACTAATAAGTATTTTTTTTATAATTTTTTTTATTTTTATGAAAAAGAAATGAAAGATTATTTTACAATGGGAGTGATAATTAAAGAAACGTTTGCATCGGCGTTTTCTTGAACAAATTAGTTGTTATACTTGCGGGTATGAGGAGGGGGTGGGGGAGGTTAACGCCTTTTTATTTAGTATCGCATTTATTGTACTTCATCAAGCGCCTTCTGGCGACGACTTTTTTATTAATTGCTCCGATTTAGACAAAACAAATTCCATTTAAGAAATTTAACATTTTTAGCCTTACCCGTATGGCGTTTTGTAAACGTTATATATAGAGAATGCAGGGAATTTCAAATAACGATTTTCGTAAAAATTAAATTTGTGTTCCTAATAAAAGTACACAACCCGTATGTTGATGCATACCAACAATCAAAGTAAGTGATTCGTTTTTGTGCGTTTGACCAAGCGCCCCCTGGCGGGCAACCTACAAGTTTTTTCTCTAACTGTGCATTTTTATCTCGGGTTCTATGGGCCCGATCACAACGGGATTTGGATAATTCGACTTGGTTATCGATAGCGTTACAGATTTTAGTTCCACCTTTCACCGCCAGAAGGCGCATTATTTTCTAGTTCTAAGGACCCAATTTCGACGGAATTGGTACTTCAACTCCCTTGATATAATGGGTACCTGTTCCGGATGTTCGTATAGAACAAATTAGCGTACCCTGGCAGTGGAAGGTGGAATTAAAGAACTTTGCAGCGCGTGCGCAACACGCCTGTTATACGGTGCCGGAGGCAACGAAGGTACGTGTCGGAGTTCTTTTCGGAAGGCAGTTTGTTTGGAACAGAATGCGCCTATTATAAGGTAGAGCAGGCAGCGGGAACGCGTGTCGGAGGCACGTTTAGATCAGAATGCGCCCCGTGTCGGCAGAAGGTGAAAATTAAGGATTTTCCGTCGCGTGCGCAGCAATTTTAAATAAATAATTGCATACAAAATCAAGATAAGATATAAAATCATACAAACTTTAGGTTTGTTTAACTTTGTTATGACGGCTCCGGGCAATGCCGGGCGGGTCAGGTAGTCGAAGATAAAATAATAATTTATTGAACATATTCTCGAGGTTTTATGATAATGTTATTAATAAATATATATATACATTTCATGTCATGTAGGATTATAGAAATACAGAGTTAATATATAACGCATTTTAATAATTATACAGATGTGTAAACAAAAAATTTTTTTTCAAACTATTTTAGAAAATTTTAAACTAAAGCAATGGTATTTAATATCGTTGTTTATATTCACATCAAATGCAATATTTATCATCGGAACTATAAATTTGTTCGCACAAAAGTTGAAAAATGCCCACCTTTGTTCTTCTGTTGTAAAAATTTAAATTATCTACCTTACATTTAAATAAATTGGATTGTAAAGATTGAATTGTAAAAGATTGTAGAGAAAATTTCGACTTAGCAAAGAAATAAACATGTTGCGAAGGACTAATGAAGGGTTTGGGTTAGCAAAACACTAAGTACTAAAATTTTCTTTATAATGAAAGATGGATTGCACATAAGCGACTGTTTTATTTGGAAATAACCGTTGATTCTTAATAAAATAGATTGTACTTGTGTGAGTGAAATAAACAATTGTACATATGACCACTCTGTCCAACAAATAAAATAGGAATAAAATAGGAATAAAAACGGAAATAGGAATTCAGCAGGGAATTTTCTCTTCTTTGAATGTATGTTAGAAAAATATGCTTAGGGATTCATCTTAATTCTGATATTGTACCAAACTCTGATAATTTTCAAATGAACACCCAATTTCGACATTATATTGAACTTTTTTGGTAATTCTTACCTTAGGAGGGCTGAAACTAGCTTTATTTTCACTCGGAGCAAACATAGATTTTTGCGCCCCTCCCCCACCATTCCACCGCAAAGTAAATTTCGAAGAGAATTTTACTAAGTTCCTATTAGCCGACTTATTTAAAATTTAAAATATGTAACAATAAAACACGCAATCAACTCTGTTAAATACTCATTCATTAAAACCTGTGAAAATGGAATGAAAAGTAAACGCAAAAAAAATTTGCTTTACACAGGTTTCCGTCTTAGTAGGTATACTTTTTGGTATTCTTTCGGTTGGGACCATGCATTTTTTAAATTTAAGACATGATTCCATTATAGAAAAATTTCATCTTCCCAGATTTTACTGTAGTTGTAGTACTACAAATTATTACAATTGAGGTGTTTAAAGAAATAGTGATATGAGTCAAATTTTCTTACGAATTCGAAATCCAGGATTTACTGCAGGCATAACAATGAAGTCCAATGCCGTAAAATATCTTCGTGTACTGTCTACAGCAGTTTCGTGAAAATATCTCTTATACAGATCTTATGTATAGAGCGATATGTATAGATACTTTCTGGCTATAAGATATTTTTACTCAAATTTCATATATATATATATATATATATATATATATATATATATATTTGTACGAAACGGCAAACCAAATCTTCATTTGGCACCCCCCATCTTTTGTGGCGCAAGGGGCACATGCCCTCCCTCCCCCTTAGTTTCGGCTCTGATATACCAAATGGAAAGTCATTCGGTCAAGAAGTTGAGGGATTATGAAGGTTTAAAGTTTGGAACTCATAATCTTAACTTTATTTTAAATCGTGGAAAAAGAAATGGACCTATACTTCATAGACCTATGAAGTATTTTAACCTATGGAGAAAACCTATGAAGTATTTTAAGCATAAGAACTATTGGGCGAAATGCGTTGTAATCTTATATTTGTGTTTTTGAATCTTCTAAGAAACCAATTTCCATTAAAAGTTTATAAGTTACAGTTCTTATTTGTTTTCGAAAATAAATTCCAAAATAAATATTTTTTCGAAAATTATTTAAAGGAAAATATGTATTATACCATACATTTTTAAAAATAAATCAATTTCTAAAAGCTCCAAGTATGCTAATTTACAGCTAAATCTGCGCCGTAGTTCTTGAGTTATGCTAAAAAAGTATAAGCATTACAATGATTTTTGCAACAATTACAAATGAATTTAACATTAGGGGTTCGAAATTTTAAGCCTCATAAATCCTTAACTATGAACGAATAACTTCCCACTTAGTATCCTAAGGTAAAAGTTACCTAAAAAGTCAAATAGGGTATAAAAAATTGATGTTTGTATTGAAAATTTCAGCACGAGGTGTTTTTCTTTCTTTCTTTCTTTCTTTCTTTTTTTTTTTTTTTTCTGAGGAACTTTAAAATAATTTTAAAATTTTATAATTTTAAATTCGTCTGGAAACTAGTTATTCGACAATGGATGTTAATGAAAATAAATTGCACGATAAATGTATTGCGTACAAAGACCACTGATGTGAAAGTGACAATATTTCCAATAACAAAACGATAGATTTTCGTAATATTCGTAATTTTGAGGCAATATTTTGAATGCTAATTTCCTTTTAGTGGGGGTTACAGAGGTAAATTTGTTTCTGAGTTAAAGAGTCCGAAAGAGGGGAAAGTTTTTTTGATAATAAAACAATTATTCTTGATAAGCTTGATTTAAAATAATAATAATATATATATTTTGACATTTTCAACAGGATTTATTCAGTGAAAGATCTTTATGAATCTTTCAGAAACTTTTGAGATCTTTTGTGCTTTTATACAGTACTTACAAAAAAGGAATAACGAAGAAATAAAATAAATATTTAAATCAATATAAAAATCCCTAAATGAATAAGGAAAACATTTTAAGCGAAAGATTTTTAAGAAAAACTTAAATTGCTGTTTAAAAAATTAGAAATGCTATTTCCGGAACGGATTAAAAATGACTAAATCAGTACTAATTTTTTCTCAATACTCTGATAGCATTTAAAGTCCTTATTACTTTATTATTTTTTTTACACCAAAGTTTACAAATCTTTATCTAAATTAAAAGTATTTAAAAATTATTAATAATGATGAATGAGTCAATGGTTTGTGTTTTAGTT
The DNA here is from genome assembly GCA_963931845.1 of Maratus michaelseni. NCBI lineage: Eukaryota > Metazoa > Arthropoda > Arachnida > Araneae > Salticidae > Maratus > Maratus michaelseni. The sequence continues at coordinate 107,071,893 of OZ007599.1, read as the reverse complement.
CAGTTGAAAATTATATACTTCATTCAAGTAATATGGACGAATAAAATAAGGTATTCGCAAAAATAGATTCTTGACATGTATTTTTCAGTAAAAGTAAATTTTTGCAACTCTTGTTATTATCAATTTTTTTTTCTGAAGGGTGATTGCATTAGAATATTTTAAGAAAATGCGTTATTTGATTGACAGATTGTTCCGTCTTTTGACTCGTACTGAATGTATTCATAGCTTTCTTCAGATATTTATCGACAGTACTTTAACATTTAGAATAAACTACAATCGAAACTAACTTTGAAAATGTAGATAAAAGAGAATTTTTTATGTTCGCTAATGAGAAAATTTCTTTATAGCAACAGATTTTTTTGTTCTGAAATGGCATTGAATTATTAATGTACTAGGGGGCTCAGCCCTCTACTCGCTAATCCCCCGTACTCGTCAAACACCCGTGAATTGCAAAGCAATTCACATTGAGACCGCTACGCGATCACAGCTCGCTTCGCTCGCTCGCCCCTTTTTAATTTTCTAGTAATTCTAGCTGGAATAAGTACTACAATAAATCATTTGAACATATGAAATTGACAATTTTTTAATGTAAAAAAATAATTGAAAATTCCGTTGAAAACACAACTAAAAATGCATTTAGTTGATGCTACTAAAGGGCATATAAATCATTTAAATACTATGAAAAAAGTATCTTGGAAACATAATTAGTTTAAAACTTATTGCACATATAATATTGTACAGCACGGCTTAAATTCATTTGAAAAAAAAAAAACATTACGTGGTAGGAAGATAGTTTATCATCAATGATTGTTTAAATTTCGTTCGACATTTTATTATTCTAATTGATTATAGATTTCGGAAAAAGAAATTATTTTACTTCAATAAAACAGCAGCAGATGGCAGCAGGGGCATTCTAGAAAGTTTATATTTTACTATCTCCGATTTTTTGTGCGAGCGAAATTCGTAAATAAATTCTAAATAAGAGTTGAGAATTAATTTGAAATTAACAATATTACTCATAATTAAAATGAAGAATCATCTCAGACGCTTTGGATTACGTTCATATTATTTTATTTTTAATAATTGATAACTTGAGTTTCACTGCTCTGACACTGACCGCCATATTGGAGGCGGAGCTAACACAGTCTTGTCTGTTCATTGGTCTGAGCGCAGGAAACTACGGTTGTTGCCAACGATAAGGTAGAAATTCAGCCCTATTTCCGCGCCACGTAAGACAAATATATATATAGATTATCTCTAGCGAAAGTTATAATTTGATTTTCACTTTTATATTTTAAAATAACTTTAGATGATTTAAAATGTTGTAATTTTTCCAAAACTACATTAAAAATCTCTAGCAAACTCTTTCTAACAACATTTAATATATATATATATATATATATATATATATATATATATATATATATATATATATATATATATATATATATATATATATATATATATAAGTGCATCCATGGTTTCAATAATTGATTAAATAATAATACAAAATTGTAATTGTCAATAGTTGAATTGTAATAAACTGCATGTATTTTTCTTTAAAATTCAAATCTGCTGATTCATTTAATTGAAGAAAACGTATTTAAGCTGCACATATTTAGAACTACCACTGAATATGTAAAATTCTTTGTAAATGAGCTATAATATCCGTAAAAAAAAAACTTTTGAAGATGTACATATACGACAATTTTTGGGGGATTTTAGTGTATTGTTGACAGAATGAAAATTAACAGATTAAGCTAAAAATTAACCTAGTGTAACATATCTGAACATTGAGAAATGAATCATAATTCATTTGTAACGTGAGAATTTTCTTTTTTTTTTTTTTTTAGTAATTTAACATTGAACAATTTTAAATAAGTTTAAAGAATAGTTTTATGAAATAAATGAATACTATAATTTTTCTTTAAATTATTTTGTGAGGCACATACATTATTTATTTATTTTTACTTTTTTACATTATTTATTAAAAATTACGTCGCATATGGTGTATGTATGCTTTTCATAGAATTTAATTTTTCTATTATTTGTAATTTTTTCATATCATTATACTCTTTACATAAATATGTGTAAAAAATATTTTACTGAGTACTTGCTTAGTTTAAAATATATATATATATTGTATTTCCCTTTTCTTTGACCAGTATAAAAACTCAATATTACCAAAATATTTTAATAATGCTGAATAAAATGAGGAGATTGTATGCATTTTTTTTTTTATTTGTTATTTTGCAGTTCCACTCAATTTCCATAAATATCAATTTTTTCTTGGAATGTTATATGTAAAGAATTTATTTACAAAGAAATGACATACTGTCGCCATTTCACTGTTGTGAACGGTGTGTTACGTTTTAATTTACACAAGATATGATTTATTACTATTGTCATCAATTCTTATTTTAAGAGTATTAAATGTAAAATATTAAATTACAGTGAATATCTATAATTCCCGCATTGTTCTCTGAAAACGATATAACCCTTCATATCAATGTTACTACAAATTATCATTGTTATAAAGCTATCTTTTAAAAAGCGATTGTTTATAAGATATTCTCATTTTGAAAGTATGCGAAACTTTGCGCAAGCTTTGCACAATTATTTTATATTACATATTATAAAAAAAATCTTACCTCATAAAATAATAATAATACTATTTCTTTACAATTTGTAGACTTTACAGCGTACATGATCAGTTTTACCCTCACTTGTTCTGAAAACTCAATATGTGTTAATTTAGTATTTCAATAACTTTTTGCTCATTTATTATCATCATAATCTTTATTATTATTATCATTAATTTTTTAATTGGATACGTTACGTTGACGATAAGCAACTGTGCATATTTTTGTGAGTTTGGAAAAAAAAGTTATGAAAGTTATTTTGTACTTCATTTGAATATGGTCTTTTGTAATTATTTTCATTACAATTTTATTGTTGCTTACATGTTACATTTACTTCGACATATTCAAAATTCAAAATAAAACACAAGAACAGATATATGTATGCTTTAAAATGAGAGCTCAATTTTTACTTTAAAAATGTGCTACATAAAAGAATATTTTTATGGTATATCTCTAAAGAAAATTTTGTATTGAATTATTTATAATGAAATATTTATTAAGCTATGCCTCTTTTTAAACCTTTTTTCTACGTCTTGGCAAACTTATTTAAATTTTAATTATTTTATATAATTACCACTATTATTAAGACTGGATGTTCTTAGATGTATTAGATGCGAGCCATTATTCTTTGTAAGAACATTTTCTATCGTATAATACCTGAATCTGCATAAATTCATACATATTCAAGAAACATGCAGAGTGATAATTTACTACTATAGTTATACAATATCGTATAAATTATATAAAGTTTATATAGAAACCTTGAATATTCCATTTTGTGCTTTTCTAATTAAATTGTTATATTATATGATGAACTAATATATGTAAAATATATATGTATGAAATGTTTACATCAAATAATATATGTATGTAAAAATATCTAATAATAGTTATGTTACAAATGTTTATATAAAATATTTCTCTTTTTTCATTAGTATTACATTTTTTGCATTTAATTTGTAAGTTTTAATGATTACTTACTTTTACGTATTTTTTGTATTTTGTAGAACATGAAGAAATATTTTTTCTTATTATTCAATTAATTTATATATTTTTAAGCTGTTACTGAAAGCAGCACATATATTAGTTATATATAGTGTTTATGTAAAATATTATTACTAAACAACATTGTCTGAAATGATCAATTTGATTCATTATTAAAACTAACATTAATAAATGCGGTACAAAAGATTGGCGCTATCCATTTTTAACACTTTCCAATAAGTTGAATTAAGAATTCAGTTTGTCTGCCTGTCCGTGCTCTAATTCACGTAAATATAATAGGATTCTCATGCAATTGATATATGTTATTGAGGTTTACTATGGTATGTTCAGGATTGAAAATGAAGCGTGTAACACTTACAGTTCTTTTACAGGGACATTCAAAGAATTATGTTACATTACAGTCTATGGGAAAAAATCATTTGCGATTTATTTTAATGCTGTTACTCAGTGTCAAACATATTGAAATTAATATATATCTATGAGGTACACTACAAGAAGTTTACTGTAGAATATGGTGTGCATAGCCCTTATAGTTCCCTTATAGTGATACTCAAAAGAATTCTGTTACATTACGTTCTATGATGGAGAAAAATCGATTGGGGTATATTTTAATAATATTTCACTATTTTAAACATAATGAAATAGATATTGTATGTCACTACGGTGCATTACAAGAGGCATATAATAAAATATTTTGTGTATAGCATTCATCGTTCATTTACTGGGACACGCAAAAAATACGGAACTGTATGTTAACAATAATTGCTGGAAGTGTGTTTTCAGTTGCTGAACGCGTTTTTAAATTAATTATTTTTTGTCGATTAATTGGTGTGTATAAATTCTACAGATCATATACAGAACAACACACAAGTCGTGGAGTAAATTTCATTTTATTGACATAAATTCCATAACAGGTGATGGGTACCACTAAAAAGCTTTTACTACTAGTGCAAATGGGCAAAAACGAGGTATAAATTATTGGTGCTATCCATTTTTTAAAGCATTGATGTGGTTGGGGCTGGCCATTTCTTCACAACGCCCACTGAAAACCTTTTATACCTCTAGTACAAATGAAGTAGAAACGAAAAGATTTTTGGTATAAACGATACAAATGAGGTACAAACGATAGGTACTATCAATATTTAAATAAATTTCAGGTTGGGAGGGGAGGGGGCTGCCGTTTCTCCACGCCCACTACAAAAATCTCTCATTACTCTAGTACAAATGAATTATAAACGAAAACATTTTTGGTACAAACGAGAACAAACGAGGTATAAATGATTGGCACTATCCATTTTGAAAACATTGATGTGGTGGGGAGAAACGGCATTCCTACACTAAACACGTTTTATTACTCTAGTACAGTGGTTCCCAAATTTTTGGGCTCGCGGAGCCCTTTTTGGGAAGAATTTCTAAGGCGGAGCCCCACGTAACCCCACGGTACTCTATGGTTTTCAATTATTATTTTTTCTTTTATGCCTATGGAGCAGAGAAAGATCTGCTAGATAAGAGTCCGAACCAGTAGTTTCGAACATGGGGCCAATGTTCTCAGTTTGGCCCTTTTCTTGATACAGAAAATCGGAATTCATACTAGAAATTTTAAAAATAATTTTTTCTATTAACCCAGGGGTGCAAAAATCTAGGCACCAATGGGCTGATTCCCACCACTAAATTTTATTAGTATTCTTCGTCAAATTTTATTAGTATACGTCGTCTAAATTTTATCAGTATTCTTATTAGGCGAATAATACTAAAAATTTAGTGGTGAGAATCAGCCCATTGGCGACTAGATTTTTGCACCCTTCATTTAACCCCTTAACAGTTTTATTTACTATTACTATTATTTGACACAATAAATTAAAAATAAGGACTAAAGACCACTTTTTGTATTAAAATATATACCTTGTATAATCGAGATATGTCCGCCAAATACATTATAGCAAAAATTATAGTTAAAAATTTGTGGTTTCTGAAAGCTTTTAGTAACAAAGAAAACAAGCTCTTCTTACTCTAGGGACGTTACAGCAATACTGTTAAAGGGTTAATGACATCCATTTTTAAAATAAAAAAAATATTCTTTCGGGATTTCCAGTATGAACTCGGAATTAAAAATAAAAATGGTAACCTTGTTTGGGCCATGCATTGCATTGGGTATTACGTGAAACTATTATTATTTATGGCGAAAACCACACACACACAGAAAAAAGGTAAGTTGTACAGTTTTCATTTACAAAGAGAGACTTTTGTATAATCCCCATAGGCTACTCGCGAAAAGAAAAAAAATGCGTAGTCCCAGTCGCCCATGAGTAATTATATAACACGTTTTCACTAGTCCCGCCCACCCGTAATAGAATCATGAGATAACGGATTCTTTTTTAGTTCTTCTTTGCGTTTCTAATACTTCTAAACATGCAACGAAAACGTATCGCCTCTGAGCTTCTTCTTTTTAACCATTTTTTAAAAATACATTTAGAAGCAGAAATTCCTTTTAGTGTTTAAGTGAGCAGGGCAAAATCTATAACTTGTATTATAAGGTGCAGCATCGTTCACTTTTTTCGGATGTTTTATTTGAAGTATTTAGCTATTAATTACAGTTTTGAAAGAAACTTTCTTTCACCATTATTTTTGTCTCAAAATACATATACGGTTAAAAACTACACATGTTAAAAGAACGGTAACTAGTAGAAAAACTTTACTAACAAAACATATCTTTACACATGGGAGGGGTTAAATTCATATCAGGGCGAGTACTCATTGACGAAAAGTTTAAGAAAGGGGTGGAGTTGAGCAAAAGTTTAGATTGTTAGAGTGATGACAAATGTAAAGAACTAATATATATATATTAATTACTATAGCCTTATTTCTGATAGGAAAATGTGACATCATAACATAAGAATCTTAGCCAATGCTGAGACCAATTAAAACAAAATTTTAAAGAGGGGTTGTTAAGTGATACAAGATGTTAAAAAAATGAGTTTTCAGCAACATACATTGCTTTAAAAATCAAGTACAATTATGTAAAACAGCATAGAAATTTTAACTAACTAAGAATTAATAAAAATAAAATAAACAGATTAAAAGGATTAAATTTACAAAAAATAAAAAATAAAACTATATACACAACGTATACAAATATTAAATTAATCTAATGTGGGGTTTATTAAATGGTATAAGATGTTACAAAAAAGAGGCGTTTTAATCGACAAACGTTGTTTTACTATGAAAAACAATATAGAAAATTTAAATATTCAAATATTATAAACAGATTAAAGAAATTAAAGTTATAATAAAAAAGAAGTATATCTCTACACAATATACAAAAATGTAAAATGAATCTAATGAGGGGCTTTAAATGATACGAGATGTTCTAAAAAATTTGTTTTAAGCTACAAACATTGTTTTACTATGAAAAACAGTACAGAAAATTTAAATAATTAAAAATTCAAGCAAATAACAAAACAGTGCCTTTGCTCTTTTGATTCACGTTGTGCATTTGATTCAGAATACTATTTCATGTAGCTTATTTTTAATCGAATTTTTAAAACATGTTAAATGCAGAAACATAAAATAGAGTCGTTCAAACCAAGAATATTATACAGAAAATAAATACATAAAAATAATGCAAATATTTGCATGATTAAAAATATATACAGGGTGTTCCGTTAAAGGGGTCCAATATTAATAGGGGTAATAGAGGAGATCACACGGAGCATAAATCAGTATATAATGCCTGGCCGGATCTCAATAATTTTCAAGTTACAGCAAATAGAATGAAAAATCGGAAATTTGTAAAAAAACCCTCATTGCTAAACTATCGATAATGCTACATAAAAACGAAGCACATATTTAGAAAGAGCAGAAAAAATCCTACGAAATGACATAAGTTGTTTTAGACTATTGAGAATTAATGGCGAGTTACAAGCTCTGAAACAGTGAAAAAATACAAAATCAAATATTTAGCAAAATAGTTAATCGTTAATTCCAAAAATGCAACTCTACCTACATCAAGGAAAATGTTATAAAATTTGGTCCATTCCGAAAGCTTTCGAAGAAGCTGACAATAAACCATATCAGTTTAATTGTATGGGAGAAATCAAGCAGTTCCCTAGTTACAACTCTGTACTGTTGCACGGTCGGAAAGAGCGAAACTCCACCCATGACGATTGTAAACACCCCGTTTTAATATCTTTCAATTATACATTTCTGATCAACCTCTATCAATACCCTTTCATTATTCAGTCTGGTCAAGTGAATGACATATTGTGCAGCTCTCGCCTTGTCTTAAAGCAAACTCCGTGACTGCTGCGTTTCCTCCATGAACTTTCAGGATGATGAAGAAGAAGTACTTTTTATGCAAATTTTCTATGTGTATAGGAAGAAAAGTGTAATAAAACAGCAGTCATCAGTGGGCGTTATGTTAAAGGGAGGCTGTTGTAAGTGGGATTGTAGTAAGTTGATGTATAATAATTATGCCGGAATACTCTAACGAAGAATATGCGGACATGCATCTGATGTACGGGCAAGCTCATGGAAATGCATGTCTAGCACAGCGCATGTACCGTGAGCAATTTCCAAGGAGACGTTGCCCAAGTTCGAAACTCTTCATAAAAATCGATAGACGATTACGGGAGACTGGATCGTTTAATACAGCAAGCATTGATGCAGGGAAACCTCGACATGTACGAACACCTGCAATGGAAGAAGATGTACTGAATATTTTTAAAGATAACCCCTCCACGAGTACACGAGCTGCTGCGTCTGAAGTCGGTGTTTCTCACCAAAGTGTGTGGCGTGTTCTGCGTGCAGAAAACATGCACCCCTTTCATGTGCAGCGGGTACAACTGTTATCAGTAACAGATTGTGCTCAGCGGACAGAATTCGTACGCTGGTTGCTTAATGTAACAGAAAATAATCCACAATTTCTGGAAAATATTTTATTTACTGATGAAGCAACATTTACGAGAGAGGGCGTGGTAAACACGCACAATATGCACACATGGTCATATACAAATCCGCACACTGTTTTCCCGTCGAACGCACAACAAAAGTTCAGTGTGAACATATGGGCAGGTGTCCTCGGCGATTATCTCATAGGACCATATTTACTCCCAGATGTACTCAATGGCAGTACGTACTTGGTTTTCCTACGGGATATCTTACCGCAGTTACTGCAAAATGTGCCAGCAACATTGCGCCACAATATGTGGTTTATGCACGATGGCGCACCGGCACATTTTTTCATAGATGTTCGCAATCACCTCAATTCAACATATCCTGGGAAATGGATTGGACGCAGTGGACCTGTTGCTTGGCCTGCACGCTCTCCAGACCTCAATCCGTTAGACTTTTTTGTTTGGGGACACCTTAAATCGCTGGTGTATGAAACGCCTGTGGATACACCGGAGGATTTACTAGCGCGAATCGTTGTCGCTGCAGGAGACATTCCCAACTCCGTCGGAGTTTTTCGGCGTGTTCGCCAATCTTTACGACGTCCTGTCGGCTGTGCGATTCTGTTAATGGGCGCAACTTCGAACACCTATTATAATAATGTCCGTTCGTCTGCCTTCCGACATTGAACTGTGCAGCGCAGGCCAGAAGACTATGCTTCACATATGTCATAAAGTACGTGGAATGTAATTCTTTATTTGTCATTTTTCTTTTATTTTCAACACTTTTTGGCACAGTATTTTGTAAGTCACAGACTGTGGTGTACTCAAATTGTAAATTACAAAGTTTGTATGAATTAATTTAAAATTTAGTGTCTTTTTTAAATTTATAATTAATAAAATTATTATGCTATTTGTTATTATTATTTCCTATCATAAATTATGATGCACATATACATACAATAATTGTCCATGTAAAACATGTACTGAAACTTCTTGCATAGTTACAAATCGCAATATTTTTAATTATTTCCGAATTTTCACCACCAGTTTAATTTTAAGGAATTTAACTTAAGCTTTATATCAATAAAAGACCACTTTAAAATGTAGACTATTATTGTAAAGTTATTTTGGTTCATTCAACTCTTGAATAATTAAAAATGTTGCATCTTAGAAGAAGCATGATCGAAAATGTATAGTTGAGAGTAATTAAAAAGGCGGTGTTTCCAATCGTGATGGGCGGAGTTTAACCTTTGCTAGTGTCAAAGAAAGCGGAGTTGTAACTAAGAAACTGATTAATTTCTCTCACACAATTAAACCGATATGGTTCATTGTAAGCTTTTTCGAAAGTTTTCGGAATGGACCAAATTTTACTACATTTTCCTTGTTGTAGCTAGAGTTGTCTTTTTGGAATTAACGATTAACTATTTTGATGTATATTGGATTTCGTACTTTTTTCACTGTTTCAGGGCTTGTAACTCGTCAATAAATATTGCTATTTTAATACAATTGATGTCATTTTGTAGGTTTTTTTCTGTTCTTTCTAAATATGTGCTTCGTTTTTATGTAGCATTATCGATAGTTTAGCAATGAGGGTTCTTTTACAATTTTCCGAATTTTCATTCTATTTGCTGTAACTTGAAAACTATTGAGATCCGACCAGGCTTTATATACTGATTTATGCTCCATGTGATCTCCTCTATTACCCCTATTAATATTGGACCCCTTTAACGGAACACCCTGTATATTATGGTATTTTTCAATTTAGTGATAGATGTAGTTATTTTTGACATACACACAAAAATTCCTACATACTTTCGAAAAATTTTCCCTTGCAGTATGCTAATTTCTTTCATGTTTTGCTTATTTTCCTGGAACGCCGCGGAGCCCCAAGGGCTCCGCGGAGCACACTTTGGCAACCTCTGCTCTAGTACAAATGAGGTACGAACGAAAAGATTGTTGTCAAAAACTGTTACAAATCAGGTATAAACGATTGGCACTATCCATTTTGTAAAACATTGAGGAGAAACGGCAGTCCCACAATAAAAACGATTTATTACTCAAGTACAATTGAGGTGCAATAGAAAAGATAGTTGGTACAAACGGGTACAAGCATTTTATAAATCAATAAATCATTGGCACTATCCATTTTGTAAAACATTGAGTTGGGGGCTGCCGTTTAACCAGCCCCCCCCCCCCGACTAAAAACCTTCTATTACTGTAGCACAAATGAGGTAAAAACGAAAAGATTGTTGGTACAAACGGGTACAAGCAAGGTAAAAACTATAGACCCTATCCGTTTTGTAAAACATTGAGGTGGGCGGGCTGTCCGTTTCCTCAACCCTCCCTACCCCTCCTCACAACTAAAAACATTTTATTACTGTAGTACAAACAGAGTCCTCGCTAAGGAAGGGGGGGGGGGTCGGGGGGAGGTCGGGGGGGGGGGGGTCGAGGGGGGGGGGAGCCTCCCCCACCAAACTTTCCCGAATGCTGTTACACTTGGCAAATTTAAAAACTTTTAGTTGGCAAATTTGTTTAAAACTTTAATAAAAACTACAATATACTTTCTATTTCTGATAGACTTGGCAAAAGTTATAAATCTAATTGGGAATATATCAAACTTTTTACAAATAAGAACTATATTACATTTTCTAATTGTGGTAACTTGGCAAAATTATAAAACTAGTTGGCAAACATGTTGAATTGGCACAAACTATTTATTTTTGCTTCTCAATGAGTTGGCAAATACTGAAATTTGACTTGGCAATTTAAGGTCCTCTCACCCCACAATAAAAAGTCTTAGCGATTGCCCTGAGTACAAATGAGGTACAAATGGAAATATTTTTGGTACAAACGGGTACAAATGATTTATAAACGTTTGATAGTATTTTCGCAAATATGTGATGTGTTGTGTGGGGGGAGGGGGGGCATGTACGCGAAATGCACGTATTTTAACTGTACAGTTAAACAAATTAATTTGTTAAAAAACATTTAATTTTTTAAATATATTTATTTTAGTTTTTAATTTGATAGGAATTATTCTTAGTTAAAAACCCTAATTTTGTAATTCATTAGCATAAACACTAATATTTGTTCTAAACACTCATATAATCACATTTGATAACTAATTAGATCACACTTAAATGTTATATCTATGTTTTCCTTGAAAATTTCATTTTGTCATTTGCAAAGCCAAGTGATAAAAAAAAATCCTTCATAGCATGTCTAATTATTGTTTTATGAATGCAAGCTTTAATTCCTCTTTCATCAAATATTATAAAAAATAATTACTATAATTTTAAATAATATATTTAAGTAATGTTTTTAGCTTAGTTACATTATATAAAATAACTTTCTTAAAAATTAATACAAATGTGGTATTGAAATTTTTATGATGTTGCCATTTTATTGATGGCAGTGGGTGATTTTCTTTTTTTTTTCTTCAGAAGGAATTAAAAAACCACCAGTTTTATTCCAGAATAAGCTAGAACATATATTTAGGGTCATTTAAAAAAATGCGTCAAGATTATGTCTGTCCTTTTCCCTGATATTGCATTTTTAGAAAGTCATGATTTTTCTAACAAAAATAAAAATAAATAAATATTAATTATATTTTTTAGGGGACCAAAATAAATATTTACAGTCCTCTAGTATTTGTTTCTGTGTTCATCATATTTTTTTGGTAAGTAAATAAATTTTGAAAACAATTGAAAAGTTTGGGAACCAAATAGAATTTTTCTTACAACCAAGTGTAGCTTGTTTAGCGCTCCTCGGATATATGCAAAAAGGTGAATTTAAAGAAATTTTATATGGCTGTCAATAAAAAAGTATTGAAGCCAGAGATAAAAAAAAAAAATAGAGTGTTATTTGATACCATATGTTTATTGAATATACCAAGTTTTATCAAAATCTGTGACCATCGGTGTACTGGTGTGGTTGAATTGACATGGAATGACCCGTTACAAAGTGCATAAGAGCGAACACGTTGAATGTTCTTTCAGCTGTCTATGTAATATTACATCGTCTCATGTCATATTAAATAATAATAAGGTACTTTTATGTTAGGTGGGCTCTATGTTGAATCTTACCAACCCTTTTATTTCGCCAATCTTTTAACATTAGCTAATAACAGCTAGTCAATATTTTAACATTGCAATATCTGTTTAAAAACTTACTACTTAAAAATAGCTAAAATATAATCATAAATAAAATACATAAACACAAACATATCAATACAAATAACAAATTCTCATGTAAAAGGTTGAAATTCAAATGATGCCAATTGAAACAATATTTGGTGAGTTATCACTGGGTGCCCAGTTAACATAAAAGTACCACATCATTTACCATGTTATTAAATTACTTTAAAAAATATATCAATTTTGATCTAAAACATTTGAAAAGAAAATAGCTCAGAATAAAACTACTTTTCAAGCTGTTGTATCAAAAGAAAAAAGTCATATAGGTTTTAAGACATGTATATGACATTTTATGATTCATATGACCAAGTTATTATCATATATGACGTGTATTTATATTAGGGATGCACTGAATGTTTGGTATTCAGCTATACTATCGAATATTCAGTTAATCCGAAAATCAATCCATTACTTTATATAAGAGAAACATTATTTCCTTTAAACAGGCGTAATTTCCAGCTATACATTTAAAAATAATTTTAAATAGCAATCTTTAGCAAAAATAATTAGCAAAATCTTTATTTCTTACCATTGGATTTTAGTTGAAATAATCTGTTGTTTATTAATTCAACTTTATTCATATTTATCAGACTATAAGTATTTGTAGCCAATATCCTTTTCAGTAGATTTGGTTTTATATGATATTTTGTATGAGGTATTTGCATGAGGTATATTCACCTTTTATTTTATTTCTTTCAGTTAAGTCAATTAATACGCTCTTACAATGGCTGGGATAGCTATTGTACGCCTGATTGAAGAACGAAAAATTTGGAGAAAAGACCATCCTTTCGTAAGATTTTATCATAATATCAATTAATTCGTTAACGTTTAATACACTTAGCATATTTTAATATTTTAACATTTCATTGAGTTTGAAATGTGTCAATCTATATAATAAAAGTGCTAGGCACTTGACTGTCGTCAACAGTTCCGGGATTCCCGCTTCAAAATGAAATGAATCGATTGTGATTTTTACCGTTTTCACAACACGGAGAAAAAGATAGTTTTCGGTTATTCTGACGTTACTGAGTGTGGTAAGAAGGATTGTTTCAACGGGAAAGCACGCATTTTTTCATTTAAAATAGTATTTCTGCTTTAAAAAAATCGTTTCTTTGGTCATATGAATCATATTTCTTCAAAATAAAACATTTTTCATTAGCGAAAGTATTTTTTTCTAGGAATAAAGCGATTTAGAGGAATTTTTTTTTCCTTCGAATGAAATAGTCGTGTATCTTTTTTACTAAGATATGGAGTTTTTATTGCTTGTTATCTTTGGTCGATCTTTGAAAGAGACGGGAGTGTGAAGTAAACATTTATTGTCATTTTCTTTGACAGACAGGGCAGTTTTCCCTGACACGAAGCTTTAATTGCTTCTCAGAAAGAGAGACTTCCGGTCAGTTTTGCTAAATACGTGGCAAATATTTCCTAGCTTTTGTTAGTGCAACATCTCTTGGTTTTAGCTCTTTAAAATAACGCATTCTTTGCATTGATTTTCCTTAAAATGCCCAGTACCCGTGCTATTGCAACATGTACTAATCGCTCGGGTAAAACTCAAAATGTTCTATATCATACATTTCCGAAGAAACCTGATATAAAGAAAAGATGGATCATATTGCATGCAAAAGAGCAGATAATAGCTTTAATGCTGCAAATTCCCGAATTTGTTCGGATCACTTTCAAACGAATGATTACGTGAGAAATTTAAATATAGAACTTTTGGGTTACGCTCCTGCTAAAAGAATATTGCGTGAAAGTGCTGTGCCAACTTTAAAATTTCCAGAAACCAAAAACATGTGCTGTGAATTTTAAAAAAGAAACGTCACTCGGAATTGATTCTTCTTGTAGCAGTTCCTCTCCAAGCATAAAAGAAACACCTAGACATACTAGGTTATATAAGGTTATATTTTAATGAGATTCACGACAGCTCACTTTCGAAAGAATTTAATGTTATCGAAAATGCGTGCAAAAAAATCCAACTGTTTTTTCCAAATATGCACAAAAATATAATAAAAACATTTGTGACATTAAGAACTTTCATTCGATTGAGACATTGTAATCATATATTCATCAGAAGTAAAAAGAGATACGCTGCCAGAAAATCAAAAATGTGGAGTCAATCAACTTTGATTGCACGATAAAACGAAAAGTAGCAAATAATGGAGCGAACATACTTCAAAATGCACCCTGTGAGGAAATAAAATTCTTGAATTGAAAGCATATTCTGAGGGTAAAAACCTAAAATATATTAATTATTAAAATATTTTTATATAATTTTTTCATCATACAGCATTAAAATATAATTTTATATAACCCTTTTGGATGTTTTTTATAAAAGTATATTATTCTGAATTTCAAATATAATTTTTCTATATCTGATAAATCTGTCAGTTTTAAAAATTAGGTAATTTAAAAATTAAAGTTTCTATTTTTATTTGTATTTTAAATCTTCCTTATAAATACTGCTGTCTTCCTTTTTATTCTAATATATATATATATATCAATTTGATATTCAATCACATCAACTATCTGAATGGAATTTGAAGAAACAACATTAAATTTTAAAATTAAGTTTGAAAACGCTAAAAAGAGATGTAATTTTAAATTTTAAATATTATTTGGCAATAAAAAAAAAGTTGCTTAAACGTTAAACGCTCTTTCACGTATTATTCTTATACGTATCTTATTTCCCTTATTATTTTTTAAAAATTATTTTATGTTTATTATGTGCATTTCTGCTTATTATATGGCATTAAAATAGCATTTATAAATAAACTTTTCGGAATGTGCTTATAAAATATATTACTCCGAATTTCAAATTTTATTTCCACTAAATCATATAATTAAACCGCATGAATATTTTAGTTTAAAAATATTAAATATTCAGCTGTTTACTTATTAAAATTTCTATTCTATTTGTCTTTTAAATCTAATCATGCAAAACTCAATATTGTGTATCTGTGGTGTGATGTTGAAACATGAATGATTATTAATTTTTTTTAAACTTTTTTAATACTTTTTTTTTATGAAAGATATGTCGAAATTACAATAATATTAGAATCATTATAGATTTCAAATTAAATACCGATCAAATATTAAAAATATACTATATTAAAAATTAAAAACTGTATTCATATAAACATTAAATTTGGTGCTCTTGTAGGTCTTTAAGATTTTATTTATAAAAATTACTATTTTGCATTTTTATGTTTATGAAAATGAAGTTTTCATATTGAGGCGCAAACGAAATGTAATGGTTAAAGATAGCCAATTTAACAACCAAATTTCGGCAAATTGAAAAGAGATAATACTTTACATTTTAGATGTGATGTAAGACCTATGTATAAAGAATATATTTTAATTTTTAAATTTCTTTTCACATGAAAATTTCGACTGATACTTTTCAATTAAAAATAGCGCGTTTCTAATTCAAATCAATTGGAAAATTGAACAGAGCACGCCGAGTGACGTCAAACAGCGAATGGCTCCCAATTGGCCGCAGAGGGAAATGGC
This sequence comes from Maratus michaelseni, assembly GCA_963931845.1. Taxonomy (NCBI): domain Eukaryota; kingdom Metazoa; phylum Arthropoda; class Arachnida; order Araneae; family Salticidae; genus Maratus; species Maratus michaelseni. The sequence goes on along the minus strand of OZ007599.1, from coordinate 107,055,651 downwards.
TCAACCTTATGATATAGTAACCTTGGTCTTTAATCACCTGCAGAGAATAAAATCAAAAAACAGTTTTAACGTCATTCGCAATGAACCATGAAATTAGTTTTAGTTTTAAAAGTGTGCCAAACATTGTGAACTCGCTATTTATTAAAAGTAATATTAAAAAATATAATAAAACATAAATAACTTTATGTCTGTGCATATTAGTTAAATGATAATTAAATCCATATTTATAAAACAAGATGGCGGATCGTGGGCGAATACAATAGCTGTTCCGAGAAGACATTTGCAGAAAAAAATTTACAATAACGAAGTAATTTTGTTTAAAAAATTACACAGCCAAAGGGTGAAAATGCAAATGGTGCATTTACTACATATTTCAAATACATGATGATTTGAAATATATAATAATAGAGGAGATACTGGTCGATTAATTATTGGTTAAAAGGATGGTGATATAAAAGTTAAGCGGTTTAGGTTAAAACTTTTAAATGGTGTTTTATAATCCCTTCCATTGAAATAAATCAAATTCAGTTTTTTTAGAAATCTAAATAGGTTACCAGCTGTATTCTAAAATAAGCATTTTTTCCCCTTAATTTGGTCACTTTAGTAAAAGCAAATTAATGACAATTGTTAATACAAAAGAATAAATTAATCAAGACAAGCTAAAAAATGCAAAGAAATTGCTCTACAAACATAAATTTAATAAAAGTAATCTCTCTTTTCTTTGCAATAACTGGTACAAATGATCTTTTTATTGCAACATTTTTCAATTTTGCAGCACACTTGAAAATTTTGTTGTTAAATCACATTTTATTGGTAACTCACTCACTAGCAGTTTATCTGCATCACTGTTACTGGTAATTTCTTGATCTCTATATAACTAAAGTTATACTAAAGTTGCTTTTGTATATAATATATAAAACCACTTTCAGTTCTATCTGGTCAGTTTGTGGAAAAGTTGTTGTCCGCATTATCTGATGAGTAGTATGCCATAACTGATTAACACTCAACGCCCTCATTTGACGACAGATATAGAATCCTATTTCCAGCACAGTTTTTCCTTCAGAATCAACTAATTTCGGTTAGGTTTTAATTTTAAAACAAAAGGGTTAAAGTTTAAAAAAAATAACAATTAATACCATTTTAGAATTGTCTCCATTTTCATTTCTAATTTTATTAGTATATGATATATTGAAAATCAATGGGAATAATTAATATGGGACTGACTTAGTGACTTTTAGTAAGTAGAAATATTGAAATGAAAAATAGACGAATACTTTCGATCAGTGCTTTCCAAACTATGGTACGTGTGCCAGTACTTTTGTGTTGAAATAAAAGTTTTATTTCAAAAATAATTTATAAATTATTTCATTCGTTTCATTGAAATATTTTTCTTTTCTTGTACAAAATATGCATAAATTCTTTCTATTTCATGGAAAAAAGGGTTGTTTACATTTTATTATAATCTAAATAAAGGCAAAACTACATACACTACTCTCCTTCAAATCCGCACATCGTTTCAGATGTAAATAATGAAACTCATAGTTAAGATGCAGGACAAAAATTCGGGTTATTTTAAATTTTATATCATTATGTGCACATTTTACTATATAATTCTGGTTAATAAGATTGAACTCATGTTTCTTCATGAAGGAAGTATAGATTTATATCTGAAAAAAAATTAAAATAGTGTTGATATCAATGGAAATTGCGATCTTTTTAACAAATACATAAATGTATTTGATTAAAAAAAAACTTTTTTGGTTATTAAGTATGGCTAAACATGAAATAAAACTTTGTTATTTTAATATTTTGATGTAAATTATTAGTGTACCTTTATAAACGAGTTTCACTAAACAATTCAAGAAAAAATTATCTCATTATTATACATATTTAGTTATACATTATTAATTATTTATTTGATCTTCACTTTTAATATTTTAAACATTTTTTTTATTTTTATTTGTTTCCTTTACTGTAAGCATTCCTTATAATTTCAAATGCATTATTTAAATTCAATTAACGGTTTTAAAAATGTAAACAAATGTGAACAGAAATCCGTAAAATTCTAAAATCTGCACCACCCCTGGTTTTAAGCTATGGGGATTTAAGGGAGTCTACTGTATTACAAAAGAATACAATTTCAATATTGATTTAAATCAATGATTTTTTATTAAAAAAAAACAGTGATTTAAATTGTGATTTTAATCATGATTCTAGTTAAACTGATTTAAACCGGCGAACCCTCCCAGCAGTTTTAATGTATTTATGCAGTTTTATTTAACATTTATTTATTAATGTCTATCCAACTCTGCTAAATAACTCCTTTGATATTATTTTATTAAAATTAGCTTTTGACATTTTTGTGATAAATGTTAAAACCATTTAATGTCGTCGCATGTAAAAAACTTGGAAATCCTGCACAAGTTCATCAAATATAGAATTTACACTTTTAATAAACTGTTTTCAGATTTTTTTGATTCAATAAATCTATACATTTATTATTAAATTTTTCTAGTACTTTCTAAGTTACGAAAAGAAAATAACAATCATGCGTAGAGTTATTTTTATTTTGCATAAATAACAGTTAAAATTTGTCTAAACTATACGAATTTTGGAGCCATAGTATAAATAGGAAAAAAGTCCAATTTTTCTTTTTCCCAACATGTCTGTTATACACAATATCACACACAATGTTTTCACTTCATTACATTTTGCTTTTTTTGGTCCCTATAATAGCTTTTTTCTTTTATATAATTTATATAAACATGTTCTTCTCTGAATTCGGATTCAGAAAATTCTAAGTTTATTTCATTTTTGCCTATTATAGGGTTTTTTTGCAAGACCAACTAAAAATCCAGACGGCACGTTGAATCTCTTTAATTGGGAATGTGCTATCCCTGGAAAAGAATTGGTATTTTGTTTTCTTAAAATTTTTTGTTTTCATTTATTTTCATTTATTTTCATTTTTTGTAGTTAAAATCTAATGGCTTTGTTTTTATTTAGACACCATGGGAAGGAGGTCAATACAGACTGAAGATGATATTTAAGGATGATTTTCCATCCACTCCACCAAAATGTAAGTATTATTCTTAAGGTCCTGGTAAGGGCGGTGGGACATAATATATCGCTCTTAATTTTAATTCCAAAACACCACAATGGCACCGCAATTTTTTAATCAAATTTTGATCTTAATATACGCAGAAAAAAAAAATCAGCTAATTTCAAATAAATTTGGTGATATATCCTGGTGTGAATCAATGATTTAAATCAATTAGAAACATAAGTACTTTGACCCTGAAAGGGTTAAACATTTGAAAGATATTTTCTGTAATACATATATTAGAAAAAAATTGAGAGTTTTATTTTATTATCTTTAGTTTTTTTTTAATTACATCATTATTAAGACAGGTGTTAATATTTTTCATTCATGTGCTTAAAATAACAAAATTTTGATTAAATAAATAAAGTACAGTCGAATTCTGTGATTACAAGAAGCAAGGAAATTATCAAAGTCCTTGTATTAACCGATACTCGTTGCAAAATTATAAATAATGTTGGTAAGTTTCAAATTAATTTGCAACTTACCAACATTATTCCATTAAACGGAATGTTAACAAAAAAAATTATCATATTTTCACGAAAAGGAAATTATGTGGTTTGTATATAAATTAAATTTAGGAAGGAATAATTGCTTGAAATGCGTTTTCAGTTATGATATGTGTTTTTGCGTTTAACTAAATTTTGCATACTACATAGTGTGTATAAACTGTATAGATAATACAGAACTACCTAAAAGTTATTACCTAGCAGGGTTGGATTTTTGACGTCAAAAACTGGTCTTAACTGTCATAAAATGGTTTTAACCATCTAAAACGTGCAACACCCTTTAAAACTTTTAACAACAATAGGTATACATTAAATATCATGAGGATTTATGTAATTTTTTATTTGAATTATAGTAATTTAATAATAACAAAAAATTTTAAATTGTTAATTGTAATAAAATATTTTTATTTTTTGAAAATTTAATCAGAAGAAAATCATTGTACAATTAATAATCCATAATTTTACCCCGCTGCATTCTGAAGCACATAACCAGTTTTGCATATTTATTTACACCCATACGATTTCTGAGTTCATAGCGTATCTAAAGTTTGAAAATATTCTGTCAATTGATGCTGATTTAACAGGACTTGATAGCAAAAGCATTGCTAGCTCAGTAAGTTTGGAGGCATGTTCAGTTGAAAAACTATTGCAAATCATACTTTTCCACCAAGTCATGTAGTTAACTCTGTCACTTGAAATAAGGAGGAGTGAAAGGGGATTCTTCAGGTTTGTATGCAATCAGCATGTGTAAACATCCATCGATTCTCTTTGCAGCTCATATGTGAGCTGAATCAATTTGTTTATCAATCAACTCTTCATCCTTAAGGTTGGAATGAAAAACACAAACCATAAAATGATATGGTTTTATGATTTGATCTGTTACGGACTTTTTCAATATGGGGCTTAGGTGAAATTTCTTTTAGAAAACTGGGCCAAACAAGACATGCATCAGCAATTGTAGATGTAGCTCACTGAAGAATGTCTAATGCAACACCTATAGATTTCACCTGAAGTAAAATATCTTTGCACTGTTTATACAACTTAAAATGATTAATCAGTTCAGAAATTTCAATATCCATTGCATCCTCATGCTCTTCCACTATTTTGTGAAATATTGTATAAACAGTTTCAAGGCAAGTGAGTTGACTATTTCAGGGGGTATCGCTTGGCCAGCTAGGGTTTTACTTATTACTAGCTTACCCGCCCGGCGTTGCCCGTGCCAACAACCTTAAATGTACCTGAAATCAGTGTTGAACATTTTTTATTTTTAAACAAATGTAATGTTGGGGGCCCCACTACCTTAGACAGCAAACACTGGGCGTGCCATACACACTCCCATATATTACCGTAAGTCGAGTCGAAAGAGCCATACCCCTTCATGATCCAGCCCATAGAACCAGAGATAGAAAAGCACCCCTGGTGGTGACAATCGAAAAGCTCTATCTATGTAGAGTCGAATGAGCCATACCCCGTCGTGATCCAGCCTATAGAACCAGATATAGGAAAGCACCCCTGGTGGTGAAAATCCGAACTAAAATCAGTTAGCTCTATCGATGTCAAGTGGAAAGAGCCATACCCCATTGTGATCCAGCCCATAGAAACAGAGATAGGAAAGCACCCCTTGGTGGTGAAATTCAGAACTAAAATAGGTAAGCTCTATTGATGTTGTGTCGAATGAGCCAAACCGTGTCTTGATGTGACCCATAGAACCCGAGTTAGCTGCAAAATCCTTTAGTTACACTTTCCACCGCCAGGGGGCACAATATGTTCAATACGAACATAACTGAATTCATTAAGGTTATCGATGTCGAGTCGAATGAGGCATACCCCGTCATGATCCAGCCCATAGAACCAAAGATACGAAAGCGCCCCCTGTGGTGAAAATCCGAACTAAAATCAGTAAGCTCTATTGATGTCGGGTGGAAAGAGCCATACTGTAATGACTTAACGAACTCCAGTGATCCAAGGTGATGATTAACATCCAGCACTTTTTATTAGGCATCGTTGATACACAAGTTAAAATAAGATGAACAATTAAAAAACATTACACTCTGCCATCAAAACCCCAGCGTACACAACCATCATATACTGTTCACGCGCACACATCATTTTCCGCTCACCATCGTCTGTTCAACTCTCTCTGCATCTCTTTTAGCGTAGCTCGGTTCACTTCTTTTTGACCTGCCAACTAACATCTCTTTCAGTCTCTTTGCATATCGAAAACTGTCCTTTCGATTCGATTACACGGCTTACACGGCAGTCAACCTCCGAAGCTAGGCGACAAAACCATGGACAAAAACTGGACAACTCTAGGCCAGCAACTCACGAGTCATATGCTAGGCCATAGACACAGATTAAATATATTCCACCAGATAGGACACTTCCATAAGCTCAATGGTAACCGAATCGCACCTTCAGAGCCCTAGTGACAACAGTCGCAAACGTTCCGCGTGTGTCGCCACAGGTAGGTATTACTTATCTTATTTGTATAGTATCTATCTTTTTTTATGTAAATGCGTCGCCGCAGTTTGTTATTGTTTAAAACATCGAACATATTTTATTTTATCATACAAATACTTACAAATATACATATTTACACGAGTTTCTTACAGATTTACACCTTTTTCTTAATAATTTAAACTGAGAAACTGTCGTGTCGATATTAAATAAACAAAACTGCCAACAGGTACATGTGACCGTGACAATCTGACAGTTTATAGATCGCGCGCGTGTGCGTTAGTTCTTGACTGTGCTCAGTAGTGGCGCTTGTATCGCGCCGGTTCGGGTTTTCGCTCCACTGTCAAATCTGTATGACTATATTTAATCTGTGGGCCAGAGATCTCTTCGGTCGTTACACTGCTCTCATTGGCTGGCTGCTTCGTTCCCACGGATGGCGTTGCCGAGGCTATTTCATGGGAGGAGCTTGAAATAGCCTCGAACCCAAAATTCCATATACACGTTTTAATTTTTAAAAAAAATCTAAATTAAAATTTAAAAATCCGGCCATGAGGTATACTATCCGGTGACAAAATCTACACATGACAAAAATTAGTCCTAGGTGTTATAATTACGGAGAAATCCGCGGGCAGGCAGGCAGACAGACACTTACTCTTTTATAGAGATAGAGATTTACACTCTTTATCCATGCTGCAGAAATATGATGATATCATTGTTTTAAATTATTAGCACATTTAAGATTTTTTTAAGTAAGAGAAAAAATGTGCAGCTCATGTGAGCAGTTTCAAATCTTATATTTCTTTTTAAAAAGCATAATTTTACCCCTAAAAAATTGTAAATTAAAGTTATAATTAGAGTTCAAAATTTGTGCTTAATAATAATAATACTTTACTACACATTAATTATTGATATGCAGCAAAAGTGACATTTTGAACATTACATGTAATGTTGTATATGTGTGACATTTAATGTGAAATTTTATATATCAATGTATCATTTGAGGTTTTCGACAAGGATTTGACAAATAGTTTTGGGCAAGAGATTTTTAACAGGACAGTTTAAACCGTCAAAAACTGACACATGTCAAAAACCTGCCAACCCTGTTACCGATCATGAGCATGAATTACTTAACCCATTTTAGGCCAAGCATATAAATTTTATAAAATGTGGTATTTATTGCATTGAAATTTGCTTAAATTACATTCATTAAGACACCAAAAAAGTTTCGTGCATGAAAATAATATTTTATTTAATTTAACGTTATCATTATTAATTTACCATTACTAATTTACCATTAAATTAAAAAAAAAGTTTTTTATGGCATTTATTTTATTTTTATTTTATTTACAGAACTTGCAACTTTACTCCATTATAAAAACATATCATTAATCTAGAGTGGAATAATTATACATTTTCAAAAAGTCGAATTTGTCAATAACCATTTCAAGTAAAAAACCAGCGTATTTTGAAAATTTCTCAACAGAAAGTGATTACTTCAATTGAATTACTAATATTTTATAGATGTCTCCAGAACCCTTAAAAACAGCAGAAAAATAAAATTTGTGAAAAATATACGTCACAGTGTTAATAAAAATATATTTATTGAAATGGTGCGTTTACGCACCTTTGGCCGAAAATGGGTTAAAAGCGATTTTTAATTGAGGTATGCATCTTAAAGCTGAACTATATTTAGTATACTATGAGCTGACTTCAGACTGACAGTTTCTTGATTTCAGAAGGAGATTTCTGATTTTCACTTGTTTTTCTAAACTCCTGATTTTGTTGCGCATTTTCAATATTCTATTATTTTACCTTCAAACTAGTTGACCCGCCCGGCGTTACCCAGGCCCATGATAAAACCTTAAATAAATCCCAAATTTGCATTATTTTATATCTTTATCACGATTTTGTATGAATTTATATTTTTAATGATAAAATCGTAAGAAAACATTTTCTTTTTTCGCATAGGACCGTTTCATCGTTAAAAAAAAATAGATTTTGTTGTCCAAACCCATTGAAATTTTTAATGGTCATAAATATAACAGTTTTACATCCCATGTGAAAATTACGTCAGAAATATTGTTATATGGTTGTAAAATAAATACCGTATATACTCGTGTATAAGACGACCCCCAAAACCGAGATGCAAAAAAGTTTAACACCAGTAATTCAGAATAATTTTCTACGCCCTGCTTTATCTCATTTAATTGTGAATTATGTAAGACGAAGAACATTATTGTAAAATACTGGTATTAAACATGATTTCATCAGGAATTTTGGGGTCGGCTTATACACGAGTATATACGGTATGTTTTATTTTTGTTTTCGCATCGGGTTTGTTAAAAAAAAAATAGTATTCGTCGTCTGGACGTTCTGAAATTTCAGTCGTTTATAAATGTAACTGTTTCTAAGTCTTCTATAAAATTATGTGAATATATATGCATATTAAATACTGAAAACATTACCCGGAGCCGAGCGTGACTGCACAGAAACAGCCCATTATTACGGGTTTTCACCCAAAATTTCTCATGTATTATTTATTTATTTTTTAGTATTTCTTCTCATCCAAACGTTTTGAAATTATTGTAGGTGATGTAAAATTTTTATCTGGTCTACCGAGATGCTATAAAAGTTACTAAACGTTCGTACTTCGACACAATCTTTGTGTGTTATGAAAGTTTGTGTCGAAATACAAACGTTTAGTAACTTTTTGCTTAAGAAAAAAAAATCTTGTGTGGAGCGAAATGACCTGCGTTCTCCGGTGTTTCTGAAAGAGTTAAAATTCGTATATATATATTTTTTTTAACTAATTTTACCGTCTATTAGAAAAAGGTTTCGGCTTTAAGAGCATATGTTTGGTTCGTCTGTATTTCTAAAATTGCGCTCTTGAGGGCCGTTGCCATAAGGGAAAACGACCATTTTCAAAAATGTTTTCAAAGGGTTAACATCAATTCTTTTTAATTGATTCAGGCATTCGAGATGTAAGAGTGAGATTTTTCAGATATGTTTCTCATTTTTAAATAAACCAAACGGTTTAGTCAATAGAAGTTAAAACTGAATTGCGAAATAAACACATTCATCATTTAAATGGTTCTTCATTCTCATTCGCTGCTGTAGTTCAGGGCATGTGCGAGTGCTGAAAGCCCGCTCACAAAGAAAGAGATGGGTTATTGATCAGTTTTTAATTAATATGTTGGTTAATTATTAAAATATTAAAATCTGAGACTCAGCTGCATCAGGAGAGGCCTTGGACTATCCTCACCTAAATTTTCAGACTTCTAGGTGCACTAGTCATCGGGCACACGCAGAGCGAAGCTTTATTTTATTAGGGTAGATGTACTGTGATTGAGGGATAAAAACTTCAAATCAGGTATTTGTTTAGTATGATTGATTAAGCTGTATTCAGATTATAAGGGATGAATCTTTAAAACTTGGTGACTGTTATTATGGACTTAATACATTCTCTCTTTTAACCTACATTTCAGTATGTATGTGGCAATCAAATCTTGTGACTCATTTTTCCCCATTTCCGGTTAACGTAGAACTTTGAAATTTGGAATATATATGTATTCCTGAGGTCAATACATGAATTGGACATTATTTTTTAAAAATACGAACACTAAATGGGGTAAACATCGGCCCAAAACTTGCATTTCCCCCATAGAAATAACGTTATGATTGTTTAATTGAAAAATAGCTCCATTGTTGCAACATTCCTCCATTTTCACCACATTGTTGCCTGCATCATTATGACGTCACCATTGAGCGATGCACACATTTGTGCTTTATAATATAAGTTGACTTTTTTGTGAATTTTAATGAAAGTATGTTTTTATTTTTAGTTTTTACATTTAATTAATTTTGATTCGCAATAATTTGCCTCAATTAAGAATTATTTAAAGTATTCCCCTTCACTATTACTTTATAAGTGTTTAGGAAGAAATTGTTTGTCTGTGTTATTTGTATGTAATTTAAAAGAATGTTACAATATCCTAAATGTCATATGCTGAAATTCTTTTTACAGCAAGACATGTGCATATATATTTTCTTATTTAAATACAGGATTTTTTTTAAAGTTGTGAAAGTAAAACACTATAATAAAAGAACCACTGATCCAAATGACCTGATATTTCACCAGTATGCTCCCAAAGCAACGGGAATTTTTTAGGCATGGTTAAAAAAACTTAAAATCGCACCGACAGATGGCGCTGTAAGGTAGCAGAAACAAAGAATACCGTCTGTGGGAGGAAAACAATGGACGGTACTTTGAGAAACCATCTTCGGTAGGCCCTCTGTCGTCATTGGACCTTTTCTTAGATTCTTAAGTGTCCTAAATCTCCTAAGAGCAGTTGCTGCGCTGTCATTATTCTGATTATACAGTTTCACTAACAATGCACGGTCCGTCAATAGCGTAGTCATTGCGAGGATTTCCGTAAAATAATGAACACGAGGTGTGCGTACTTCACGTTCTTATCGCCAATATGCCTGTGCCGGGCGCAAGTCTGTCTCCCGACTTTACTGCATGTACAGCGCCATCTGTCGGTGCGATTTTAAGTTTTTTTTAAACTATGCCAAAAAAATTCACATTGCTTTGGGAGTATACTGGTGAAATTTTAGGTCATTTGGATCAGTGGTTCTTCTGTTATAGGGTTTTACTTTCACAACTTTAAAAAAAAATCACCCTGTATTTCTTTTTTAATCTCCCAAGCATTATTTGAAAATTAACTTGTACTAAACGTGTTTTACATTTAAAATATAATTTTTCATTTAATACAAAATCTGATTTCTGAAATAAATTTCCTCATTTTTGGTTACCAGAACTTGGCAAGTCTATAAGAGATGTTTGTAGAATATAAATAAAATCATATACAGCACAACACGAAAAATTGGTGCATGGCTGCCCATGTATTATAATTTTTGGAAGGGTTATTTCAGTAGTTTTAACCATATTTTAGGCTGGATTAAATATTAGCTTAATATGTGGCGTGTATAAATATCTGCAGGTAACCTACAGAGTACAAACTGAGTACAAACAGAGTATACTATACAAATGACTTCTGTCTACTAGTAGAAATTGCTGAAGGTGAATTTTCAACCAATAATGCGCTCTTTTACTTAGCTAAATTTTAGCATGTAGAATGCATACAAATCTATTGAGCAAATACAGGGCTTCACAAAAGAATAGGAATACTTCTTCGTTTATGGGCGGTACTTGCTGAAATCTGATTTTCAAATTTGCTATTTATTTTTTCAAAATCTTTACTTAGGTTTTTTATTTACCTTATTAAACAGCGAAACTTTGTTAAAGTATTCTGGGAGTGTTGGAAAGTGTTTCATTACCTACGCTTGATGCATGATTTTTCTTTTTTTTCCCCTGCTCAATTGTGTACTGAAAATCTCATTCATGCAGAATGGCTGTATTGTATATTTTTATAGTTTAATAAATGTCAGGTCGAATATAGTGTTTAAAGTAACATGATTCAGAAGTTACAAAAAAGAATAAATAAAGTTAGTTTTAATTTTATTTTGTTATTCCATCTTTAAAATATGCATGTTGCATTAGAAAAGGCACTTTAAAGAAAATCTAACAATATTTTTAAATGTATGGAAAGACATGTGCAACTTACTGGATTATACTGGATCATGTATAAAGTGTGGTAGCCACCCTGTCCAAATCCTAAATACTCATGTATCGTATGATGAAGATTGATGTTGGGCTAACATATTTTAATGCATAACGCATGAATTCGGATATAATTTGTGACCGTACATTTGTACATTTACGTTGTAAGCATAACCGACAGTTCGAATCCAGGAAGGCAGACATAATAATATCCAATGAACGAAGACATTTCAGCTGAAATTATTTATTGATATATAGCCTGTAAAAGATCGTAAGAATGGGGTGGTCTCGGATGTTAGAGGCTTAGAACAGTTGTTAACCGATTAAGAGCTAGGAGTGATTTGCCGTTTTGGGCAGTAGATTGTCTCGCCAAGATTCGATAATACACCGAGCCAGCAACCCGCAGACGCGCAAAAGAATTTATGTACGTTAAGGATAATTAATAGAAATGTTTTGGGAGGATGTAATGAAAAAGCTACCACATTTGGCGAACCCGTAATTTTTGTGAATTTTAGAGGACACAGGCGGGCAACCCAGTGGGAAAGGAATTTTAGTAAAAAAAAAGAGCTAAACATTGTATCTGTGAAATTACATTACTTGCACAATTTGTTTATGAACAGAAAAAGGTTGGGCGCCCAAGCAGCTGTCAATGAATGTCCAGAACACATAACATTACATCTGTTATAACCGCATTGGAATTAAAATAGATTTATAACGTACATGCTGCATTTAGTAAAGATAGTCTTTCATATGAGAAAAGGAAGTAACATTTGAGGTTTTAGAATAAGATATATTTTAGCGAAGAGAATATTAATTAATATATTGAAAATTAAGTTAGGAAGATAATAATATAGAATAAAGATATGTATAAATGATTCTATATCATATATCGCCTGCACTTTTTTTTTTTTTTGTTAAGACCTCTGACCAGGCTTTTACTTAGCTTAACGGGTTGATACCTGGAAACGGGGCGAGGATTCGTCTGCTCTCCGCTTGGAGAAGATGTGTTTGTTAAATCTATAGGTCGACGTGGCTTCAGTGCGTCTTGTTGCTTTAATTACTTTTTCTTAGTTGGCCGGTTGCTAATTGACTTTGGATGAGACGTTTCAGCACTGCGCCGTGTAGCGAATTCATGCCGGACGGATGTGAGATTCTAGGATATTTACTACTTCCTCGCTGCATCGCTCATCCATACGTCATGCCATCGCTACTCGAGTTGGTCTCGTAATTTAGAACCTTGATCTGGTGACGAGACCTTCACCTGACTAGGCACCCCCAGAGGTGCAATCCACGGAGAACTTGGAGGACTTTACACCCACGACGGATTGTTACATGCACCGGGTGCCATTAGCGTACATGATCGCCGCGTCTGAAAAGGAACGGGGTTAGACATTTTATAACACTTTTAATACTAGAAACTAGGTGCTACTTTTAGACTTTAAGTACTATTCCTTTACTTGGTTGTTTGTCTTAATTTACCTGTAGTTGTACTCTATGTTAATTTTAACTGAAACTAAATGTTCTACAGAGTTGCTTATTCCTACAGAGGGGACATTATATGCATAATTTACTAAATTAAGAGAGGGCTTGGACCATCGGCTATATATTATCTATGTATAATTTAAAGAGGGGAAAAACTGTGTATGCATTCTTTTACTTTTTCTTCTTTCCTTAAAAATGATTATTTAGTATGTTGTACTTTAAGACAAATTTGCTGAGACCTTTTAAAAGTTTACTATTATATATATATAATATGTGTATATATATATATATATATATATATATATATATATATATATATATATATATATATATACAGGGGGATTATAAAAAAAACTATCCCGATATATGAGCCCATAACAGTCATACCGTTCACAGAAACTGAATGAAATTCAGGCCTAAAGTATTTTGAGGTATGCGCTCAAAAATCAAGTGAAAAAACAAAACAGTTAAATTCTAACAGTTACGGTTACAGTGACAAAAATTCGAAAATTTCAAATGGCTACACCTACTTTTTTTTATTGGAATGTTATCTTCGTAGTGAAAAACTATAAAAAGCGTTGGAACGGTACCTGTAGCACGAAAATCGCCGGCGCTAGACATACGAAGAAGAAAAGTGAAAGTAACCAACAAAGGACAGAGAAGCAACAGACAGTAAAACATTTTACTGTTCAGTGCTATCCACCATCTGCCTCATGTAAAGTGTCGTCGTGTGTAAAATGAATGTATGAAACACAATAAAATGTTTTGTTTTCTGTTGCTTCTCTGTCCTTATTGGTTGTTTTCACTATTCTTCTTAGTCTGTCTAGCGCCGGCGATTTTCGTGCTACAGGTACCGTTCCAACGCTTTTTATGGTTTTTCACTATGGTGATCACATTCCAATAAAAAAAAGTAGGTGTTGCCATTTGAAATTTTTGAAATTTTGTCACTGTAACCGTAACTGTTAGAATTTAACTGTTGTCTTTCATATGATTCTTGAGCGCATACCTCAAAATACTTTAAACCAAAGTTTCATTCAGTTGCTGTGAACTGTATGATAGTTAGGGTCATATATCGGGATAGTTTTTTTATAATCACCATGTATATATTTAAACGTCAAACGAACCTTTGTTTAAGTGTATTTTTCTTTCAGGTATATTTGTACCTCCTGTCTTCCACCCTAACATCTTCAAGTCAGGCCTGTTGTGCCTGTCCATACTAGATGAAGATAAAGATTGGCGAGCATCGCTTACCATTAAAGAGGTTTGTAGATATTTATCTTTACAGTTATTTGAATTTTCTTATTAGCTGCATGTTTTCGTTTCACTGTATACGAATTTGAAGAAAGTAATTTTAATTGAAATGCATCTGATGACTTTCCATATAATTTTTAATTTAGTTTGATTTTTATTTGTGTATTTTAGTTTTTCATAAACTAAAACCATTAACAACGTTATAACGCACAAATATGAAAAAATGATGGAAAAAATTACCTACGGCCGTTTCGAGGATTCTTGCAGAAAAAAAAGGGATTAAAATGGGTTCAAAGAACCCCTCGGTTATAGCCCCGAGTACTGGCTTGATTGAAAATGCCAAAGCAAGAGTTTATATATCCCAAAGAAATGATGCAATTAACCGGAAGTAAATGAAAAAAAAGAGTCACTGCCCAGGATCCCTCCACACGTGCGAGAAAAAAGGGGTGCTGGTCATATCATTCACTAAGGAAGAAGTTATGTCTATGAATAAAATAAGCTTCGTGAAAGTCTAGATCCATAACTGAATTATATTTTTGGATAATTTTAGCCTCTGGATAATTAAAATGGTGATTAGAATTCGAACAATGTTTAGTCATTGTAAATTTCTCAAATTCCTGCTTTCTAACAAAATTTTGGTGTTCTTTCAGCCTAATTCTAAGAGCACGCTTCGTCTGCCCAATGTAAGAGAGGCCGCACTCACAAAAAATTCTATAAATGCCCCAGGTATTATGATTGCCAATTGGATCTTTAAGATTGGAGAAAGAAATTTTATTGGTTGGAGAGAAAACAACTTTGAAACTAAACCTATTTAGAATACGAGAAATTTGTGTACTGATTTTATGAAAATAAGGTAAGACAATAATATTTTTAAATTCTTTATTTGCTGGAACAGAATCAGTGATTGTCGGAGATTTAGATAAAATACTCCCAGTTTACTTTTGACGTTGAAACTCAAAAACATCTAGCTTTTCCAGATGGCCTAGTAATTCGTAATGATATTGAATTTTTGGCGACAGTTTACCCTAAACCTTTTGCAAAAAGTTTGCCCCCTCAGTGTAGATCCAATCATCCCCCACATAAAAAATTAGCAGCTTTCAGTACTCTTGTTTTCCGTGCACGTAAAATTTGTTCAAATTCTGAGTTATTTAATAGTGAAATTAACTGTATTAAAGCAGTCGCCATCGATCGTGGATTTAGTTTGAATATAATTAAATGTATTTTATCTAAACCTCCGACAATCAATGATTCTGTTCCAGCAAATAAAGAATTTAAAAATGTTATTGTCTTACCTTATTTTCATAAAATCAGTACACAAATTTCTCTTATTCTAAATAGGTTTAGTTTCAAAGTTGTTTTCTCTCCAACCAATAAAGTTTCTTTCTCCAATCTTAAAGATCCAATTGACGATCATAATACCTGGGGCATTTATAGAATTTTTTGTGAGTGCAACCTCTCTTCCTTTGGGCAGATGAAGCGTCAATTAGGCTGAAAGAACACCAAAATTATGTTAGAAAGCAGGAGTGGGAGAAATCTACAATAGCTAAACATTGTTGGAATTCCAACCATCATTTAAATTATCCAGAAGCTAAAATTATCCAAAAATGTAATTCAGTTATGGATCTAGACTTTTACGAAGCTTACTTTATTCATGCACATACTTATTCCTTAGTGAATGATATGACCACACTGTAAAAAAAATCACAGTAATTTTACAGCAAAAAATGCTGGCAATATGGGTGCCAGCATATTTTGCTGTAAATTTACAGCACTTTTGTTTTTTTAGATTTTACAGCACTTTTGTAGATTTTCAGCAATTTTTGCTGTTAATTTTACAGCACTTTTGTATTTTAGATTTTACAGTACTTTTGTAGATTTTCAGCATTTTTTGCTGTTAATTTTACAGCACTTTTGTAGATTTTCAGCATTTTTTGCTGTTAATTTTACAGGACTTTTGTAGATTTTCAGCATTTTTTGCTGTTAATTTAACAGTAGTTTTTTTTTTTAGATTTTACAAAAATTTTGTAAATTGACATTTTTTGCTGTTAATTTAACAGCAGTTTGGTTCTTTAGATTTTACAAAAATTTTGTAATTTGACATTTTTTGCTGTTAATTTAACAGCAGTTTGATTCTTTAGATTTTACAAAACTTTTGTAGACTTTCACCATTTTTTTGCTGTTAATCTCGTTAGTTAGGTTCTACAGAACATTTTTATTTCAAAATTTTTTGTTGTTAATTTAACATCAATTTTGTTTTTTAGGTTTTACAGAACTTTTGTAATTTTCAGAATTTTTTGCTGTTAATAAAAATCTACAAAAGTTCTGTTATCTTTTTTTTTTTTTAAATCATACATTTTAGAGTGAAATTTTGCTGTAAATTGTATTGCTATTTTCAGCTACTTTGCGACGAGCAGCATGTAGTATGCCTTGAAGGATGTACAAAATTCTTGAGTTTGAACACCACTATTTTCGACCAATGATTTTTGCCTTATCTAACTACAGAATTTCAGCAATTAAATAAGAAAAAAATTTTATACGGAAATAGTGGTAGCCAAACATTAAAAGGAGTAAACAGGATGCTTTTTGCAAAGATGTTAAACAGCAAATTTGTCTTTGCTATTAGACATCAGTCCAGAACTTACCTTACACTGTTTCAAGGTATCTTTTTTTTTTTTTTTAATTATAAGGGGAGGAGGGTTCCAAATTAAATTAATACTATGCCTTGAGTCTCTCTTTGATTTGATCAGGTCCTACTTAGAAAAATTCTACTTTAAGAGCAAAAAATTCTACAGAAATGTTACCGCCTCTGTTGAAATTAAGGTTTCTAAATATATTACACACTGAGTAAAATGTTACCATATTGCCAGAAAGGCAAGATCATTTTATTGAAGACAAAGCATTTGTATTTCAACATATATAATATTACATATCATCAAAATGTTATTGTAAGTTTTATGTAGGTTAAAAATTGTAATCTCACAAAATAGTAAAAAACTCTATAAACCTGGGTTGTCTATGCCCCCCCCCCCACCCCCCAATTCTTTTCAAAACACCCCATTTAAAAATGGGTTTTATTTATTTTTTGTTGTTTTAAAGGAGGAAAGTGTTAAGTTTACCTTTTAGATGCATTCGTAATTATATAAATACATAGCACCTATAGTCGTCGTCTGGTCCATCCGTCTGTCCACATATAGCAGCACAAAAACTACCCAATCGAATTGTTTGAAATTTAACATATATGATCGTTGCAGATTTTGTCGAGTCATTTCAAATTTTGTGAAAATCGAATCGAAACTTAAAAAAGATATTAAAAATACTTGTTAAGTAATTTGAATTTTTGGTACTTTTCGGTTAGCCGGGCGCCAGTGATATATAGACATGTATATATATACACACACACACACATATACACATATCTACGTAACATATATATACATACCCATAAATATACATATATGTACGTACATATATACATGTACATATATCACTGGCGCCCGGCTAACCGAAAAGTACCGAATTTTTTAAAAATTGTTATATCAGCTTCCAAGGATTAATGATCAAGCGACCGAGATGTATCGCCAAGTTATCTGACATGTATGACGTTATAACTTCTATGACCAAGTTATAGTCATATTCTTCATTCTATTAAATCCTATCATAAGTAATTAATTCAATGATATCCCATGATAGGTAATGATTCTAGGTTGTCATGGTGATTATGTCGTAGTATTTCTGTATTACTCAATTTAAAAACTGAATTTGTATACTAAAATTGTTTCATTATAGCAATCCTATAATCTACCGACAGTTTTTTGGATAGATGTTTCCGGAGAAATAGATGTTAAATGGAAAAAGAATAAATATGGATTTAAAGATCTGAAATTTTCAGAAAATGTTGCCAACTTAACATGTACTTATTTTATTACAGAAATCAATCTTAATCACAACTGCAGACGATATAATTCATTTCACTGAAATAAAAGTTTTATGTAACATTTAAGCTATTTTCTGCAGTATTTTTAAAAAACAAATTTAAATTCTGATGACAGATTCCCTTTCAAGGAATTGTGACAGATTTTAATTGAAAAAATATGTTGCAATATTTAAAAGTTGAAGGGATGTTATATTTCTTCTTCCTTTTGGACGATTTATCTAAAAGATTATATATATAAGGATTTTTTCTCCATATACTTTATTTTTATTTTTTCCTGAGATTTAATAGTTATTAACCCCTTGGGGACGAGCGACATGTATACATGACGCATAAGATGCTCAGAATCCTTGATTATTCCCACCAGTTATTTTTTATTGTAAGCTTTGCCTTATGTAATCCTAGCATTTCTGAGATTAAAGTAGGCAAAAATTTCTGTTTTGAAAAACCGGTGGTAAAAGATTAAAAATTCTGTAAAGGACGCTCGTCGCGAAGGGGTTAATAAAAAGCTTCATTATATATACATATAAAATGAGACTAGAGCTTTTGTTTGTCAATTTGCTTTTAAAATAAACTTTAAGTTTTTTTTTTAAATACATAGTGTATATTAATGTATATATACTATCATAAGTTTAGTAATAAAATAATTTTTGTAACAAACATGCAAAAAGAGCCCATTTTTGCTGGGCATTAAAAAAAAAAAGGGGGGGGGGAGGTAAACTTTGTTATAAATGACAAATCTTCATACACTCAAACTTTAATAACAAAACAAAACAATTAAGGATTTAATTATAAACTATTGTTTCCCTTTCAATTTTATTATATTAGAGCTGATATTAACAGCCTTTTTTGCACTTTTCTTTGTTTTTTGCCACATTCTGATAATTTTCAACTACAAGTGCATATAATTTGCAGTTTTTCTTAATCAGAATAATGAAAATGCTATCATTGATTGAAAGATGATAGCATTTATTTAACTATACATTTATATACGAATGAAATCATTTATTAAATTTATCTAAAGCATTTGTTTGAATATAACTGCAGTTACTATTTTAATAAAGAAATAATGATAGTGGAATCCATCAGTGCTATCACTTTTTTTGCATATATTGAGCTAGAAAACTAGCTCAATTTAGTGACTGTTTAAACATTTTTTTTTTTTTTAAATCTACCTCAAGAATGAGCACTTGTTTGCTTCAATAATATAAAAATGCTGCCTTTGCATACAATTTTTTTTTTTTTTTAAGTATGTTTGAAATATAATGGGATAAAAAACATGAAAATTGCAATTAAAAAAGTTTAATTTTTACAGTAATTACAAATACATTAACTACAGTAGTCAGTAATGTTATTGAACAAAGTTCATTCTTTGCACAATTTGATCTTTTGTTCCTTGTGTCCTCGGCTGGATCATTATACATCAAATTGATGATCTGTTCATTATACATCTGAAACAAACAAAAATCACATGTAAAATTTCTAATCTCACACATATATATTCCCAAAGATATACTATATCTTTGGAAAAATCATATTTAGAAGAAAAAAGCTACGAAAAGAAACTGCACTTAAATTGACCGACCGATTAACCCAAACAATTGCTCAAAAATCAAACCAAAGTTTCCACTTAAATCAATGTATCATATTATATGAGTGAATCATACACATGTGTTGACAATATTTCCAGTGCTTTGGAATCTGAGTCAGGCCCAATTTTGGGCAAAAGAGTGAGTCTAACAGGCCAACAACTAATGTTTCTTTAGACAATAAGTGAAATTAAACCAATTCTATGTAATTTTAAAATTTATAAACTGAATTATTTTTAGACTATACATACCAGGCAACCCAGGTTAAACAGGCCCAATATACTGTCTAGCGTGCAGCATATATGAAAACTGTTTTAATTGAAAACTCTAGTAAGTTGATATTTTACATTTCGTATATAGACCTTTCTCTCAGTTTTTTTAGATTTGCAGAACTCGAGGTAATGCGAAAATTGGAAATTTCTGCTATTTTTGGAGTCCATAGAACCCGAAATATTGTAATAGAAACCTTTTCCCCAAGAATCTTCGGGTCTGTAGGACCAGGATTAACGCCAAAATTGTAAAGGATCAGGGTCCATAAGCCATGTTTTCAGCCCATGAAATAAGCCTAAACTCAATTTTGATATATTGACTTAATTATTTCACTTTTTAATATCAGAAGGTTTATCCTCTACGATTTCAATGATAGTTTTTGTATTTTGTTCGGATTTATAGGACTTGCACAAGCTCAAAGTTCGTATTATTCGTAGTTTTTTATGAAAAATACGCAACTTCTCCTAATTTTACCAATTATTTATATGAGCGCAATTGTGCAACACTTTCTTCTTTACAGGTATTATAAAATAAATTAAAATGTACAATATATGTAAAAATAAAAGTGTTACAAAGCTGTGCTCATAGTAAAATATTAAAAATTGAGGTAAAATTAGGCAAAATTGAGTATTTTTCATCAAAAACTACGAATATGAACTTTGAGCTTGTGTAAATTATATAAATCCGAACAAAATGCAAAACATATTGTTGAAATCGTACAGGATAAACCTTCTAATATTAAAAAGTGAAATAATTAAATCAGTATAACAAAATCGAATTTTAGTCTTATTTCATGGGCAAAACACACGGCTTATGGACCCTGATCCTTCACCCCACCCCCCTTTTTTTTCATGTGAACAAGAAAAAAAAATTGCATTAAATGTCACACATATTACATGAAACAAGTACAACATTACATGTAATGTTTAAAAAGTCTATTACTGTAATTGTTACATGCAATTTCTTAACTTGGTAAAATTTGTATTTAAAAAATTTGTTGGATAAAATTGTGCTTACATAAGCTGCACATTTCTTTTTTCTTAAAATATTTTAAATGCCCTAGTAATTTAAAACAATGATACTAAACAATATTAGAATGCCATGAAATATAATAGGGGAGACCGGTACACAGTGGACAATTTTTTCATTTAACATTTTTTTTCTCTTTAACAGACTGACCGATCTGTATGAAAATATTTTTGAATATTCCTTAAACCTTCTTACATCCATCATAATTTTCTCACAACATAGTTTTCAACACATTTTTCAAAAAAATAAAAAAATATATATATACACTTGTATAGTGGACCAGTGTGGTCCACCCACCGGGATACAGTGGACCACTATTAGGTTTTATCTAAAATACAATATAAATCTATTTTTCATTAATCTAATTCTTTTTTGTTGCCTCTTCACCCGCAAAATAACATAGTAATATAAATTTTGAAAATAATAACAGATTAATACAGGAACAATTACAATTTAGTTGAAGTTATTACTTAAGTACAAAAAAATCAGCGCACATTAAAATTTCCAAATGAAATTCCAAAGTACTTATGAGTAAGATTGAGCCTGGAATTTTCAAGAAATAATTTTGGGTCTGAGAACAACATTATGAAATCATTGACATCAACAGCAGATTCGTCTACAATTTCGGGAGAAATAAACTGATTTCCATTCAATTTTCGTCTCATGAATCTTACTTGAATAGAATCATAAACAATTAGACTACAGTTATATTTATCAAAGGAAGTAAATACAAAACAAAATATTTCTTACTATGTTAAATAAATTGTTATTTTTATTTGTTTACTTTATTTTACAGTTAAATCTACTTTAAAACACTCTTTCTTTATAGAAAATAAGCAATTATTAAATATTTGGAACATTCTGCATTACAGGAGCAGAGTGGATTGTGGACCACTGTGCCCCAGGAGTGGGTGGTCCACTGTACCCCATATTGAAGTTCAATAAAAATCATATTAATATTGTTTATAGCTTTCTTTTAAACATATTAACTTTAAAATAAAAACAAGTATCTTAGTTTTGCAAAAAAGCTGTTTTATTTTATTTATCTACAACCTTTAATTACTAAAAAAATGAAAATATGATGCTAAAAAATTTTACTTTTAGAAGCTCAAAACAACCAATCAGGATAAAATAGTTCAATCTGATCTAAAAATCATGAATTTTATCGACCGAGCGTGTAAAAATAATGAATTTTATCGACCGAGCGTGTAAAAAAAATGAATTTTATCGACCGAGCGTGTAAAAATAATGAATTTTGTCGACCGTGCGTGTAAAAATCATGAATTTTGTCGATCGAACGAGTAAAAATCATGAATTTTGTCGATCGGGCACAGGAAAATAATGAATTTTGTCGATCGGCTACAAAAAATCAAATTTCATCATTCGGGAGTGAAAAAAATCCTGAATTGCGTTGACCGAATGCATAAAAATCACGTTTTGTCAATCGAATGTGTAAAAATCATGAATTTTGTCGATCACTGCATAAAAATAATGATTTTTGGCGATTATGCACGAAAAATCTTAAATTTCTCAAAACGGGCGCATAAAAATTAAGAATTTCGTCGAACGAACGCTGAAAAATCATGAAATTTCGGAATTAATGGAATTTAGAATGTAATGTTTATTCTATATATTAGATACTACTTCCTTTTGATGCAACATCCATTGGTAACAGCAGAATTTATGATGGAAGCTAAATACTTCATTTAATCATGATTTAGAAAGCAGTGTTTTTTCTATATAGTAGTTACTTCCTTTTGAGACAGTCCTTTTGAGAGTTGGCATAATTCAGAAATAAGAAAGTGAGATTGTTGGCAAATAAAATTAAACTTTTGAGTATCATTATTTTCTTATGTAAATGTTAAATGAAAAAGATTGAAAAGCATTCATATTTTTAAAAAAATTTAAACGGCGTGTGGGTCCTACAAGTTATATTAAGGAACATTTTCTCCATGCTCTGACAAGTCTATTCTTCTATGACCAAAACTCAGTTATGATACTATGAATTTTATGAAATTTGGCAGCGCAATTTTTTAGTACCAAAATTTCATAAAATTTAAAGTATCATAACTTTGTGAGTTTCGGTCATAGAAGAATGGAATTTATACCATTTTACTTACCAAAGCATATAAAAAATAAATCTAAATCTAACTTACTTGCATAATCGGCAACTTTACACAAGTGGTTGCTGAAATATGCCACTACCATACTTTTTATATACTTTTTATAAATAGCTCTATTTATAGAAATATTTTATGTTTTATGAAAACATACTTTAACTTTTTCAAACTGAGCATGAATAGTAAAATTACTGAATATGATAATATAAAAATGCAGGTTTTTATTTACTGAATTTTGTGGATTTCTGATTAGTCATTTGGTCTTTCCCCAATGCTTGAAAATAACAGATTCACATATATTTTTGTGATATTATCTGGAAAATTTACTTCTTCAACTAAAAATGAATTATTAATATTGGTTAATCCATTCCTAAATATTATGACTATACACACAAAAATGTAAATATCACATAGAATTATTTTTAAAGCAGCCATTTACACAACCTATGATTAGATTTTGAAAATAACTGAAATAAAATTCATATGACACATCCATTGGTAGCAGCAGAATTTAGGAGGAAAGCTAAATACTTCCTTTAATAATGCTTTAGAAAGCAGTGTTTATTCTATATATTAAGTACTTCCTTTTGACAGCAGAGTTGGCACAATTCAGAAAAAAGAAAGTAAGATTGTTGGGAAATGAAAATGAAACTTTTAAGTATCATATTTTGCTTATATACATGTTAAATGAAAAAGATTGAAACACATTCAAAAAGTTATATTTTTAAAAGATTTAAGCGGTCTGTAGATCTTGTAAGTTATATTTAGGAACATTTTCTCCATGCTCTGACAAGTCTATTCTTCTATGACCAAAACTCAGTTATTATACTTTGAATTTTATGAAATTTTGGAACCCAATTTTTTAGTAGTAAATTTCCTAAAATTTAAAATATCATAACTTTGTGACTTTGGTCATAGAATAATGGAATTCATACCATTTTACTTATCAGACATATAGTACATAATAGAAACATATAGTAGACATAGATATATATAGAAAATGTATCTAAATATAATTACTAGCAAATTTGGCGGCTTTGTACATGTGGTTGCTGAAATATGTCACTGTAATATTTTTTATCTCGCTTTTCAGACAAAAAAACTGTAACTAATACTATCATGACAAATAATTGACTTTTCTTCTTTTTCTATTTAATATATATATATATATATATATATATATATGTATTATATATGTTTCTATATGTACTATATATATATATAAATTTATGCACATCTGTATCATAGAACATGCTAAATAAATTTTACAGCAGATCTGAAATTACGCTGGAGATTACTTATAGAACAAAGGATTTGAATTATTACTTACTACTCAGATGGCTTACTACTAGGAACCTTTGGGTCTGGCTTCGATCCCCAGTTAGGACATTTTTTCACTCTGTTGGTTATACGCTGAGTCGTAAGTAATAATTCATATTCATTGTTCTAGATCATAGAAGTTACCTCAAATTTTAAAGTTTCTAAGCTGACAGTTTCAGAGAAATCAATGTGAAAATATACTGTAGAACTTTTTTCTCCCATTTCAACCATTTGGAATTAAAATTTAACAAAAAAAAACATTTCTTTCAGAACATCATGTTTTAATAATATTCTGCATGTCAAATTAGAAATTTCTAGCTTCGATGGTTTCAGATTAATCAAGATTATAAAGCGTTTGCCAATCATTTAATCATTTTTAAGTATCTAATATTTTGACAAATATTCCAATTGAGCATTTACATCTTAAAGATAATCATCATATAAAATTTTATGTTTTTAGCTTCAGCAGATTTAAACAAATCTTTCGCTTTTGTACACCCTTGAGGGCAGTTTGACAGAGATAAAATACAGATAATTTTTAGGCAGAGACTATCATCTTCCTGAGAAGAGTTTTGAAATCTGTTTCAAGGTTCCAAAGTAATCATGATTTTGAAATATTTTTCGCTCATTTTAGCGTTTTAAATTTCGAATTCATAGAAACTATTCTGAGCGAGCTTGTGCTTAAAACTATCCACCAAATCGAATTTAATGTTTCTAGTCATAACAATTCCAAAGAAATTATAATTAAAAACTTTTTAGAAATATTTTTGTCAAATTTCACACTTCTAAACTTCGAATTTTCACTTTTAGCTAACATCCCAATCTTTAAGGTAACCAACACGCTAAATTTCACGTTTCTAGTTTCAACATACTCAAAGGAAGCGAAATTATAGTACGTTTAAAAAAAACATAAAAAACTTCTTAATAACACCATAAAATAAAGAATTCACTATGTCTTTCGAAATAACTTTGTGTTTTTTCGTTAGGCGCAAAGAAGTCGTGCAACCACTTTGAAGTCAGGAGCAAGACTGAAAGGAAATGGAAGGGAAAGAGGGACAAATTAAGGGAACAGTCTATAGGAAAGCAGAAGGATTCAGCCAACCATAGAAAAGACTTACCTAGAACACAGAAGAGAAGGAAAATTATGAAGATAATTTGAAAAACAGAGTGAAAAAAATAAATGATTAAGTAAAAAATTAAAAAAATTAAAATGCATAAAAATAAAAGGAACATAGAGATTAAAAATTCATAATATAAAAAAAATACAAAAAATAATACCAACCCGAAAACAGATGAAAAAATATATGGTTGAGCTGAACAAGTTTTTCCAAGCTGCAGAGAACATGGTGGAATCAGATTTTTCATTAACGATAAATTCACGATTAAGATAAATAGGTAAATTTTCAATAAAGTCCAATTCTGAGGGGCTTTTGGAATTAAAGTTAATTTTAGCAATTTAAAAATTAAAACGATGGCCGGAATCCCAAGAAAGCTTGGCAATTGAAGATTTAGAAATTTCTTTGTTAGTGAGATAACGGGAATGTTTCTTTTAAGTGGGTTTCAAGATTTCTTTTAGTTTGACCTACATAAGATAGATGAAAAACCATTGCAAGGAACATTATAAATTCCTATTTTCGAAGATGAGGAACGGGAGACTTAGTGGAGGGGAATTTAAAATTATTGACAGGTTTAAAGATAACACTGAAGTTGAAGCATTTTAAAACTTTAGCTAATTTGAAACGATAAATGTTCAGAAAAATTAATTTATAAGGTTTGCTTTTAACAAATTTAGAAAGGGTAGATTTACTTGAGGGTATATTGAAATTATAAACAGCATTATCAATAACAGAAGGGTTGAAAAGTATACAAGATGCAGATTTAAAAGTATACAAGAAAGGACCAATAGAACCTGATCAACTTTCTGGTGTTTATGATCTGCCTTATCGCAAAGCCTTCCACAAAATTAAAAAAACATAGTATGTAGAAAAATAGATCCTATAGAACCTGATCAACTTTCCAGTGTTTATGAAATCCCATTCACCAGGGCAGATGGAACATTACAATAATATATAGGAATGACAAACAGAAAACTTAAAACGAGAATAAAAGAACATATGGCAGATATCAAATATGACAGAAGAACTACTTCCTTAGCTAGACCACATAGAATAGAGCCTTTGCAGATTGATTCCAAGAATAGTAAAATAATTTTTCCATCAAGAGTACATTTCACATCCATTATCCTTGAATCAATAGAAATATATTTGCGAAACGAGAGCATTTGCAACCAATCAGCTTATTTTGAATTACCTAAAATTTGGCACGCTATGTTTTAGAAATGAAAAAAGCAATACAAATAAAAATAATAATTTTCACGTTTTCCAGTTTGACCAATTTAAGCCCCTGCTTATATTGGACATGTGATCTCGTGATTTATGTTTATCATTTTTAATAGCATATTTTATTTTTCATTTTTATCTGAAGAAGTCACCGTTTGAGCGCATGAAACGTAAGTCATCTATATTAAAAGGTATTTTTATGCCTTTTGTGCTATGTTTTTATCAAATTAAGCAGTAATTAAACTTTAATTTAAAGTCAACAAGTGATTTTATTATATTATTTGTAAAGATCCTTCTATGTAACATTAGTATAGGTAAAATGCAGGGACCATATACAAATTTTAAAAAGGGTAACTTTTTGAAAGTTAACGGCAGAACTATTTCATCATCATGATCTTAAGTCCTACCTCATTTTGGAACAATTTTGAAATATTTTGAACAATCAACTATGTATCTCCAACAGGTAAAAAATTAGTTTATTTCGATTCTTTTAAACACCTTGCATATGCACATGTAAGGTAAATTCTCTTGTATAGATATATTAAATAGCGTATATATTGAATAAATTAATACGAGGGGTAGTCAGAGAATAAGTTTCCCCTGGCGATTGTGGACAGACAAAAAATGGAATAAGACATTAAAGATAAAACATAACTTTATTTTTCCACATAAGTACCAAGTACATTGAGACATTTGTCATACCGCTTTATAAGATTCAAAACGCCATTCAGGAAAAAATCAGAGCTTTGCATACGGACGAAGCGTTGAACGGCTATGGGCGAAAGACGAAAAAGCAGGTGAACGTGAACGTGCAAGGCACTGATACACCGTTGGGTAGAAGTCGACTGCGATCAAGCAGATGGCGCTGTTCGTCTTTCGTCCATAGCCGTTCAACGCTTCGTCCGTATGCAAAGCCCTGATTTTTTCCTGGAGGGCTTTTTGAATCTTACAAAGCGGTATGACAAATGTCTCAATGTACTTGGTACTTATGTGGAAAAAAAAAAGTTATGTTTTATCTTTAATGTCTTATTCCATTTTTTGTCTTTCATACACACCTCTGTCCACAGTCGCCAGGGGAAACTTATTTTCCGACTACCCCTCGTAGTATGCAGTGGTGCCGCTAGACTTTTGAAATCCTGAGTTCCTGGGATCCAGACACAAGAGCGGATCCAGAGCGTCCTTTTTTATTTGGGGGGGGGGGGAGCGATACATTGTTATATATAATGACCATAGATATATAATAAGATATATAATAAGACATTAAAGATAAAACATAACTTTATTTTTCCACATAAGTACCAAGTACATTGAGACATTTGTCATACCGCTTTATAAGATTCAAAACGCCCTTCAGGAAAAAATCAGAGCCCAAAACCTTTAAAAATAGAACCTGTCTGTAAGGGAAAATTTTAATGATTCCGAAGGAAGAAACACCATACAAATATATCAGCAAAACAAAAACCTGTCTAAAACGAATTTATAGTCTGATCCCTAGCGATTCCATTTTTACAGGATTTACTGTATTTAATATAATACATTGATTTAATGTTTACAATTATTTATTAGTCATAATACCTGTTGATTAATTCATACAGTAAAACCTCTAAGAACGGAAACTGCCTATACCGGAATTCTATCTTAATGAAAAAAAATATATAGGCTTAGAGGAAGGAATGCTATTCAAATCTATATTCAAAAACGGAAACCTGTAAAAAATAATTTATTTCCTGCTCATAGCTAAATCATTTTCATGAGTTTTTGCTATAATTTGTAGTTTTTTATTAACTAGTTCACACGCACGGCGTTGTTTAATAAATTAAAACAGACCTCAGGTTTGTATGATTTTATATCTTTAACCCGATTTGGTATTAACTCGATATTTGTTTTTATGGAAATTTTTAGTAGTTTATAAAGTAGCCGGAGAATCCTAGAGGTATGTTTAAGAAAATTGGAAGAGAATCGTATCATTTTTAAAGAAACTGCGCCAAGGGCCCCAAGAAGGAAATTAATACTCAAAATTGGTGGTAGCCGAGGTCTGATTTTTTTTTTTTTTTTTTTTTTTTTTTTTTTTTTTGTCGTTCATATAGAAACAGGATGACCTAAGAAATTGTTAAAAAAAAAAAAAGCTAAATGAATCGGACGATTTTTAATGGAGCTATAGTAGAGGACCCAAAATAAATCCAACTGATAGTTTTGAACAGGGCCTTAAGGTGAAAACATCTTAAGACGTCCTAGTACTTAGTGCTTTAGATCTTCAGGTATGATCCTTCTTGTATCTTCAGGTTTCTTAGGGTATGAATTAATAATTAGAATAATATTTTAAAGAAACACATAAAAGAACCCCAAGGCCCCAACAAATATATGAGGGTGGTGGCCGGGGACTCAAATTTAAAGTTTAAGTATAGATAGTATAAATTTAATAATTTTTTATTACTATAAATAATTAAATTCGGATACTTGAATGAATAAATAGGTCATAGAAAAGGTTAAAATCTCTTAATCCTCACATGCACTATCATATTAAAAATTAGTCAAACAAAAGCACCTTTTTTAAGTTATCGGCAGATTTTATGTATACCCCCAGACTGAAACATAAACATATTCATTTCACATTACATTTATAATTTTCCTCTATCGACAATATTCTCATGATGTCACAGTAGATAAAATGACGGCGTGATTGTTTGTTTACACAGTGAATTTATGAAGTATTTTTTTTACTTTTTCTCTTAGTCACATTATTTTACTGTCATGCTTATCAGCTCAAAAATCAAATTAATGAAAACAAAAGCATATTATTTTATTATTTTATTATTAAATGATGAACAATTTGATAAAAGTGTGATTTGCAAAACTTATATGAAAAATTTTCTAAATATAACTAACATAGAAATCGTGACATAAAAATATATTTAAGTAAATAAGTTTAATTTACTTAATTTATAAATAAACCTCAATTCAAACATTTGAAATTCTACTAAATTTTATAGACATTGGCTATAATATAATTTTTTTTAACATTATATCTCTAATACATTCAATAATTAACACTAAATTGATCTGAAATTAAATGAATGTTTCTTATATTATTCAGATCTATTGCATACATCGCTATAATTTCAGTAACAGAATAAAAAATAATTGAATTATTCAAGAGCATAATGCTTTCAAATGGAACGATTTTGAATGTTTTTCCAAAATGTTGGCTTTTTATAACCTCAAACCCAAAGGAAGAATATTGTCCATTATTTAATGATGGGTCATTTAAAAATATTTTTAGCTAAATAATTTTTGTATTTATTTTTTTTATTGTGTTCTCATAAGTTGTAGTGTAACATGCTATTTTTTGGAAAACCTAATTTAGAAAGTAATGTAATAAAAAAAACTCTTTTGTAGGGATCATTAATATTATTTTTGACGCTACTTGAATAAACTTACGTCACAGTCTCCTCTTTCGGCATAGCATTGGGACTCCTATCTAATTGCAGAGTTAAAAAATGTAGTTCTTCGAGGCAAAGATGAATCCACAATCCTTCCAAAAGTAGAGTGTAGTCCAAAGTCAAATTCCACTTGCTTGCAGCAGATCACTCATGGTAGTTGTTTATTATACAATAAAACTACTCACTTGTGATCTTTTGACAGCAATCAAACTTCTATCCAGGCACCAGAAAATCCACCACACACTAATCTCTTTCTCTATTAGGATACTTTTTATGGGTTGAGATTTTATTTCTTGCTGGAAATGACGTCAAAAATAAAACTGATGATCCCTAGAAACTGGGTTTTTTACTACATTACTCGCTAAATATTTTCTAATAAAAAAACCCCGCATGTTACACTACAGACTATAAGAAAACTGCGGTGTACTGCAGTTTCACTAATTCTTTTATAAGACTTTTGACCACTGCAACAATATATAACAGTATTTGCCTAAAATTTGTTAAATATACAATTAAATCGAAGAATCTTCCACAGAGAGTATTCTATAATTTTTTATAATGAACACTGCAAATAGTGGTGTCTTAAATTCAGACGTATATGTGTCTGAAAAAGTAATCCAGACACTTAAGTGTCTGAATGTGAGATTTCAGTTATCATAGATGTCTGAATTTAAGACACATAAGTGTGTTACTATGAACATGGTGTAAACGAACTGAGAAAGATGTCTGAATACTCATGATATGTCTGAAAATAAGACGTTTAGAAATCCACACGCTTAAATGTTTGATTTTGATGCAATTGGGTTTTACACGTGATGCCTATTTATGCCAGCACCATCAAAGATTCTCAAAGATTCTCTAATTGAAGAAAGGAGTTAAAATTATTTTCCATGTAGTAACTATTGTCACTTTATAGAAAAGCTAACGTGATTAGACCATAAGAAATGTCAAAAATTTTCAACGCTGCTTATAAATCTTGAAAATAAGTTTTTTTGTGCATTAATTAAAGAAATATTTTTAAAAATTATCCAAAAATTACAGATGTACGCAGAGGGGTAGGGGGTGCGTGAAGGACTCCCTGTTCTAAATATTTGAACATAATAAGATATATATTTTGAAATTCAAAGAGATATGAACATCGGCAGAATTAAATGTAGGAAGGACAAGATTTTGTGACATATATGCCTGTGGTTCGCAGCCTAGACCGATTTTTAAATGCATATTATAATGTTTAAATAGGCTAAACTAGGAATATTTTGACAAACCGCATCGTGTAAGATATTTTTTAAACATATCAACGTAAAAAACAATACAAAAATTTATAATTATGAATATTAAATATTGAAAAAAGTTTTTAACAACATTTTTGAAAATGCAGTTTTAAAAAATGCACATTAACAGTTTAAAAAAAAATCAGGAGATTCTGTTTTCTCGAACTCCCCGTTTAAGATAAATTAAACAGACATGGATGTAAAAACAAAAAAATAATAAATAATAAAACTTGTTTTCAACGAGGGGTTTCAAATGCGGTGTGAGAGGGGAGCGGGCGTCCCTGACGAAAAAGTCTTAGATCCTCTTATTTTAGCGTTTAATTATTCGATGATCACTTTTCGCAGGTAATTTGGAACTCCAGTAAACGCTGGATACGTGATTACACAAGATTTATTTTTGCACAATTATTCAAATTGGTAAAGAAATCATATGAGTTGCAATTTTCCAACTGGACGAAAAATGTCCGACATTTTCCGTCAAGTTGGAAAATTACAAAATTTTAATTAAGAATCAATTTACCTATGTCTATGCTCAAAGAATTTACTATCCCGCAAAATTTAATTTTAAAAGCTCTGATGGAACCCGAGATGCGCCCCCCCCCCCCCCACACACACTATGAAGGGTAACACAGGAATCAAAATTTTAATTAAGAATCATTTTATCAACGCCTACGCATAAAAATTTACCATTTCGAAAAATTCGATTTTAAAAGACCTGACACATCTTGAAATATATTTTTTGTCTCCCCCCCTCCCCCTGCCCTTAACCTCCCTGGAAGGAGACAGAAATCAAAATTTTAATTAAAAATCATTTTAACATAAATTTTAAAATACTCAGAACTGTTTTAAAAATATTTTAAGCTTATAGTTCTGTAGCGAGCTTTCAGATTTATTTGCTGAAAGAAAAAAAAAGAAAAAAAAAGTCGAAATTTTCAAATTTGAATAAACAAAAATCAGAAGAAATTTCTCTCATAGAATAACATGGGATTCCGAAATTTTTCTTCCCCTCTCTTTCCTTTCCCCCTCTTCAATCACTTTAGGGGGAATTACGTCCCCCTAAAGTGATTGGGGAAAACAATAAAGGTTGCTACGAGACACTCTGGCATGCAAACCACTATCACTAAAATACGCCTTTATTTATTTTTTTAAAAGTACTTGTTCTAAAATAATTTTTTAATTTATTAAGCTACTTGAAACTATTACGGTTTAAAGATATAGCTACATCAGACGGTATAAACTATGTTAAAAAATGTAAAAATAAATTATTGGTAGACCCCCCCCATAATATAATATTTGTAACCTCTTGGCGGGAGACGCAAAACGTTTAAACACTTATGTATATGGTAATATATGTCTAAAATCAAATTATCGCTCAATGGTCACCAAATTCCATCGCTAATTAACTCTGAAAGCAACATATAAACTTCTGAACTTTGATCAGCATTGCACAAAAATATCATTTGGTATTAGCATTCGGCATACCGTGCAAAGAAAATAATAAAGTCTAGTTAGAAAACACGTTCTTTTAAAACGTTGCTTTAAAAAAAATATGTATATATATTAATATTTCATTCACCGAACCGAAAAAAGGAATAGATACTGAGATGAGAAATGAAGGCAACAGCTTTACATATCAACACTTGCGCATGCGTGGCAACTCGTGATGCAATACCTACGCTTTCTAGTTCTGCTTTCAAAGTAAAAATCTACGTGCTAGAGTGAGGATCGTCGGATACTCTCTTACCAGAAACGGTAAGAGAATATGATGCCTCTTCTCTCTTCTTACTTTTATTTCTTTTATTTTTTTGTTAAATGATTTGAAGATTTATTCGAAATCTTCTCTTAAAAATTAAATCTTCTGCTTAAAAATTAAAAGGTGTGTACTAGACGCCCGTTGCGCAGGGGCGGAAACAAATTAAATAATATTGCGATTTACGTGTTACACTTTTCTTAAATTTCTGAATTTTTAGCTCTTATAAATATTTTTCTATTGATATTTAATTATTCGCACTATTAGTCGCTGTTAATTAAAAATATGCAATATATAATTTTTAATTTTAATAATTTTCTTCGTGTTACAGACATTGCTTTTGTATAGTATCATTTGACTCATAGCGCATATATTGTAAATATAATACAAACCCTGCTTATTCTTTATCTCAATTATTTCTTTAAGATAGTCTGAGACACAAAGATCTAAAAGAATTCACATTTCTGTTTGTTTTTTTTTGTCTTAAGAAACAGTGTAGAGTTTTTAAAAAAGAGTGATACAAACCGCATGTAAATATGATAATTAGGTCAATATATGTAGCGCATTTGTAACGCATTGTTCCTTTTTCAAAAATTTCAACGCATTTATCCCAGAATGCATTTTTTCAAGATTTTCTATTCAAATTGATATAGCCAAATTTCTACAGAAGGTAAAGTTTTGAAAATTAATAAAATGTTTTTCAGTTACATATTCTTTCTTTCTTTTTTTTCTTTCAGACGTATTATTTTTTTTTTGTTACAGAGAAAATTTTGAAAAATATGATTCTCGTAGTAAAAAACATTCATAAAAATAACTTTTTTCTTCTAAAAATTATTAAAAATTTAAAGTAATAATTTTTGTAAATCCCGAAGACATATTAATATTTATTCTTTTGTTGTAGTTATAAATGAAAAAAGTACGAAAAAAGAGTTATTCTTTCAGAATATGCATCAAATTTTAAACATGGCTAATTAAAACAAAAATTATATTTTATATATTTAAATATACATTCGAAATAGAATATATATATATACATATATCAAGGATCATATCACATACAGCCTTTACAGTATTTCTTTTTTTTTTTCTTTTTTTTTTTTTCTTTTTTTTTTCCAGAGACAATGTAATTTGGATAAGTTTCATTATAAAACTTGGATATTATCTTTCTAAATTATATACTATTCTAAACTATGAATAACTAGTAATTCTAAATAATGCTAGTAATTATTTTTTATCACTTAATGCATGAAGAACTTTTTTGTTTTTTGAAAATCAATGACGGCGGAGGGGGGAGGTAAATATTTTTATTTGGCGGCTAGAATTCTTTGCTACCAGATTTTATCAAATTTGTAAAGCCCTGTAAAAAGTATTTTAATTTCTTACGCAATTCATTTTGTCTTTCCTTGTAATTCAGAGAATTTCAATACCAGCTTTACAGAAAATTGGTATACAGTTTTAAAGGATTGATTAGGTGATTAAGTCTGTTTGTTTATCTTCGTTTCGAAACTGAACATTTGCTATTTTATTTAACATTCATAATCTTTAAATTGAGTTAATAACAGAGGATATATATTACTAATAAAGAAAACGGGTTTTTTCTTTCTTTCTGTTTCCTTTTTATTTTCTTTCTTCTTCTTCTTTTTATTAAAACCTTTATTTATCGATATAACTTCATTTTATACTTGTAAATCCATAAAGTATTTATATTTTTAAATATATGTAGCTTGTACTCGTTCAAAAATATAGTAAGTATTGGTTTTGTTGGAAAAAAACAGTAATGTTCTCATGTAAATGTTATGTCTGTCGTCTGTCCGTGCTCTAACTCGCGTAAATATACTCGAATTGCCATGCAATTTATATATAATATTGTCTTGTTCGGTATTGAAAGTGAAGTGTGTAGAAAATAATTCCGTTAAATTACGGATTATGGAAAAAATCGTTTACAGTGTATTTTAAGGATGTTACACTATTTCAAACATACTGAAATTGATATATATTACTGGGGCGCACTACAAGATGCTTAATATGGAATATGGCGCGTATAACATTCATCGTACATTTACAGGGATTCTCAAAGGAATTCCGTTAGATTACGGTCTATGGAAAAGTATCGTTTGCGGTGTACTTTAATAATGTTACACTATTTCAACACATGGAAACTGAAATATATCACTGAGGTGCACTACAAGATCCTTACTGTAGAATAAGGTGTGCTTAGCATTCATCGTTCATTAACTGAGACACACAAAATACTTCGGTTACAGTACTTTCTATCCATAATAATTGCTGGAAGTGCGTTTTCAGTTGTGGTAGGCGTTTCTAAATTTAACTCATGTTTTTGCAGATTACTTGGTGTATATAAATTCTACAGATTCTATACAGGGTCACACAAAAGATCTCGAGTACACTTCCGTTTATTGGCGGAATTATCATCTATGCTATGCGTTTGCTAACTGAAGTAAATTTTGGAATACTATGTAGTATATATAGAAATCTATAGATTCTATATAGAGCTTCACAACAGAATTCGGATACTTTTCCGACTGTTAACGGTAATTGCTGACTTTGGGTTTTCAAATGTGTTATCTGTTTTCTAAATTCATCAATAAGTGAGCTATTAGTATTGTTTTCTCTCAACTTTAACAATTATCATGTAAGGCTTTGCCTTTGCTGCATTGTAAACAAACCTACTAGGCGGGGCTAGTTGAGCTAAAGCCGAAAGGTAGGCCTCCCCACCCTGTTTGACTTTGACATTTTCTACTTTGACATCATCTTTCACCATATAATACTGTGATGTTTTGTTGCAGTATTCTAAATATTTTGGAAAGTGTTTCATAATCTATGCTTGACGCATCATTTGTCGTTCTTGTTAAAGAATTCCTTCAAATTTGATGTCAACGATATGAAATGTGTTAATTGCTAAAGTTAATTGCCGAAACGTCAGTTGAGGCTCACTGTGGAGACGCGACAAGTTTTTGGTTTCCATCTGTTTGTTTATTTGTTTGTCTGTTTGTCTGTCTGTTCCGCAATAACTGCCACAAAAATGATCCGAATAGGTTGATTTTTGGCATGTATGTTGGTGAGATACCTGGAATTAGCTGTATAGATTTTTGGTTAAATTTGGTTCATTCGTTTGAAAAATATGGAACATTTCTTTTTAGGTCATAATGCTTTCCTTTGGGAATTCAGACGATTTTCAAATTTCATTTTTAACTGAAATGAAAATCGAATATTTGAATAATGGATTTAAACGTAAAATTATTAATGCTAAATTTTCGATAAGGAGATTTTAAATATATCCAATAGCCTTGAAAATTTGCTGATACATTCATTAGAATTTAGAAATTGTTTAATTTATCGGAAAATTTTTTGGATCTGTTCAGAAAATATAAAACATTTTATTTTCATCTTTTTTACAAATTTTAAAATGCATTTCTTTTTACTTTTCTCTTTAATTTATTAGTTGCTTAGCAACCCTATTTCAAAGAATATCAAAATAATAAAATTCAAGTAACTCGCACTATTTTGCTGCAATATTTTATTATCAAAATAAATTATTTTTGTATTCTATTGACATAAATGAAGAATTTCTTTTTTTTACAAGTTTATTTTTTTTATCTAAAAAGTTACAATAATAAGAAATTGATGAGATTTTCAGAATATCATTGCATAAATCGTCTTTAATTTAACGCTTCTAATTTCTGAAACCTCCGAACTATTTTATGTGCCTATAAATATGTATGTAAAATAAAAAAAATAAATTTCGGATTCTAAGATGCTAAATAGTATGAAAAGTGAGATTAAAAAACAAAATGACTTATAGAGCTGATGTTGAGGCTCCTGATATGCAGATTTACAAGTTTATAAGTTCGCTTTCAAATAAAATTTCGCATCCTACCTAAACAACGCAACTTGATTTGGATCAAAACTAAAGTTTTACTTCAAAAGAAATTATTAATAGCTATAATTAATAATTAATTGCCGGAACGTCAGTGAAGGCTCTCTGTTGAGACCCGAAAAATTTTTGGCGTCTCTTTGTTTGTTTGTCTGCCTATCTGTTCCGCGATTACTACCGTAAAAATCGTCCTATTAGATTGATTTGTGGTGGGTATGTTGGTGAGGTACCCGAAATTAGCTGTATTGTTTTTGGTTATATTTGGTTCATTCGTTCGAAAAATACAGAACATTTTATTGTAAGTCATAATGCTTTTCAATGGGAAGTCAGACGATTTTTTAATTTTAACTTTCACCGAAAATAAAATCACGCATTGGTATAATTGTAAATCTAAATTATGGATACTAAATTTACGAAATGGAGATCTTAATTTAATCCGATCACTATGGGAATTTGTCAATATATTTATTAGAATTTAGAAATTAAGGGTTCAAATTATTGGAAAATTTTGACATCTGTTCGGGAAATATAAAACTTTTATTTTCATATTTTTTACAAATTTTAAAATACATTTCTTTTTACTTTCGTCTTTAATTTATTAGTTGCTTAGCAACCTTTTTTCAAAGAATATCAAAATAATAAAATTCAAGTAACTCGTACTATTTTGCTGCAATACTTTATTAACAAAATACATTATTTTCAGATGATTTTCATATACTATAAAAGAGAATTTATTTTGATACAAGTTGCCGTTTAACTGTTACAGATTAAATATTAGCGAAATATTTATTTAAAAACGAAAATTACAAAAACATTGAGCGTGTAACATGGATTCTCGTATGCGTCGTAGTATGTATGGTCTCGTAGTATGAGTTTACATTTGTATATCTATATTCCTTACATGAGATATTATGAATTTTCTGGCATAGATGTGGATGTTTCGTCGTTGAAAATTTAATATAATTTTAAAAATAGGATAAAATCACTGGTACAAAAAGGAGGTTAATCTAAAGAAATTAGAGTAGTAAAACGATCCTGAAATATTGCAATTACTGGAAATTGAGAACATAAAAGCTATCACAAAAAAAAAAACTTTATAGCACCAAATCGCGTTTGCTATCTAGTGAATTGGCAGTGGGCACGATTATGAATGAACTCAATAGGTTTAAAAGTTTCCAAATATGCCTATTCTGGGGAGATTTCACAGTAAGCTATTGCCATCGAGTTAAATCAGGGTGTACTTAGATAAAATAAATATAATAGAATGACCATCAAAATTGTTTATTCGAAACAAAAATTGTGATAACGCTAGATTTCTTAAATAGATATAAGTGAAAATAGTAGATTCAGTTTACATTTTATAAGTTGATTCTGTACATGACATATTATTCAACTTATCCCTCAGATACAGGTGTTCCGCGGTTGGCAGGTAAGTAAATATTGCTATTTGAGTATTGGGATAACGTGAAATTATTTTTTAAATTGTTGCTTATTCTAATAAAACCACTGCGAATCCAAGATATACTAGAATCGTACACACAATCATCAGAAAATCACGGGTATAAATTTAATAAGATTACGGGTTCAAGGGGGCTCTAAAACTTACAAGAATAAAATGTTTATAAGACTTTCAGAATACCATTGCATAAACCGTGTTTAATTTAAAGCTTTTAATTTCTGAAACCAACGAAGTATTTTATATGTCTATAAATATATATGCAATATAAATAAATTAAATTGCGGATTGTAAGTTGTTAAATAATATGAAAAGGGAAATTAAAAAACAATGACTTTCAGAGCTGACGTTGAGGATCCTGATCTGTAGATTTACTAGTAAAGCAATTTCTGATTAGAAAAATATCAAAAAGAAAAAGGGAAACATTCAATAAAGTAGCCTATAGTACTTTATTTATTTTGTCAATTCAAGTTTTATATACTATGGCATCGAAATATATTGATTTTATTGTTATGATTTTGAGCAATGTAATTAAAATGATTGATTGTAATTGAAATAGATAGTAATTGCCGAAACGTCAGTGAAGGCTTACTGTTGAGACCCGAAAAGTTTTTGGTTTCTGTCTGTCTGTTTGTCTGTCTGTCTGTTCCGCGATAACTGCCGTAAAAATGATCCGATTTGGTTGATTTTTGGTGGGTATGTTGGTAAGATACCCGGAATTAGCTGTATAGTTTTTGGTTAAATTTGGTTCATTCGTTCGAAAAATAGAGAACATTTCTTTTTAAATCATAATGCTTTCCTATGGGACTGCAGACGATTTTCAAATTTCATTTTTAACTGAAATGGAAATCGCATATTTGAATAATGGGTTTCAACGTAAAATTATGGATGTTGATTTTCGATATGGAGGTTTATAAATATATCCAATAATTTTGAAAATTGACGATACATTTATTAGAATTGAGATATTAATTGTTTAAATGATTGGAAATTTTTTTGCATCTGTTCCGGAAATATAAAACTTTTATTTTCATGTTTTTTACAAATTTTAAAATGCATTTTTTTTTACTTTTCTCTTTAATTTATCAGTTGCCTAGCAACGATATTTCAAAGAAGATAAAAATAATAAAAGCAACACGCACTATTTTGTTCCAATAATTTATTAGCAAAATAAATTATTTTTGTATTCTATTGACATAAATGAAGAATTTATTTTAATACAAGTTTTTTTTTTTTTTTTTATCTAAAAAGTTACAAGAATAAGAAGTTCATAAGAATTTCAGAATATCATTGCATAAACCGTGTTTAATTTAACGTTTCTAATTTCTGAAACCTCCGAAGAATTGTATATGCCTGTAAATATGTATGCAATAGAAAAAAATTAAATTGCGGATTGTAAGATGCTAAATAATATGAAAAGTGAGATTAAAAAACAGTGACTTGAGCTGACGTTGAGGCTCCTGATCTGCAGATTTACTAGTTGCCGAAACGTCAGTTGAGGCTCACTGTGGAGACCCGAAAAGTTTTTGGTTTCTGTCTGTCTGTCTGTCTGTCTGTTTGTCTGTCTGTCTGTCTGTTTGTCTGTCTGTCTGTTCCGCGATAACTGCCGTAAAAATGATCCGATTAGTTTGACTTTTGGTAGGTATATTGGTGAGATACCCGGGATTAGCTGTATAGTTTTTAGTTACATTTGGTTCATTCGTTCGGAAAATATAGAACATTTCTTTTTTGATCATAATGCTTTCCTATGGGATTTCAGACGATTTTGAAATTTTCCAGTCGTTGAAAATAAAATGTCGCATTTGATTAATGTATTTAAACGGTAAGTTATGAAGGCTAAAATTTATCAAGTCAGGTGTTAAATTATTCAAATTAATTTGAAATTTTGTTTATACATTCGTCAGATTTTTTAAATTAGGTGTATAATTTTTGGTGCAATTTTATACATCTGTTCTAATAATATAATACTTTTATTTTATCATTTTTTGCAAATATTAAAATGCATTCATTTTTATTTTCCTTTTCAATTTAACCGTAACCTAGCAACCATGTTTAAAGAATATCAAAATGATAAAATTCAAGTAACTCAGACGATTTTGCTACAATATTTTATTCGCAAAATAAAATATTATTGGATGATTTTATATGTTATTGAAATAAATGAGAATTTATTTTGGTACAAGTTACCTTTTAACTACTATAGAATGATAGCCGAAACATTTTTATATGAGATATTATTAATTTTCTGGAAGAGATGCGGATTTTTCCTGGTTGAAAATTAGTATTATTTTAAAAATATAATGTAATATCTCATACAACGAGGTAGTTAATCTAAAGAAATTAGCGTAGTAAAACGAATCCATACAGCCTGAAATAGCACAATTATTGGTAACTGAGATCATAAAAAGTTATCACTAAAAATACTTTATAGCGCCAAATCAAGATTGCTATTTAGTGAATTGGCAGTGGGCACGATTATGAAGGATTACACAATAAAAGTTCTCAGGTTTAAATGTTTCCAAATAAGCCTATTTTGGGGAGATTTTAGTATGCTATTGCCATCGAATTAAATCAGGATGTACTAAGGTCAAATAAATATTGTACAATGTACAAATTAAGTGAATATATAGTAGATTCAGTTTACATTTCCATAAGTTGATTTTGTACACGAGATATTATTCAACTTATCTATCAGATGCGAGTGCTTCGTGGTTGGAAGGTAAGTAAATATTGCTATTTAGGTATTACATGAAATTATTTTCGAAATTTTTGCTTTTCATAATAAAACCAATGTGTAGAACGAAATCCAATATGTACTAGAATCATTCACACAAACAATAGGAAACCACGAATAATATAAATTTAATAAGATTACGGGGGGTTCAGGGGGGCTCTGCCCCCCTGAAGAAATGTATTTTTTTACCTAAAAAATAAAATAAGAAGTTCATAAGAATGTCAGAATATTATTGCATAAACCGTGTTTAATTTAATGTTCCTAATTTCTGAAACCTTCGAATTATTTTATATGCGTATAAATATACTTGTAATAATTTAAAAAATTTAATTTGCGTATTATAAGATGTTAAATATTATGAGAAATGAGATTAAAAAACATTGACTTTCATATAGCTGACGTTGAGGCTCCTGATCTGTAGATTTACTAGTTGATATGCATACTGAAGAAAAAAAAAGAGTTAAACAAGAACTAAAAATCATGCGTCAAGCATAGATTATGTAGCTTTTTCCAACGCTTCCAAAATAATTTTACAAAACATACCGTTTAATAAGCTAAAAGATAACATCTAAGTAAACAATTTGGAAAACGCATAACATATTTAAAAACATAATTTCAGGAATTTCCAACAGATACAATATTCGGAAAAATATCCGAATACTTTTATTCAGCCCTGTATATGATCTATATATAAATTTGTATATATACTACATAGGATGCTAAATTTTAGTTTAGTTAGGAAACGCGTAGTACAGTTTAAAATTATCTTTCTGG
Source organism: Maratus michaelseni (assembly GCA_963931845.1). Taxonomy (NCBI): domain Eukaryota; kingdom Metazoa; phylum Arthropoda; class Arachnida; order Araneae; family Salticidae; genus Maratus; species Maratus michaelseni. Next base: position 107,013,314 of record OZ007599.1, on the reverse strand, counting down.
AGTTTCTGTCAATAAACGGAAATGTGTTCGCGAACTTTTGTGCTGCCCTGTATAGGATCTACAGAATTTATACACACCACGTAATAGACAAAAAGCGAGTTAAAATTAAAATCGCGTTTAGTAACTTAAAATGCACTTCCAGGAATTAGTGTTAACAGACAGTAGAGAATTCTTTTGTGTGTCCCTGTAAATGAACGATGACTGCTATACACACACTATTCATTAGTAAGCCTCTTGTAATGCACCTTAGATATATATATATATATATTTCAATGCGTTTAAAATAGTGAAACATTATTTAAATAAACCGCAGACGATTTTTCTCCATAGACGTCATGTAACGGAATTCTTTTGACTGTCCCTGTAAAGTAACTATAAGTGCTATGCACACCCTATTCCATATTAAGCTTCTTCTAATACACCTTAGTGATATATATAAATTTCAATGCGTTTAAAATACTGAAACATTATTTAAATAAACCGCAAATGATTTTTCCCCATAGACCGCAATGTAACGGAATTCTTTTGAGTGTCCCTGTAATAAAACTATAAGTGCTACACACTTCCGTTGAAATAGGGAACATGCTATAGATAACGACAATAACATATAAAAATTGCAGAGCAATCCGATACGGAAGTTAGAGCACGGACAGACGGCCATACGGCCAGACAAACCGAAGTCATAAGCACTTTTCAACTAGGTTGGAAAGTGCTAAAAAATAAACAAAACCATAGCAAAAGTGGTGCGGATGGTTCCGGCGGTGACTCAGAACTACCCTACAGGCCTCAGCCCTGTGTGTGAGAATTTTTTTTTTTCATTACCAGATTTATAATATCAAAACTATTCGCTTATTTACTATGAGCCCAGGAGGGACACATATGCTCTAGACTTGGCCTCCTCGTCTGAGCAGTCCCTCTTAGGCTGTGAAACTATTTACTATGAGCATTTTTGCCGAAATGTCAGTTGAGGCTCACTGTGGAGACCGAAAATGTTTTGGTTCCCGTATGTTTGTTTGTCTTTTGTCTGTCTGTCTGTTCCGCGATAACTGCCGCAACAATTATCCAATTAGGTTGCTTTTTGGTAAAAATATTGGTGAGGTACTCGGAATTAGCTGTATACTTTTTAGTTACATTTGGTTCATTCGTTCGGAAAATATAGAACATTTTTTTTTAGGTCATAATGCTTTTCAATGGGAAGTCAGACGATTTTTTTTAATTTTAACTATCAAGCGAAAAGAAAACGTCGCATTGGGATAATTGAAAATGTTAAATTATGGATGCTAAATTTAGAAAATGGAGATCTTAACTTTATCCATTCGCTTTGAAAATTTGCCAATATATTTATTAGAATTTCTAAATTATGTGTATAAATTATTGGAAAATTTTATGCATTAATTTGGAAGATGAAACATTTTAATTTCTCATTTTTTACAAAAATTTCCAATGCATTTTTATTTCTCTTTCATTAAATAGTTGCTAAGACACTATATTTCAAAGAATATCAACAAAGGAGGGTCATTTGCGTTTTTAATATGCTTTTTCTAATGAAATAGATGAGAATTTATTTTAACTACTGAAGAAAGATTACCAAATTGGTTTTCCAAATGATAATAATAAAAACGTTGAAGGTGTAAATTGAACATAGCTCACATAAAAGGAATTTATATTTGTATAACTATATTTTATACACGAAATTTTTATTCAATTTCAGCAACATATGACGTTTAGCGGTTGAAATATAAGTATTATTTTAAGGATAGGATAAAATCTCTTGTACAAAGAGATTTTTATTCTAATGAAATTAAAATGTAAATACATTCAGATGTATACTAAAGAAGTGAAATAGCACAATTACTGGGAATTGGGATAATAAAATTAAAGCGACTACGGAGGGTTCAGGGGGGGGGGGGCGGAGCCCTCCTGAAGTAATGTATCGTTATTCTGAAATATACAGTAATAAGTATTTTATCGTATCATTGCATAACATTGTGTTTAATGTGATACTTCTAAAATTTCTGGAACTTTCGATAAATTTTATATTCTTATAAATGTATAAATAACTTTAAAAAATTGAATTTTGGGATATCAAATTTTATGCAGATAATGTTAAAAATTAGTGAGATTAATGAACAATGATTTGTAGAACTGACGTTGAGGCCTCTGATCTGTAGATTTACTTGTTTAGTGAGTCATGGTAATAGCAATTAAAAAATAATTTCACATGTACACAGACACCTATTTTTAGATATAGAGCTCCATGCTGCATACATGTTACAGGAAAGAATGTGTTGTACATGACATTTCATTTTCTTTCTAGCCTCGTAATTTTTATGTTTGATCACTCATTTACATATCATTTCATAGATGTAATTAGAATTTTATTTAGAGTATGGAGGGAAAGAGAAATTTTTAAATATGTTTTTACAACTGAATAATGATAGATAACTGTTAGTAAATGGATAAAAGTACCCGAAATTATTAATGATCAGTTCACGTATTTTTATATTAACAGATTATGAAGAAAAAATATTTTTTTTTCCGTGAATTATCGGAGAAGGGCTTCATTTGCCCCACCCTACCCAAGCACAGGCATATATCGCTTTGTCTTTTTCTTTTCCTTTGCCAGTGTGATATGTTAGTTAAAGTAAATTAAATGTTACTCAAGATGCTATGTAAGATATAGAAATGAAAACAATGTTTAAAGGAGAAATTACCTATCAAAAATAGTAGAAGATATGCAATATGTAAAGAAGAACCTGTTATAAAAGAAGCTATCAAATGATCACACTGTAAACTGAAAGGTCTGAAATTCAGACACTTAAGTGCCGGATGGTTAAAAAAAGAGACACTTTAAAGTGTCTTAATTTTTTAAGACGCTTATTTGCGTCTGAATCTCAGACATTTGAAACGTTGAAACGCGGCCATTTTTGAACTGTCAGTTGTTGAGAACCGACAGCCATTTCTAACCACTCTTTTTTTAAATCATTAAAAGCAGCCATTTCTGACCACTCTTTTTTTAAAGCATTAAAAGCAGCCATGTTTGAGCACGTTGAATCCTCAATAAATGGGAAAATATTTGACCATAAAACAGGTCTTGGGTTGCTCCAGAAACAGAATACGATTAAAGCACGGACAAAGTGGGCCGTAACTCTGTCCCCTTACATTACTTTAGTGGCACCAAATTTGGAATGGAGCTTAATAAAGCTGACATTTTACATCTATTTCGACAGTACAATGTCAAAGTAGATTTAAAATATCAGTTTTACAAAAATTGCATACGAAATTTGGTGAATCTGAAATAATGGTAGGGGGAAGGTTATGGCCCACTTTGCCCACGCTTTAATCAGATTATTTTTCTGGAAATACCAAGACATGCTATATGGTAAAATATTATCAAAAAGAAAAAAAAAATTGATAATCCGATTAATTTTTTTTAAATCAGATTTTATTATTATTATTATTAGTAGTAGTATTACACCCACATATATAAACAAAAAATTGCGGGGGAAAAAAACTAACATTTTTTCTATGAATATCAGATTAATTTATATTAATAAAAAATATATACTAACATTGGTATAATTGTAGGGGGCAGGTTACGGCCCACTTTGCCCACGCTTTAATCAGATTCTTTTTCTGAAAAAAAAAAAAAACAAGACATGCTTTATGGTAAAATATTTTCAAAAAGAAAAAAAAAACTGAAAATCCGATTAATTTTTCTTTTAAATCAGTTTTTATTTTTATTATTAGTATTAGTATAGTATTACACCCACATACAAAAACAAGTTACAAGTATATACAAAGTTTATTATAAAAATGAAAACCCCTTCTTAAAAAGTATCTGGTCTAAATATATATTTTATATATACAAATCTTCCTTTGTTTTCCCTCATATTATTTTCATTTTTTACGCATGATATTATTCAACTTGATTTTTTAAATATTTTTTAGCACAAATTGGATTAATTACACAGATATTCATTCCTCGTTTGTAGTGTATTTTGAACATGGTTCTGAGTCTTGGAATTTAAATATGTCATTGAGATGGAATACAGGATATATATCAAAGTAGTTTTTGTATTTTCAAACAAGTTTTCATAAGGATTTTTTTTTTAAATGTATCGTCCTGAAGTTATATCGTATAGGATGGATTATTTCCCATTGGAAAAACTGAAACTTCATAAAATATTCAGACGATCATGATAACCTCACTCTGATGCTTTCGTGATTTTTTTCATATTTTATATCATGCATCTGAAGTAAAAAATATTTCGTAACATTTCCCATACATAAATTTAAATTTGTTAATATAAAAACATTTTCTTTGATAATATACTCTGCAAGAGGATTAAATGATACTGCTATCACTAAAAATGAAAATTCATATGTAACATTATATCAATCATACAAAACAACTGGAAATTGCATGGAAAGAACTTAAGAATTATAATTTTTTTATATTGCTGTATGATCAATTTTTTATTAATTTAGATAATATGATATGCACAACAGCAATTTAGGTATCATTAATAAATAGATAAATAAATAAATATACAAGTAATAAAAACTTGGAATGGTGTTCTTAGAGGCTGTATAAAGTTATTAAAAATCTTGGATTTTTTGATTGGAAAATTATGCATTCTTTCTTAAAACAGGCTGAGAATTAAAATTTTCAAAAAATCAAAATAATCCACCAATAAGTTTTTATTTTATAAATTTTTTGATTTTTATGAAAAAGAAATGAAAGATTATTTGACAATGGGAGTGATAATTAAAGAAACGTTTGCATCGGCGTTTTCTTGAACAAATTATTTGTTATACTTGCGGGTATGAGGAGGGTGTGGGGGAGGTTAACGCCTTTTTATATAGTATCGCATTTATTGTACTTCATCAAGCGCCTTCTGGCTACGACTTTTTTATTAATTGCTCTGATTTAGACAAAACAAATTCCATTTAAGAAATTTAACATTTTTAGCCTTACCCGTATAACGTTTTGTAAACGTTATATAGAGAGAATACAGAGAATTTCAAATAACGATTTTCGTAAAAATTAAATTTGTGTTCCTAATAAAAGTACACAACCCGTATTCACTTGATGCATACCAACAATCAAAGTAAGTGATTCGTTGCTGTGCGTTTGACCAAGCGCCCCCTGGCGGGCAACCTACAAGTTTTTTCTCTAACTGTGCATTTTTATCTCGGGTTCTATAGGCCCGATCACAACGGGATTTGGATAATTCGACTTGGTTATCGATAGCGTTACAGATTTTAGTTCCACCTTTCACCGCCAGAAGACGCATTATTTTCTAGTTCTAAGGACCCAATTTCGACAGAATTGGTTCTTCATCTCCCTTGATATAATGGGTACCTGTTCCGGATGTTCGTATAGAACAAATTAGCGTACCCTGGCAGTGGAAGGTGGAATTAAAGAACTTTGCAGCGCGTGCGCAACACGCCTGTTATACGGTGCCGGAGGCAACGAAGGTACGTGTCGGAGTTCTTTTCGGAAGGCAGTTTGTTTGGAACAGAGTGCGCTTATTATAAGGTACAGCAGGCAGCGGGAACGCGTGTAGGAGGTACGTTTAGATCAGAATGTGCCCCCTGTCGGCCGAAGGTGGAAATTAAGGATTTTCCGTCGCGTGCGCAGCAATTTTAAATAAATAATTTCATACAAAATCTAGATAAGATATAAAATCATACAAACTTTAAGTTTGTTTAACTTTGTTATCACGGCTCCGGGCAACGCCGGGCGGTCAGCTAGTAGAAGATAAAATAATAATTTATTGAACATATTCTCGAGGTTTTATGATAATGTTATTAATAATTATATATTTACATTTCTTGTCATGTATGATTATAGAAATACAGAGTTAATATGTAACGCATTTTAATAATTATACATATGTGTAAACTAAGAATTTTTTTTGAAACTATTTTAGATAATTTTAAACTAAAGCAATGATATATAATATCGTTTTTTATATTCACATCAAATGCAATATTTATCATCGGAACTATAAATTTGTTCGCACAAAAGTTGAAAAATGCCCACCTTTGTTCTTCTGTTGTAAAAATTTAAATTATCTACCTTACATTTAAATAAATTGGATTGTAAAGATTGAATTGTAAAAGATTGTAGAGAAAATTTCGACTTAGCAAAGAAATAAACATGTTGCGAAGGACTAATGAAGGGTTTGGGTTAGCAAAACACTAAGTACTAAAATTTTCTTTATAATGAAAGATGGATTGCACATAAGCGATTATTTTATTTCGAAATAACCGTTGATTCTTAATAAAATAGATTGTATTTGAGTGAAATAAACTACTGTACATATGACCACTCTGTCCAAAAAAAAAAAAAAAGAAGAGAACACCTGACATACTTTTATAAATAAATTGTCATAGGAATAAAACCGAAAATAGGCATTCAGCAGGGAATTTTTTCTTCTTTGAATGCATGTTACAAAAATATGCTCAGCGATTCATCTTCATTCTGCTATTGTACCAAACTATGGTAATTTTCAAATAAACACCCAATTTCGACATTAAATTGAACTTTTTTGGCAATTCTTACCTTAGGAGGGCTGAAACTAGCTTTATTTTCACTCGGAGCAAACATAGATTTTGGCACCACTCCCCCACCATCCACCGCAAAATAAATTTACGAAGAGAATTTTACTAATTTGCTATTAGCCGACTTATTTTAAAATTTAAAATATGTAACAATAAAACACGTAATCAACTCTGTTAAATACTCATTCATTAAAACCTGTGAAAATGGAATAAAAAGGAAACGCAAATAAAATCTGCTTTACACAGGTTTCCGTCTTAGCTGGTATAGTTTTTGATATTCTTTCTGTTGGGACCATGTATTTTTTAAATTTAAGACATGATTCCATTATAGAAAAATTTCATCTTCTCAGATTTTACTGTAGTTGTAGTACTACAAATTATTACAATTGAGGCGTTTAAAGAAATAGTGATATGAGTCACATTTTCTTACGAATTCGAAAACCAGGATTTACTGCAGGCATAACAATGAATTCCAATGCCGTAAAATATCTTCGTGTACTATCTACAGCAGTTTCGTGAAAATATCTTTTATACAGTTCTTCTTATATATAGAGCGATATGTATAGATACTTTCCGGCTATAAGATATTTTTCCTCAAATTTCACATATATATATATATATATATATATATATATATATATATATATATATATATATATATATATATATTTGTACGAAACGGCAAACCAAATCTTCATTTAGCACCCCCTTCGCCATCTTTGGTGGCGCAAGGGGCACATGCCCCCTCCCCTTTCCTTAGTTTCGGCTCTGAGATACCAAATGGAAAGTCATTCGGTCAAGAAGTTGAGGGATTATAAAGGTTTAAAGTTTGGAACTCATAATCTTAACTTTATTTTAAATCGTGGAAAAACAAGTGGAAATGGTTAATATTTTAAGCATAAGAACTATTGGGCGGAATTCGTTGTAATCTTATATTTGTATTTTTGAATCTTCTAGAAACCAATTTCCATTAAAAGTTTATAAGTTACAGTTCATATTTGTTTTCGAAAATAAATTCTAAATTAAATATTTTTTCGAAAATTATTTTAAGAAAAATATGTATTATACCATACATTTTTAAACATAAATCAATTTCTAAAAGCTCCAATTATGCAAATTTACAGCTCAATCTGCGCCGTAGTTCTTGAGTTATGCTTAAAAAACTATAAGCATTACAATGATTTTTGCAATGATTACAAATGAATTTAACATTAGGGGTTCGAAATTTTAAGCCTCATAAATCCTAAACTACACTCATGTCCAAAATTATGGTCATAAACATAAAATCTGTGATAACTGATGCACTATTCACTGTGTTGCCACGAAATTTGGCACAGAGGAATATTACAATGGGAGAAAGAATATAGCAGCATAACAATATGGAAAAGATTTTAATTGTGAATTAAGATACAGGGTATATCAAAAACTGTTAAATCATGAATCAGAGATAAAGCAGTTTTCTGGGGAAAGTATGTCTAATATGGAGGGTGACCACTGTGCACTGCTATACAAGCCTCACAACAAGCTCTCATACTGTTTATGAGGGTGTCAATAAATGTTTGTGGCAACAAATCCCATTTTTCCAAAAGTGCTGTTTTAACTCCTAGCGGGTCATGGCAGGGGGGTTACGCTGTGCAATGGCTCTTCCTAGAACATCCAATGTCACCAGGAATGCTGGCCAAGACCGCCACAGAGCAACCACACTTAAACAAAATAGCTGCTTTGCATTAAGCGCACGACGACATAGGCTTCCAACGACTCTTCAGTTTGCTCGTGACCTTACTGCTGCGTCTGGAATAAGAATTTCCAGGCAAACGGTATATATACGTCTAGCAGAGAAGGCCCTTTATGTCCGGCGTTCAGTCGTGTGCGTCCCTTTCACTCATCGAACAGGAGAGCCCGGTTGTTGTGGAGCCGAAGTCATCATTCTTGGACACAACAAGAATAGGGGCGTGTTCTTTTCAGTGATGAGCCGCGATTCACCACGCAAAGTGATTATCGTCGAATCTTCATCTGGAGAGAACGTTGAGCTGGCTATCATACTCCTACGTAAAAGAAATCGACAGATTTGGTGCCAAAGGAATCCTTGTCTGGGGCGGCATAATGTGAGGCAGCGGTACCCCCTACATGTCTTCGATGCGGGTACTGTCAATACACATCGCTATAGGATGAGGTCCTTGAAGCCTATGTGAGGTTGTTCCGGGGTGCTGTTGGCTCAGACTTCATTTTTATGGACGATAATGCGAGGCCACACAGAGCTCATATTGTTGATGATTTTCTTGAAGAAGGGGATATTCGCCGTATGAATTGGCCCTCGCGATCTCTGGACACCAATCTTATAGAATATGTTTGGGATGGTATATGAAGAGCCATTGCACAGCGTAACCCCACTCCCAAGACCCGCCAGGTGTTAAAAGCCGCACTTTTAGAAGAATGGCTTTGTTACCACAAACATTTGTTGATACCCTCATAAACAGTATGAGAACTCGTTGTAAGGCTTGTATAGCAGTGCACGGTGATCACACTCCATATTAGACAGACTTTTCCCGAAATAAATGCTTTATCTCTGATTCATGATTTAACACTTTTTCATATGCACTGTATCTTAATTCTCAATTAAAATCTTTTCCGTATTGTTTTCTTGATATATTCTTTCTCCCATTCTAATGTACCTCTGTACCAAATTTCGTGGCAACACAGTGAATAGTTCATCAGTTTTCACAGATTTTATGTTTATGACCTTAATTTTGGATATGAGTGTATATGAACGAATAACTTCCCACTTAGTATCCTAAGGTAAAAGTTACCTAAAAAGTCAAATAGGATATAAAAAATTTATGTTTGTATTGAAAATTTCAGCACGAGATTTTTTTCTTTCTTTCTTTCTTTCTTTTTTTCTTTTTATTTTTTCCTCTGAGGACCTTTAAAATAAGTTTAAAATTTTATAATTTTAAATTCGTCTGGAAACTAGTTATTCGACAATGGATGTTAATGAAAATAAATTGCACGATAAATGTTTTGCGTACAAAGACCACTGATGTGAAAGCGACAATATTTTCAATAACAAAACAATAGATTTTCGTAATATTCATAATTTTGAGGCAATACTTTGAATGCTAATTTCCTTCTAGTGGGGGTTACAGAGGTAAATTTGTTTCTGAGTTATAGAGTCCGAAAGAGGCGAACATGTTTTTGATAATAAAACAATTATTCTTGATAAGCTTTGATTAAATAATAATATATATATATATATATATATATATATATATTTGACATTTTCAACAGGAATTACTTCAGTGAAAGATCTTTTTGAATCTTTCAGCAACTTTGAGATCTTTTGTATTTTATACAGTACTTACAAAAAAGAAATGACGAAGAAATAAAATAAATATTTAAATAAATATAAAAATCCCTAAATGAATAAGAAAAACATTTTAAGAGAAAGATTTTTAAGAAAAATTTAAATTTGTTTTTAAATTTAATATTGTTTAAAAAATTAGAAATACTATTTCCTGAACGGATTAAAAATTACTAAATCAATACTCATTTTTTCTCAATGCTCTGATAGCATTTAAAGTCCTTATTACTTTATTATTTTTTTAAACCAAAGTTTACAAATCTTTTTCTAAATTAAAAGTATTTAAACATTATTAATAATGATGAATGAGTCAATGGTTTGTGTTTTAGTTCAGTTGAAAATTATATACTTCATTCAAGTAATATGGACGAATAAAATAAGGTATTCGCAAAAATAGATTCTTGACATGTATTTTTCAGTAAAAGTAAATTTTTGCAACTCTTGTTATTATCAGAATTTTTTTTTTCTGAAGGGTGATTGCATTAGAATATTTTAAGAAAATACGTTATTTGATTGACAAATTGTTCCGTCTTTTGACTCGTACTGAATGTATTCATAGCTTTCTTCAGATATTTATCGACAGTACTTTAACATTTTGAATAAGCTACAATCGAAACTAAATTTGAAAATGTAGATAAAACAGAATATTTTATGTTCGCTAATGAGAAAATTTCGTTATAGCAACAGATTTTTTTGTTCTGAAATGGCATTGAATTATCTCTAGCGAAAGTTATAATTTGATTTTCACTTTTATATTTTAAAATAACTTTAGATGATTTAAAATGTTGTAATTTTTCCAAAACTACATTAAAAATCTCTAGCAAACTCTTTCTAACAACATTTAATATATATATATATATATATATATAAGTGCATCCATGGTTTCAATAATAGATTAAATAATAATACAAAACTGTAATTGTCAATAGTTGAATTGTAATAAACTGCATGTATTTTTTCTTTAAAACTCAATTCTGCTGATTCATCTAATTGAAGAATACGTATTTAACCTGCACATATTTAGAACTGCCATTGAATATGTAAAATTCTTTGTAAATGAGATATAATATCTGTAACAAAAATTTTTGTAGATGTAAATATACGACAATTTTTGGGGGATTTTAATGTATTGATAGCATGAAAATTAACAGATTAAGCTGAAAATTAACATAGTGTAACATCGAGTGAAAAAAATATATAATTTCTAAGTATTTGGTGTTTAAATTGTTTTTATTTTATTTTTAATATTTGACATAAAATAAGTTTAAAGAATAGTTTTATAAAATAAATGAATGCTATAATTTTTCTTTAAATTATTTTGTGAGGCATATACAAGTGCTACTTTTATTTAATTATTTATTTTTACTTTTTTACATTATTTATTAAAAAATTATGTCGTATACGGTGTATGTATGCTTTTCATATAATTTTATTTTTTCTATTATGTATAATTTATTCATATCATTATACTCATTACATAAATATATGTAAAAAATATTTTATCGAGTACAAGTATTGCTTAGTTTAAATATATATATATTTCGTATTTGACTTTTCTTTGACCAGTATTGAAACTGAATATTACTAAAATATTTTAATAATGCTGAATAAAATGAGGAAATTGTATGCATTTTTTTTTTTTTTTTTTTTTTTTTTTTGTTATTTTGAAGTTCCACTAATTTCCATAAGTATCGAATTTTTTTCTTGGAATGTTATATGTAAAAGAATTTATTTACAAAGAAATGACATACTGTCGCCATTTCACTGTTGTGAATAGTGTGTTACGGTTTAATGTACACAAAGTTATGATTTATTACTATTGTCATCAATTCTTATTTTAAGAGTATTAAATGTAAAATATTAAATTACAGTGAATATCTATAATTCCCGCATTCTTTTCTGAAAACGATATAACCCTTCATATCAATTGTAATATAAATTATCATTGTTATAAAGTTACCTTTTAAATAACGATTGGTTATAAGATATACTCATTTTGAAAGTATGCGAAACTTTGCACAAACTTTGCACAATTATTTTATATTACATATTATAAAAAAAACTTACCTTATAAAATAATAATAATAATATTTCTTTAAAATTTGTACACTTAGCATCGTACACGTTCAATTGCACTATCTCTTGTTCTGAAAAGACAATTAGTATTTCAATAATTTTTTTGTCATTTATTATCATCATAATCTTTATTATTATTATTATCATTAATTTTTTAATTGGATACGTTACGTTGACGATAAGCAACTGTGCATATTTTTGTGAGTTTGGAAAAAGAAGTTCTGAAAGTTGTTATATTGTACTTCCTTTGAATATGACCTGTTGTAATTATTTTTATTACAATTTTATTGTTGCTTACTTGTTACATTTAATTTGACATATTCAAAATTCAAAAGAAAACACATGAACAAATATATGTATGCTTTTAAAATGAAAGCTCAATTTTTACATTAAAAATGTGCTACATAAAAGAATATTTTTATGGTATATCTCTAATCAAAATTTTGCATTGCATTATTTATAATGAAATATTTTCTAAGCTATGCTTTTTTTAAAAACCTTTTTTCAACGTCTTGGCAAACTTATTAAAATTTTTAAAATTTTATATAATTACCACTAGTAGATATAAAAGGGGGTTCTGCATCAGCGCAGTTCGCGCAGTTGACCTTCTGTGACCTCTGTGCTCTGTGAAGGTCACCGGAAGTGGCAGGTGTGGACACCGGATGTAGCAGGTGGGGATAACAGGCATGTTAAGGCAGGAAGTTATTAAGGAAGTATGATTGGAAACGCAAAAGGAAATTTAACAGGAAACGCGACAGGAAGTGAATGCGATAAGGGAGAGAGGGGGAGGGCTTATTTTTGTGGGGGGCTTATGCTAACCTGAAATGAAAACGGAATTATTTCTTACTTTGTAAAAATTTAACATAAAATGTATCTTTTTTTTTTTTTTTCTTTTTTTTTTTAACTTGAATTTTTTTTTTTTTTTTTTTTTTTTTTTTTTTTGTCTAACACATGAAAGAAAATGGAAATCTTTCTGACTTTGTTTTACTTTATAAAAGTTAGCATGAAATTTATTTTAAGACTGGAAACGTGACAGGTAGTAAGACCGGAAACGGGATTAGACATGTTTATTTATTTATTTATTTTTATTTTTTTTAAATGGTTATCAAGAAGCAGGATGTTTGGGAGCGTGTTCGAAATGGAAAGGTGATTTGTAAGACCGGACGTTATTAAGGTGTGAGTGATAAGGAAAGTATAGTTTTATACACGTAGATTTTGTTCTTTGTAGAGGGTTAAATTATTTTTAGATGTTATTTATTTTTTAGTGTTTTGAATTTTATTTATTCTTAAACCGTTATAAATTATTTTTTTTTCTATCATTTTAATTTTTAGTGACACCAATTTTAGAAGCAATTGCTCATTAAAAGAATTATTTTTCAACGCTGGCACAGGCAGGAATTGAACCCACTATCTTCTATGTGGAACACCAATGTGTTTATCCACTGTGCTAGAGGGAACATGTAATGTTATCTCTTTAAATGCAAGAGATGGGGACTTTAGACATGTATTGAGATATCTTTACGGTCATTTATTGTACTTTTACTGAATGAGATAAAGTAATAGGGCGAAATTTTCTTTAGCTATTGAGTAATTCGAGAGTTTTGGTTTAATATGAATGCTATTACATCTATTTGTTTAATTTACAAACACATTTCTTTCACAACACTCTGTCAACAGATCATTTCCATATTCGAAATAATAATTTAGAAGGAAAATTTTTATATGAAAATACTATGAAATGTTATTTATAGAGATTGACAAAAATAGCATGCTTGATTCTTTCTTGTATTAACATTATATTCGAAATAGAGTTTTGTTACGAAAAATAACGTGTTTATACATTTTAAAAACGAAAGCAAAGTGATTTTAAAAAATGTAAATATAAGCTATACACCCACGCATTTATGTTATTGAATTAAATTACAAGGCTTAATATTGTATTCAGCGTAATATTTTCTTATAAAAGCCGTTTCACAAACTTGTATACTAAAAGTAATGTGTCATTTTTAGGGGAAAAAATTAATTCAAGTCATTGAGACTAATCCTTTATGGGGGAAAAATTTGTCATACTTCTTTGTGTTACATTATATCTTCCGTTTTTTAAGTTTACAAATTTGTGGACTAACTTAAATAATCGTTTTTAGGATACTTAAACAATATATATATATACTTTTTAATTATATAATTTTTTTTAATTGATTGTAATATAGCTTTCTTTTCTTTTTTTTTTCTTAAAAGGGTACTGTAGAATAACTTATGTCACAAATACTACATCCTTCTTTAGTTAAATATGTTTCACTTAAGACATGACAAAGTGTCTTAGAAACATTTCATTTTGGAGTTAAGTGATTAAACAAGAAAAATATTATTTATAAAAACACAACACATAAGACCAGTGACTGAGAGGTTCTGGTTTTAAAGCTACTAGACGTTTGGGTTTAAACTTCTCTCGCGCTCGTCGACCTAACCGTTCGGAGTTTTCTTCGAACCTTGTCAATACGAGTTAGGAGCCCTTAGAATGACCCCTAGAGTGACCTATATCCCAAGCGTAGATAATCGGTTTTAACAAATAACCAACCATCCACAACACATAAGACATTTTAGATCATTACATAACACATTTTAGATCATTCCATTTAGTTAATAAGTGATTTAACGTGCAAAATATTATTCATAAAACATACAATAAGAGAATTTTAAAGAATTTTTTTTTCAAATGAACAATTTTTAGTGACTGTTTAACTTATTAAAGAGAGCGGGTATTTTGTTTTGAGTTATACGATTAAAATAAATTTTCATAATATTTTTTATTTTACACAACCAACATTTTTAAAAAAGAGAATGGAATCTAGTTTTTATAAAGTAACGTATTTCAATTTTGCAAATACTTCACAGCCCGTCTTTTTTCCCCCTCTTTTAGTAGACTTTACATACATAAGACATAAAAAGCGTTTTAGAATACATCATTTAGAAATTAAGTGGTTTGATAAATAAAATATTATTTATAAAAGCAATAGATATGAGAGTAATAAGGATTTTTACTTACAAATGTATAAACTTCTGATAGGTAGGACTTTCTAAATCATTGTGCAAGAATTAAGTGGTTATTGAACTTATAACACTGTAGGATAAAATAATCACGTGACATTTTAAACCAATAAAATGTTAGTATTTTTAAACCAATAAAATGTCAATATTTTTAAACCAATAAAAAGTTAGAATTTTTACACGAGCGCCCTCTATCATTATATAAATTTTAATGAAACGAGTTCATAACATTCTACTGTGACTTGATATCGTTGCAATAGGTTGTATTTTTCGTATTTTTGTAAAAAAACGATTCACGATAAATTTATAAATTTAAATTTAAATATTTGAAAAATACTGAAGTATTTTTATTTATAATTGTTCATTTATAAATAAAATATTTAAATTTAAATTTATAAATTTATCGTGAATCGTTTTTTTAAGTATGGTGAACTGTGTGTTGAGTATTGTAACCTTGTAAGATATTGTGTGTGTGTGTTTGTGCATACATTTTTTTTAATTACAAAAATATGTGAACTATTCTAACTTTTTCTTATATTATTTATCATGAGACTGAACGAGTTAGCAATAAGTAATATTATTTTTACAAAACTTGTATGCACAGGGTGTTTACGATACTTATTATTAGTGTTAAAATGTTACAAATTTGGGGAATTTATCTTAGACTTCGATTTAAAATCGGACTTTACCATATTTTTGAATGAAAGTGACTTAGTAAATGTATAAGAATTTGATAAAATTTATGAATAATTAATTTTTTTATCAAAGTTTAAGTAAGTTGTGACAAGACTTTTATATTTAAGTGATTGGTGTAAAGTATATTCAAACTATGACAAAAGACATGAGGTGGTTGACACCAGCAAGGCCAAACAGTTAAAGAAAAAGATGAATCATCAAAGCAGACGAAACAAGTCTAGACGAGTAAGAGATGAGTTAGCAAAACAGACGTGCAGCACAGAAACAAGTCTGGACAAGTTTAGACAAACACGTGATGACGTCATTCAACACGTCAAAATAAGAAACTAACAACTGCTATCAAGTAAGAGTGGAGGAAGAATGACCGAGCGAGTGTAGTTTGTATTTAAAGTTCATTCTTATCTCAAACCGGAAATGTTGTCACAAACCGGAAGACTGGTAGCGCCTCTACGTCGATTGCAGCGCCCCCTAACAAAGATAAGGGAGAAAGGTTAGTCTAGTGAAAGAAAGCACAAGAAGTGGACATGTTTTTCGGTAAGTATTTAATTATATTTTGTTTCTGAAAGGTAATCGAGTTGTATAAAAATTAGCAAATAATTTAAAATCGAACTCAAGTTAGAGTAAAAGTGTATGTTTTTTCTGCACATATGCAGATAGTTCATATGCACCAGTTGGTTACAAGGATTAACAATTAAATTATAGTCTCTCAATAGTTAAAATTAAAAAGTTAATTTTAATTAATTTAAAGATTTTTAAACTTTTTGTAAACTTTTAATTTTTTTAAATTATATTTTTGTTAACATTTTTAACGTAACTAATTTTTTTAACTTTAAAAACTTTTAGTAAACTTTATTTTTATGAAATTTTAATTAAAAAAAAAAAACATATTCAACCCTCTGTTATTAAGTAAACCTAACATATCAAATTTATTCACTTTAAACATAAATCCTAAGTTTATCAATAAGTCAATTTAACCTTTCGAAAAATACAATTAATTAAAAAAACTACGCATCGTGTTCTATTCATTTTGTAGTACTTTAAGCAGTAAACCATTCAATTAAATTGAAAATTTTGATGATTTCCTTTATCGAATATCTTAAAACATCTCTAAATACTATAATATCATGGTTTTCTCAGTTAAACCTACCCTAAATTATCAAACCGTAAAATAATTTTTGTTGTGGGTTCGAATCCAAGTTAAAACTTTTAATTATCTCTTAATTCCATTACCCACCGATAGAGGGCGATACAAAAAACTTATTTCATTTTAAAAGGTTCACATCTAAATTCTAATTAAACTCTAAGTCATTTGAAATTTTACTCTCGTCTTCTAAGATTAAACTTCTCCAAAAATTTAACTCCCCTTCTGCAGTGCACTTCCAAGTTCCAAAATTTTAACTCGTGACTTTCAAAACATTTGATTGTTTTACACAATAATGTGATCGTTTGTTTTTTGAATGCTAATTAAATTTATTGTTCTTAAGTGTATCTTTAAGAAATAACTTGAATATTAAATGAATTTAACCTTAAAAAAGAAACCCAATATATTCAACCAGTTGTTATCAGTGCCTTTGTGATGTAATTGCCAACGCATTCAGCTGTTAAGTGAAAGGATAATGGTTCGATTCCATTCAATGTCCTTTTTCTTATGTAGGGGGAAATTTCAAAAAGTAGTCAAAGTTGTAGTTTATATTTCTCAAATATCTTAAATCTCAACTAAACGCCGTGCTCATAAACATATCCTGAACTATGATTCTATGACTTGGTCAGTAAATATGCTACAAGTGACGTAAATTGTGGGGGAAAAACACATCTATAATTCCTAACATCATGTCTTATCTTGTGAGTGCATAAAAGTAACACATTTTCAATCAATTCTCTAGTAGTTTAAGTTACATATAATAAATATCTCGAGTTTATTTCACCAAAAATAAAATTTCCTTTAAAAGTTATGAAATTTTTCATGTTTTATATAATTTCAACAAATTTATTCACACTTTGTCTAAGACATTCAAAATGTTTAACAGTTGCTTATTTAAAAAAAGTGAAAATTTTATAAAGTTTCATTTTTTTAAATGAGTGAGGTTAAAAAAATTCAACATTAAATTCCACTAAGTTGAATTTTTTGCAGGTATACTATTTCCACTGCTTTCAAAATGTCGTGTTATTTTCAAAAAACTTTAAACAATGTGTTAAGTCTGATGTTTAAAGTTATTAATTTTCCTTAGTTTAAAATATTGTCTAAGTGTAAAGTTTACTTAAACTTATATATTTTCTTTTGTTAATGTATCGAAATGTTTATTTGTTGCTTATTTTATAAAATGTATAACCTAGATATTTTTAAGTGTGTTAATTTCGTTAGGTCGAATTTTCTAAAATTTATAACCAACTAGATATTTTTCAAAGAAACTGTAACAATGCGTTAAGTCTAATTTTTCCTTAGTTTAAAATATTGTCTCAGTGTAAAGTTATTATTTTTTCTTAGTTTGAAATATTGTCTAAGTGTAAAGTTTAACAAAATTTAATTTTTTTTCATTTATCGAAATGTTTATTTTCTAAAATTTGTTACTTTATGGTAAATTTTCTAAAATTTTTAACCAACTATATATTTTTCCAAAACCTCTAACAATGTGTTAAGTCTATTTTTCCAACTTTCTTATCAATAAGTAAGATTAATACATATTCAAAGGAAAACCCATCGATGATTCATAACGTCACATCTTACCTTGTTAGTTATTAAAAGTACCATAGATTTAAAATAACACATTTCGAATCATTTCTCTTGTAGTTTAAGTAACATATAATAAATACATCGCATTTATTTCATCATGTTTTACATAATTTCAACAAATTCATTCCCATTTTGTCTAAGACATTCAAAATGTTAAACAGTAGTTTATGTAGCATTGTCAAACTGTTATAGGTAATTTATATAAAATAGTTACCATGAAAATAATAAAAAACTCTTAAGATTTTTTAGTCATAGGCTATTTATTTATCATTTTAAATAACTACAATAGCAAAAACATGAATATACATGTTTCAAAAACAGTCCACACATTTTAAACCATTCTATATTTAGCTGTAGACAGTTCTAGATTTAATATTTGTTGCAATGTCCAATTAGATCCTTGTTGAGTGAATTTCTCAAAAGAGTTAATAATTTTCGTAAAGGCATCCTCAACATGTACAGGTATGTTTTGATTCGTCAATTCCAGTACAGTTCTTGAATGAAAATATGGGGTGATAGTATCTATATCACCGTCCGGTGTTTGACGACTTACAACAACTTTTGCAGTTGCATACCATTTCATTGACCTTTTTACTTCTATCTGATAATTTAATTCATTCAAAACGTCCGACCGAATACTGTTAAAAAATGTGTGAAAATCTTGATCATTCTCCTCATTAGAATTTATTACAGTTTTAGTAAATATATTTAAAGCATTTTGTCTTTTAAAATGCTTCACTTTTTCATATAACGAATCTTTTAAAGATGACGATTTGACAACTTTGTGTAGTACTTTGTGTGCATTGTCTATATGATGTGATAAATCATATTTCCGATTAAATATTTCCCTACACTGGATGCATTCATACTGCTTTCGGAGCTTATGGATCTTCTTATGTTTCAATAAGTCGTACTTTCTCGAAAACAGTTAATTGCATTTAATGCACTTATATTGTTTGGGTGATTTGTGAATCTTTTTATGTTTCAATAAGTCGTACTTTCTTGAAAACAGTTCGTTGCAATCACCACACTTATGTTGTTTGGAAGATTTGTGAATCTTCCTATGTTGATGTAAATCACTCTTTTTTGAAAATACTTCAGCACATAGATCACAATTATAAATCACAGGACTCTTTGAATGAGTCTTCCTATGATGCGTTGGCAATTACATCACAAAGGCACTGATAACAACTGGTTGAATATATTGGGTTTCTTTTTTAAGGTTAAATTCATTTAATATTCAAGTTATTTCTTAAAGATACACTTAAGAACAATAAATTTAATTAGCATTCAAAAAACAAACGATCACATTATTGTGTAAAACAATCAAATGTTTTGAAAGTCACGAGTTAAAATTTTGGAACTTGGAAGTGCACTGCAGAAGGGGAGTTAAATTTTTGGAGAAGTTTAATCTTAGAAGACGAGAGTAAAATTTCAAATGACTTAGAGTTTAATTAGAATTTAGATGTGAACCTTTTAAAATGAAATAAGTTTTTTGTATCGCCCTCTATCGGTGGGTAATGGAATTAAGAGATAATTAAAAGTTTTAACTTGGATTCGAACCCACAACAAAAATTATTTTACGGTTTGATAATTTAGGGTAGGTTTAACTGAGAAAACCATGATATTATAGTATTTAGAGATGTTTTAAGATATTCGATAAAGGAAATCATCAAAATTTTCAATTTAATTGAATGGTTTACTGCTTAAAGTACTACAAAATGAATAGAACACGATGCGTAGTTTTTTAATTAATTGTATTTTTCGAAAGGTTAAATTGACTTATTGATAAACTTAGGATTTATGTTTAAAGTGAATAAATTTGATATGTTAGGTTTACTTAATAACAGAGGGTTGAATATGTTTTTTTTTAAATTAAAATTTCATAAAAATAAAGTTTACTAAAAGTTTTTAAAGTTAAAAAAATTAGTTACGTTAAAAATGTTAACAAAAATATAATTTAAAAAAATTAAAAGTTTACAAAAAGTTTAAAAATCTTTAAATTAATTAAAATTAACTTTTTAATTTTAACTATTGAGAGACTATAATTTAATTGTTAATCCTTGTAACCAACTGGTGCATATGAACTATCTGCATATGTGCAGAAAAAACATACACTTTTACTCTAACTTGAGTTCGATTTTAAATTATTTGCTAATTTTTATACAACTCGATTACCTTTCAGAAACAAAATATAATTAAATACTTACCGAAAAACATGTCCACTTCTTGTGCTTTCTTTCACTAGACTAACCTTTCTCCCTTATCTTTGTTAGGGGGCGCTGCAATCGACGTAGAGGCGCTACCAGTCTTCCGGTTTGTGACAACATTTCCGGTTTGAGATAAGAATGAACTTTAAATACAAACTACACTCGCTCGGTCATTCTTCCTCCACTCTTACTTGATAGCAGTTGTTAGTTTCTTATTTTGACGTGTTGAATGACGTCATCACGTGTTTGTCTAAACTTGTCCAGACTTGTTTCTGTGCTGCACGTCTGTTTTGCTAACTCATCTCTTACTCGTCTAGACTTGTTTCGTCTGCTTTGATGATTCATCTTTTTCTTTAACTGTTTGGCCTTGCTGGTGTCAACCACCTCATGTCTTTTGTCATAGTTTGAATATACTTTACACCAATCACTTAAATATAAAAGTCTTGTCACAACTTACTTAAACTTTGATAAAAAAATTAATTATTCATAAATTTTATCAAATTCTTATACATTTACTAAGTCACTTTCATTCAAAAATATGGTAAAGTCCGATTTTAAATCGAAGTCTAAGATAAATTCCCCAAATTTGTAACATTTTAACACTAATAATAAGTATCGTAAACACCCTGTGCATACAAGTTTTGTAAAAATAATATTACTTATTGCTAACTCGTTCAGTCTCATGATAAATAATATAAGAAAAAGTTAGAATAGTTCACATATTTTTGTAATTAAAAAAAATGTATGCACAAACACACACACACAATATCTTACAAGGTTACAATACTCAACACACAGTTCACCATACTTAAAAAAACGATTCACGATAAATTTATAAATTTAAATTTAAATATTTTATTTATAAATGAACAATTATAAATAAAAATACTTCAGTATTTTTCAAATATTTAAATTTAAATTTATAAATTTATCGTGAATCGTTTTTTTACAAAAATACGAAAAATACAACCTATTGCAACGATATCAAGTCACAGTAGAATGTTATGAACTCGTTTCATTAAAATTTATATAATGATAGAGGGCGCTCGTGTAAAAATTCTAACTTTTTATTGGTTTAAAAATATTGACATTTTATTGGTTTAAAAATACTAACATTTTATTGGTTTAAAATGTCACGTGATTATTTCATCCTACAGTGTTATAAGTTCAATAACCACTTAATTCTTGCACAATGATTTAGAAAGTCCTACCTATCAGAAGTTTATACATTTGTAAGTAAAAATCCTTATTACTCTCATATCTATTGCTTTTATAAATAATATTTTATTTATCAAACCACTTAATTTCTAAATGATGTATTCTAAAACGCTTTTTATGTCTTATGTATGTAAAGTCTACTAAAAGAGGGGGAAAAAAGACGGGGTGTGAAGTATTTGTAAAATTGAAATACGTTACTTTATAAAAACTAGATTCCATTCTCCTTTTTAAAAATGTTGGTTGTGTAAAATCAAATATAATGAAAATTTATTTTAATCGTATAACTCAAAACAAAATACCCGCTCTCTTTAATATGTTAAACAGTCACTAAAAATTGTTCATTTGAAAGAAAAAATTCTTTAAAATTCTCTTATTGTATGTTTTATGGATAATATTTTGCACGTTAAATCACTTATTAACTAAATGGAATGATCTAAAATGTCTTATGTAATGATCTAAAATGTCTTATGTGTTGTGGATGGTTGGTTATTTGTTAAAACCGATTATCTACGCTTGGGATATAGGTCACTCTAGGGGTCATTCTAAGGGCTCCTAACTCGTATTGACAAGGTTCGAAGAAAACTCCGAACGGTTAGGTCGACGAGCGCGAGAGAAGTTTAAACCCAAACGTCTAGTAGCTTTAAAACCAGAACCTCTCAGTCACTGGTCTTATGTGTTGTGTTTTTATAAATAATATTTTTCTTGTTTAATCACTTAATTCCAAAATGAAATGTTTCTAAGACACTTTGTCATGTCTTAAGTGAAACATATTTAACTAAAGAAGGATGTAGTATTTGAGACATAAGTTATTCTACAGTACCCTTTTAAGAAAAAAAAAGAAAAAAAAGCTATATTACAAGTCAATTAAAAAAAATTATATAATTAAAAAGTATATATATATATTGTTTAAGTATCCTAAAAACGATTATTTAATTAGTCCACAAATTTGTAAACTTAAAAAACGGAAGATATAATGTAACACAAAGAAGTATGACAAATTTTTCCCCCATAAAGGATTAGTCTCAATGACTTGAATTAATTTTTTCCCCTAAAAATGACACATTACTTTTAGTATACAAGTTTGTGCAACGGCTTTTATAAGAAAATATTACGCTGAATACAATATTAAGCCTTGTAATTTAATTCAATAACATAAATGCGTGGGTGTATAGCTTATATTTACATTTTTTAAAATCACTTTGCTTTCGTTTTTAAAATGTATAAACACGTTATTTTTCGTAACAAAACTCTATTTCGAATATAATGTTAATACAAGAAAGATTCAAGCATGCTATTTTTGTCAATCTCTATAAATAACATTTCATAGTATTTTCATATAAAAATTTTCCTTCTAAATTATTATTTCGAATATGGAAATGATCTGTTGACAGAGTGTTGTGAAAGAAATGTGTTGGTAAATTAAACAAATAGATGTAATAGCATTCATATTAAACCAAAACTCTCGAATTACTCAATAGCTAAAGAAAATTTCGCCCTATTACTTTATCTCATTCAGTAAAAGTACAATAAATGACCGTAAAGATATCTCAATACATGTGTGAAGTCCCCACCTCTTGCATTTAAAGAGATAACGTTACAAGTTCCCGCTAGCACAGCTGATAAACACATTGGTCTTCCACATAGAAGATAGTGGGTTCAATTCCTGAATGTGCCAGCGTTGAAAAATGATTCTTTTAATGAGCAATTACTTCTAAAATTGGTGTCACTAAAAATTAAAATGATAGAAAAAAAATAATTTATAACGGTTTAAGAATAAATAAAATTCAAAACACTAAAAAATAAATAACATCTAAAAATAATTTAACCCTCTACAAAGAACAAAATCTATGTGTATAAAACTATACTTTCCTTATCACTCACACCTTAATAACGTCCGGTCTTACAAATCACCTTTCCATTTCGAACACGCTCCCAAACATCCTGCTTCTTGATAACCATTTTAAAAATAAATAAATAAATAAATAAATAAACATGTCTAATCCCGTTTCCGGTCTTACTTCCTGTCACGTTTCCAGTCTTAAAATAAATTTCATGCTAACTTTTATAAAGTAAAACAAAGTCAGAAAGATTTCCATTTTCTTTCATGTGTTAGTTAGCAAAAAAAAAAAAAAATATTTCAAGTTATAATAAAAAAAAAAGATACATTTTATGTTAAATTTTTACAAAGTAAGAAATAATTCCGTTTTTATTTCAGGTTAGCATAAGCCCCCCACAAAAATAAGCCCTCCCCCTCTCTCCCTTATCGCATTCACTTCCTGTCGCGTTTCCTGTTAAATTTCTTTTGCGTGTCCGATCATACTTCGTTAATCACTTCCTGCCTTAACATGCCTGTTATCCCCACCTTCTACATCCGGTGTCCACACCTGCCACTTCCGGTGACCTTCACAGAGCACAGAGGTCACAGAAGGTCAACTGCGCGAACTGCGCTGATGCAGAACCCCCCTTTTATATCTACTACCACTATTATTAAGACTGGATGTTCTTAGATGTATTAGATGCGAGCCATTATTCTTTGTAAGAACATTTTCTATCGTATAATACTTGAATCTGCATTATAATATGCAAATTCATACATATTCAAGAAACATGCAGAGTGATAATTTACTACTATATTTATAATATATCGTATAAATTATATAAAGTTTATGTAGAATCCTCGAATACTCCATTTTGTGCTTTTCTAATTAAACTGTTATATTATATGATGAATTAATATATGTAAAATATATATGTATGTAATGTTTACATCAAATAATATATGTATGTAAAAATATCTAATAATAGTTATGTTTCAAATGTTTATATAAAATATTTCTCATTCTTCATTTAGTATTACATTCTTTTTATTGAATTTGTAAGTTTTAATGATTACTTACTTTTACGTATTTTTTTTATTTTCTAGAACATGGAGAAATAGTTTCTTCTTATTCAATTAATTTCTATAGTTTTAAGCTGTTACTGAATACAGCACACATATTAGTTTATGTAATATATTATTACTAAACAACATTTTTTCAAATGATCAATTTGATTCATTATTAAAACTAACATTAATAAATGAGGTACAAAAGATTGGTGCTATCCATTTTTAATACTTTCCAACATAGTTGAATTAAGAATTCGGTTTGTCTGTCTGTCCGTGCTCTAATTCGCGTAAATATAACAGGATTCTCATGCAATTGATATATGTTATTGAAGTTTACTATGCCATGTTCGGGATTGAAAATAAAGTGCGTAATACGTACAATTCTTTTACAGGGACACTCAAAGAACTATGTTATATTACAGTCTATAGGAAAAAAATCATTTGCGATTTATTTTAATGCTGTTACTCAATGTCAAAGATATTGAAATTAATATATATCTATGAAGCACACTACAAGAAGTTTATTATAGTATATAGCGGGCATAGCACTTATAGTTCCCTTATAGTGATACTCAAAAGAATTCCGTTATATTACGGTCTATGGAGAAAAATCGTTTGGGGTTTATTTTAATAATCTTTCACTATTTTAACCCCTTGGGGACGAGCGACACGTATACGTGACGCATAAGATGCTCAGAATCCTCGATTATTCCCATCATCAGTTAATTTTTATTGTAAGCTTTGCCTTATTTAATGACAGCATTTCTGCGATTCAATTAGGCGAAAATTTCTGTTTTGAAAAACCGGTGTTAAAAGATTAAAAATTCTGTAAAGGGCGCTCGTCGCGAAGGGGTTAAACATACTGAAGTAGATATTGTATGTCACTACGATGCATTACAAGAGGTTTAGTATAGAATATTTTATGTATAGCATTATCACTTCATTTACAGGGACACGCAAAAAATTCGGAACTGCATGTTAAGAATAATTGCTGAAAGTGCGTTTTTAGTTGCTGAACGCGTTTTTAAATTAATTAATTTTTGTATAAATTCCGTAGATCATATACAGGACAACACAAGAGCCCTGGAGTAAATTTCCGTTTATTGACATAAATTCCATAGGAGGTGATGAGTACCACTAAAAAGCTTTTATTACTGGTACAAATGGGACATTGAGAGGAGGGGGGGAGAAACGGCAGCCACACACTAAAAATGTTTTTTTAATCTAGTACAAATGAGGTACAAACGAAAGATTGTTGGCACAAACGGGCACAAACGAGGTATAAACGATTGGCACTATTTATTTTGTAAAACATTGAGGAGGGGGACAAATTTCTTAAATTTTTAAAATTAACAAATTTAAACAAATTAATTTGTTCAAAAACATTTAATTTATTAAATATATTTAATTTAGTTTTTAAATTGATAGTAATTAGTTAAAAACACTAATTTTGTAATGAATTAGCATAAACACTAATATGTGTTCTAAACACACATATAATCACATTTGAAAATCGATTAGATCGACTAAATATTATATCTATGTTTTTCTTTAAATTTTCATTTTGTCATTTGCAAAGCCAAGTGATGAAAAAAAAAACATACATAGCATGTTTAATTATTGTTTTGTGAATGAAAGTTTTAATTCCTCTTTCATCAAAAAATTATAAACAAAATTTATACAATTTTAAATAACATATTTAAGTAATGTTTTTAGCTTCGTTACATTATATAAAATAAGTTTCTTAAAAATTAACACAAATGTGGTATTGACATTTTCATGATGTTGCTATTTTATTGAAGGCAGCGGGTAATTTTCTTTCTTTTTTCTTCAGAAGGAATTAAAAAAACCACCAGTTTTATTCCTGAATAAGATAGAACATTTATTAAGGCTCATTTTGCAAAAAAAATGTGTCAAGATTATACCTGTCCCTCTCCCTGATATTGCCTTTTTAGAAAATCATGTTTTTTCTAACAAAAATAAAAATTAATAAAATTTAATTATTTTGTAGGGGACCAAAATAAATATTTACAGCCCTCTAGTATTTGTTTCTGTGTTTATCGTATTTTTGTTGGTAAGTAAATACATTTTAAAAACAAGTGAAATGTTTGGGCACCAAATATAATTTTTCTTACAATCAAGTGTAGCTTGTTTAGCGCTCCTCGGATATATGCAAAAAGGTGAATTTGAAGAAATTTTAAATGGCTGTAAATAAAAAAGTATTGAAGCCAGAGATAAAAAAAAGAAAATTAGGGGGTGATTTGATACCATATATTTATTGAATATACCAAGTTTCATCAAAATCGGTGACCAAGGGAGTACTGCTGTGGGTGAATTGACATGGAATTACCCGTTACAAAGTGCATAAGAGCGAACATGTTCAATGGTTTTTCAGCTGTCTATATAATATTACATTGTCTCATATCACATTAAAAATAATAAGGTACTTTTATGTTTTCTGGGCGACAGTGATCACCAAAATTTTTTAAATCTTATCAACCTTTTTTTCTCTCCAATCTTTTAACATTCGCTAATAACGACCAGTCAATATTTTAACATTGCAATATCTCTTTTAAATAAAAAACTTAAAAATAACTAAATTATAATCATAATGAAATAAGTAAACACAAACATATCAATACATATAACAAAATCTCATTTAAAAGGTTGCAATTCAAATGATGTCAATTGAAACAATATTTGGCGAGTTATCACTGGTGCCCAGTTAACATAAAAATACCAATAATAATACATGTTATTAAATTACTTTAAAAAATATATCAATTTTGATCTAAAACATTTGAAAAGAAAATAGCTCAGAATTAAACTACTTTTCAAGCTGTTTTATCAAATGAAAAAAAAGAAAAAAGTCATATAGGTCTTATTACATGTATATGACATTTTATGATTCATATGACCAAGTTATTATCATATATGACGTGTATATATATTAGGGATGCCTTGAATGTTTGGTATTCAGCTATACTACTAAATATTCAGTTAATCCGAAAATCAATCCATTACGTTAAATAAGAAAAACATTATTTCCTTTAAATAGGCATAATTTCCAGCTATACATTTAAAAATAATTTTATATAGTTAATCAAAATCTTTATTTCTTACTATAGGATTTTAGTTGAAATAATCTTTAGTTTAATAATTAAACTTTATTCATATTTATCAGACTTTAAGTATTTGTAGGCGATATAATTTTCTGCAGATTTGGATTTATGTGACATTTTGTACGAGGTATTTGCATGAGGTATATTTACCTTTTATTTTGTTTCTTTCAATTTCAGTACTCTTTAAAAAATGTCTGAAAGTGCTATTACACGGCTGCTTAAAGAAAGAAAGGAATGGAGAAAATGCCATCCTTTTGTAAGATTTTATCATATTATCAATTAATTCATTAAATTATATTACAATTAGCATATTTTAATGTTTTAACATTTCATTGAGTTTGAATTGTGTCAATCTATATAAGAAATTTACTAGGCACTTGACTGCAATTCCCGGATGCCCGCTTCAAAATGAAGTGAATTGATTGTGATTTTTACCGTTTTCAGAAGACGGAGGAAACGGCAGTATTTAATCACCTGCAGAGAATAAAATCAAAAAACACCTTTGACGTCATTCGCTATGAACCATTGAAATTAGTTTTAGTTTTAAAAGCATGCCAAACATTGTGAGCTCGCTATTTATTAAAAGTTATATTAGAAAATATAAGAAAACATAAATAACTTTATGAGTGTGCATATTAGTTAAATGATAATTAAATCCATGTTTATAAAACAAGATGGCGGACCGCGGGCGAATACAATAGCTGTTCCGGGAAGACATTTGCAGAAAAAAAATATATAATAACAACTTTTGAAGCAATTTTTCTTTTAAATTACTCAGCCAAAGGGTGAAAATGCAAATGGTACATTTACTACACATTTCAAATAAATGATGATTTGAAATATATAATAATAGAGGAGATACTTGTCGATTAATTATTGTTCGAAAAGATGGTGATAAAAAAAGTTAAGCGGTCAGAGGGTTAAACGTTTAAATGATGTAAAATGATCCCTTCCATAGAAAAAAAAAATCAAATTCAGTTTTTGACAGAAATTAAATAGGTTACCAACTTTATTCCAGAATAAGCAAATTTTTTCTTTAATTTGGTCAATTTAGTAAAAGCAAGTTAATGACAATTGTTAATGCAAAATAATAAATTATTCAGGACAAGCAAAAAAATACAAAGAAATTGCCCTACTAATATAAGTTTAATTAAAGTAATCTCTCTTTTCTTTGCAATAACTAGTACAAATGATATTTTTACTACAACTTTTTTCGATGATGCAGCACACTTGATAATTTTGCCTGTTTAATCACATTTTATTGGTAACACACTCGTTAGCAATTTATCTTCATCACTGTTACTGGTAATTTCTTGATCTCAATGTAACTAAAATTATACCAAAGTTGCTTTTGTATATAATGTATAAAACCACTTTCAATTCTACCTGGTCAGTTTGTGGAAAAATTGTTCTCCGCATTATCTGATGAGTAGTATGCCTTAACTGATTAACAGTCAACGCCCTCATTTGAGGACAGATATACAATCCTATTTCCAGCACAAGTTTTTTCCTTTAGAATCAACTAATTCTGCTTGGGTTTTAAATTTAAAACAAAAGGGTTAAAAAAATAACAATTAACAGCATTTTAGAATCGCCTCCATTTTCATTTCTAATTTGAAAGTCAATGGGAAAAATTAATTTGGAACTGCCTTAGTGACTTTTAGTAAGTAGAAATATTGAGTTGAAAAATAGAGGAATACTTTAGAACAGGGGTTCCCAAACTATAGTACGTGTACCAGTACTTTTGTGCTGAAATAAAAGTTTTATATCAAAAATAATTCATAAATTAATTCTGTTCATTGAAATGTTTTTCTTCTCTTGTACAAAATGTGTATACATTCTTTCTATTTCATGGAAAACAATGGGTTGTTTAAATTTTATTATATTCTAAATAAAGGCAAAACTACATACTGTACACTCCTTCAAATCCGCACATCGTTTCAGATGTAAACAATGAAACTTTTAGTTATAATGTAGGGGAAAAATTCAAGTTTTTTTTTTTTTTTTTTTTTTTAAATTTCATATCATTTTGTACACATTTTACTGTATAATTCTGGTTAATATGATTGAACTCATGTTTCTTCATGAAAGAAGTATAAACTTAAATCTGAAAAAATTTAAGATAGTGCTGATATCAATGGCAATTGCGATCTTTTTACCAAATGCATTTATGCTTTTGGTAAAAAAAATAAAAATAAAAACTTTTTTGGTTATTAAGTATGGCTAAACATGGAAAAAAACTTTGTTATTCTAAGATTTTGATGTAAATTATTAGTGCACCTTTATAAGCAAGTTTCACTGAATAATTAAAAAAAATTATCTCATCATTATGCATATTTAGTTATACATTATTAATTATTTATCCGACTTTTACTTTTAATATTTAAATTTTTATTAGTTTCCTTTACTGTGAGCATTTATTATAATTTTAATTGCATTATTTAAATTTAATGAAAGGTTTTAAAAATGTAAACAAAAGTTACTAGAAATCTGGGGACTTAACGGAGTCTACTGTAAAGAATAAAATTTCAATATTCATTTAAATCAATGATTTAAAAAAAACAGCGATTTAAACCGGCGAACCCTCCCATCAGTTTTAATGTATTTATGCAGTTTTATTTAACATTTATTGATTAAAGTCTATCCAAATCTGATAAATAACTTCTTTGATATTATTCTATTAAAACTAGCTTTTGACATTTTTTCGATAAATTTTAAAAGCATTTACTGTCGTCGCATGTAAAAAACTTGGCAATCCTGCATAAGTTCATCAAATATAGAATTTACACTTTTAACAAACTGTTTTCAGTGTTTTTTGATTCAATAAATCTATACATTTATTATTAAATTTTACTAATACTTTCTAAGTTACGAAAAGTAAATAACAATCATGCGTAGAGTTATTTTTATTTTGCATAAATAACAGTTAAAATTTGTCTAAACTATACGAATTTTGGAGCCATAGTATAAATAGTAAAAAAGTCCAATTTTTCTTTTTCCCAACATGTCTGTTATACACACAAAATGTTTTCACTTCGTTGCATTTTGAGTTCTTTGGTCCCTATAATAGTTTTTTTCTATAATATAATTTATATAAACATGTTCTTGTCTGAATTTTGATTAAGAAAATTCTAAGTTTATTTCATTTTTATTTCTATTATAGTGATTTGTAGCAAGACCATCAAAAAATGCTGATGGTACATTAAACCTTATGAATTGGGAATGTTTGATACCCGGGAAAAAAATCGGTATTTTGTTTTCTTAAAACTTTTTGGTTTAATTTATTTTCATTTTTGTTAGTTAAAATCTAATGGCTTTGTTTTTATTTAGACACCATTCGAAAAACTACTGTTCAAGTTACATATGACGTTCCCGCATGATTATCCATCCACTCCACCAATTTGTAAGTATTATTCTTAAGGTCCTGGTACTTGTAACTATTTAGATAGTTTTAAACATTTGAAAGATTGTTTCTGTAATACATATATTAGAAAAATGTGAGAGTTTTATTTTATTATATTTAGTTTTGTTTTAAATTTCATTATTATTAAGTTACGTGTTAATATGTTTCATTCGTGTGCTTAAAACAACAAAATCTTGATTAAATAAATAAAGTACCGTCGAATTCTGTTAACACAAGAAGCAAGGAAATTAGCAAAGTCCTTGTATTAACCGTTACTCGTTGCAAAATTTTAAATAATGTTGGTAAATTGCAAAATTAATTTGCAACTTACCAACATTATTCCATTAAACGGAATGTTAACAAAAAGAAATAATCACGTTTTCACAAAAATGAAATTATGCGGTTCATATATAAATTAAATTTAGGAAGGAATTATTTTATCTAGAAGTGAATTTTAAGTTATGATAAGTGTTTTTGCGTTTAACTAAATTTTGCGTTCTACATAGTGTGTATGAATTGTATAGATAATACAGGGCTATCTAAAAGTTATTACCGAAAAGGGTTAGGTTTTTGACGTCAAAAACTGATTTTTGATATGACAAGAGTCAAAAACTGGTTTAAACTGTCATAAAATGGTTTTAACCGTCAAAAACGTGTAACACCCTTTAAAAATATTACAACAATAGGTGTACATTAAACATAATAATGATTTATGTAATCTTTAATTTAAATTATAGTAATTTAATAATAACAAAAAAATTTTAATTTTTAATTGCAATGAAATTATTTAATTTTTTGAAATTTTTAATCAGAAAAAAATCATTGCACAATTAATAATCCATAATTATACCCCGCTGCATTTTGAAGCACATAACCAGTTTTGCACATTTATTTACACCCAAACGAATTCTGAGTATCTGAAGTTTGAAAATACTCTTTCAATTGATGCTGATTTAGCAGCACATCATAGGAAAAGCATTGTTTGCTCAGTAAGTTTGGAAGCATGTTCAGTTGAAAAACTATTACATCTTGCATCTAATGATACCTTTCAGCCAAGTCACGTGGTTAACTCTGTCACTTGAAATAAGGAGGAGGGAAAAGGGGATTCTTCAGGTTTGTATGCAATTAGCACGAGTAAACATCCATCGATTCTCTTTGCAGCTCATATGTGAGCTGAATCAATTTGTACATCAATCAACCCTTCATCCTTAAGATTGACATGGAAGACACAAACCATAAAGTGGTATGGTTTCATGATTTGATCTGTTATGCACTTTTTCAATATGGGGCTTAGATGAAATTTCTTTTAGAAAACTGAGCCAAATAGAACATTCATTAGCTATTGTAGCAGTATCTTACTGAAGAAAATTCTAATGCAACACCTATAGATTTCACCTTAAAGGAAATATCTTTACGCTGTTTATATAACTTAAAATCATTAATCTGTTCAGAAATTCCAATATCTATTGCATCCTCATGCTCTTCCACTATTTTGTTAAATATTGTATAAAAAGTTTCAGTTCAAGAGAGTTGACTATTCCAGGGGGTATCACTTGGCCAGCTAGGGTTTTACTTATTATTTACACTCTTTTCCATGCTGCAGAAATATGATGATATCATTGTTTTAAATTATTAGAACATTTAAGATTTTTTAATTAAGAGAAAAAATGCGCAGCTAATCTGAGCAGTTTCAAATCTTATATTTGCTTTTTTAAAAGCAAAATTTTACCCCCCAAAAAATTGTAAATAAAAGTTTTACAGAGATAAAAAGTTGCATTTAATAATGATACTTTTTTCGCATGGCAGTTTAAACCGTCAAAAACTGACACATGTCAAAAACCTGCCAACCCTGTTACCGAGCATGAGCCTGAATTACTTAAAAGTGGTTTTTAACTGAGGTATGCATCTTAAAGATGACCTATTATTTAGTACTAGATGGAACCCGTCAAAATTTGACGGCAAACAACTTGATAGTACCATAAAAATAAAATTTATAGATGCTTTAACTTGACAAATTTCATAGTGGGGAGGATAATATGATTAAGTGGTCACAGACCTTTCCAATGATATATAACATGAGGGTTGTGTGCAAAATTTAGAAAGTACCCCTTGAGGGGGGGGGGGGCAAAGTGGGGAGATGAACATCGGAGATGCATAATATGATTAAGCAGTCACAGATTTTTCCAACAATATATGACATGAGGGGTGTCAACAAAATTTAGAAAAGTATCCCTTGGGGGGGTGGGGGGGCAAAGTGGGGAGTTGGACATTTGAGATGCATAATATGATTAAGTGGTCACAGACCTTTCCAATGATATATAACATGAGGGTTGTGTGCAAAATTTAGAAAGTACCCTTTGGGGGGGTGGGGGGGGCAAAGTGGGGAGATGGACATCAGAGATGCATAATACGATTAAGCAGTCACAGACCTTTCCAATGATATATAACATGAGGGTTGTGTGCAAAATTTATAAAGTACCCTTTGGGGGGGGGGCAAAGTGGGGAGATGGACATCGGAGATGCATAATACGATTAAGCAGTCACAGACCTTTCCAACAATATATAACATGAGGGGTGTCAACAAAATTTATAAAAGTGCCTCCCTTAGGGGGAGGGGGGGTGGCGGGATGAACCCCAGAGATGCATAACATGAATAAGCGGTCAAAGACTTTTCCAGCGATATATCACATGAGAGGTGTCTGCAAAATTTAGAAAAGTGTCCCACTTGGGGGGGGGGATAGACCCGAGATGCATATGATTAAGCAGTCACAGACCTTTCCAATGATATATAACATGAGGGTTGTGTGCAAAGTTTATAAAGTACCCTTTGGGGGGGGAGGGGGGTGGCGGGATGGACCCCGGAGATGCATAACATGAATAAGTGGTCAAAGACTTTTCCAGCGATATATCACATGAGAGGTGTCAACAAAATTTATAAAAGTGCCTTCCTTAGGGGGGGGGGTGGCGGGATGGACCCCGGAGATGCATAACATGAATAAGCGGTCAAAGACTTTTCCAGCGATATATCACATGAGAGGTGTCTGCAAAATTTAGAAAAGTGTCCCACTTGGGGGGATAGACCCGAGATGCATAACATGAAAAAGAGGTCACAGGCGTTCCAACTTGCAACTTTTTCTCGAAGGCATTTGACAATATTAAATTTTTTTTTACCCAAGACAATTTAACGATATTCTTAATTTTTTTGCGTAATTCGTCAAACGTTCATGGAAAAAATCATGAAATTCGCTAATCAATAGTTGATAAATTATAAAATTCAACAATCAATAGCAGTAAAATTGGTCAATCGATAATGGAAAAATCACAAAATTCATCAAATGGTTCACGTAAAAAAAATTGTCCTGCACACTGATGATATGATCAAAAGGGTTTTGAAGTATAGGACAAAATTAGCACTTGCCAAACAGCGAGTAATCCTGAAAATTTGGCAATGGACTTTATTGCCACCACTGGTCAAACATAATAGTCACACTCACCAATTGCGATGATTGAATGGAAAAAGATTTTTTTCTCCGCTGTCGCTCGACAAATTTCGAAACCATTTGGCGAATTTCACGACTTTTTCTCCGAAATTGACGGATTGTGATTTTTTTTCTCGAAGCCATTTGACGATATTCGAAAACTTTTCCCCCCAAAACCAGTTGATGAATTTTGCGATTTTTCCACTGTCGATTAATGAATTTTGCGATTTTTCCGCTATCGATTGACGAATTTATCAACTATCGATTAATGAATTTCATGATTTTATCCATGAACGAACAAATTGCGCACTTTCTTTCCGCTAATGTTTGACACATTTCGCCCTTTACAATTCAGCCAATGAGTTGAACGTTGTTTCTTTCCAGAAATGTCAAGAATGAAACAATGATTCTTTAGGATGAATTTTCTTCGTTCGATGCACCATGGAAGAATGTGTGCAATGCAGCAACGGGCGTCACAGACTTTTTAGGGCACCTGCAGACTAAAAACATCTAACCAATCTTCGCGGGGGGGGAATCACAGATTTCGTCAAATGATTGAGGAAAAAACACTAAATTCATCAAAGGATCATGGGGAAACATGACTTTCGTTAAAAGACATCAGAAAAAACATTAATTATGCAAAAGGATCGTGAAAGATAAGCAAATTTTGTCAAAGAATCGCAAAAAAGGAAAGTTCACCAAAAGGTCACGCTTTTTTACTAAATTTCGTCTAAAAATTGCGGAATAAAATGTATTTTATCAAAGAATCGCTGGAAAATGCGAATTTCGTTAAGGATCACGAGAAAAATGCGAAATTCTTCAAAGGATCGCTGAAAAAACATGAATTTCGTCAAAGAATTGCTGAAAAAACATGAATCTCGCCCAATAATAGAAAAATCATGGTTCATAATCATTATATCTAGTAGTATATGTAAATACAGTTTGTGATATAAGACAAAATTAACACTCACCAATCGGCGAGTAATACTGAAAATTGGTAATTGATGTTATTGCCAGTACTGGCCAAACTTAATAGTCACACTCGCCAATTGCGATGATTGAATGTAAAACGAAATTTTTTTCCCGCTGTCACTCAAAGAATTTTTAAACCATTTGGTGAAGTTTTTCCCGAAACCATTTTGTGAATTTCCTGATTTTTTCTTCAAAATCATTTTTCAACAATATTCGACCCAATACGCATGCGTCAAAAAAATCGCCGGCCAATGAGGTGAGAGTCTATTACTGTCTCTATTAACGTGTTTGGGATCATCTCCTGTTTTTTCTTGCACATTGCATTAAACCTAGGAAGGTATTTATATAGAACTCACTGTGGAGTGTTTAGAAGGTATTTATTTTATTTATTTATTTTATTTATTATAATTTGTATGAATACTTAGGTGTCCATTTCGGATTTACTGTTTAAAAATGAATTTAGGCTCATTTAACATTCGCGAAATCAATCCCGATGGAAATTGTGTTTTTAGATCTCTATCATTTTGTATATATAGTACAGAAAATAATTATTCAAACGTACGTAAAAATATCGTAGAACACGTAATACAAAATTGGACCACTTATAGTCCGTTTATTATCGGGGATGAATCTTATGGTGTTCCGATTGCTAATGAAAACGATTATGTAAATATATGGTTCTTCATAGAAGTATGTGCTTCTTCATACTTCAATAGAAGCATTGTTTAAATTAATATAATTCTACAAATATGATGCAGTTTTAAAATATTGAGTAATGATTAATATAGTCAAGGAATCTACTCATATACGTAATTAAGTTTTGGTACTTCTCTATTATCTCATCGACCACTTTTCATAACAAAAAACTATCGCCAAACTGTAACGCCAAATAAACGGGAGAACGTTGTCATTAATACGCGCAAATGTTGAATTAAAAACCACTTGACGACATAACAAACACGTATAATGCTTCCGACATCAAGTAAATGGGATTGCATTTTTGGCATTTAATCATACATTTTGGCAATAGTATTTTGTTATGAAAAGTGGACGATGGGATAATAGAGAAGTACCTAAGTTTTTTATACCAATTTTGAAAATTTATCTTTTTTTGACATTTAAAAAAAATAACAGAAAAAACATTACAAATTTGCCCATTTGCTCAGCGGTCAAAGGATTAAGAAAATATTAATGATTAGCGGAACTGGTTCTAGCTATGAAGTAATATTATTTTGCTCAAAAACCCCCAGCAAAAAAATAATTACAAAGAATAAGTAACCGTCTTTAAATATACAAAAAACAATGTGATTAATGGCCAGGATTTTTTTACATATAACATTTTTTATATACAAAATAAAAACCGAAATAACCTCATTCATTTCACCCGATGTCAAAAATAGTTTTTTTTTCCACATTCTTGGGCAAAGCACTAAATCAATAAAATCACCAATTTGTGACAAATTATGAGTTTCATATGAATCGCCCATGAACGGACATGCAAACTGGTAAAAAATGAATGTAATAAATTAAAACATTCAAGATTTGTATACATACAAACAAATATAATGTAAACATTATTCAAATATTAAGAGTTTGCAAATCAAAACATTCTAAACATTTGTATACATAGAAACAATATAATGCATACATACTCTTTACAAATAAAATAGCACACTTATGTAATGACAAAACTTTTAAATCGAATAGAGATAATATATTTCTGTTAAAAAATAATGCTAAAGTTCAGACTTACATATATTATACATTCACATAAAGCTAGTCACATTCCTGCATATTTATTAAATATTTAGTTGCTAAATATAGAAATAATATTTTATAATTTATATTCAGGCGCTCAGATTCGCTTTTTTCGAACACATAATAATAAAAATATTACTACCGTGCGTACTGTCTTTTGACATTATATTTACATAATAGTTTTCATTAGCAATCGGAACACCATAAGATTCATACCCGATCATAAACGGAATATAAGTGGTCCAATTTTGTATTACATGTTCTACTATATTTTTATTTACGATTGAATAATTATTTTCTGTACTATATAAACAAAATGATTTGATTTCGCGAACGTTAAATGAACCTAAATTCATGTTACGCAGTAAATCCGAAATGGATACCTAAGTATTCATACAAATTACAATAAATACAACAATAAATACCTTCTAAACACTCCAGAGTTTTTTATATAAATATATTCCTATGTTTAACGCAACGTGGAGGAAGCCATCAAAGATCAAAACAACAGGAGTTGATCTTGATCCCAAATACGTTTGGAGACAGGAATATACCCTCGTCTCATTGGCCGGTCCTTTTTTGACGCATGCGTACTCGGTCGAAATTCGATGGAATATTTGACATTATTAGCAAACTGCTTTAAATAGATGGATACTATGAGCAGACTTTCACGGTCTTTTGATTTTAGAAAGATACTTCTGATTTTCACTTGTTTTTCTGAACTCCTGATTTTCTTGCGCATTTTCAATATTCTATTATTTTATCTTCAAACTAGCTGACCAGAATGGTGTTGCCCAGGCCCGTGATAAACTCTTATATAAATTCCAAATTTGTATTATTTTATATCTTTAACCCGATTTTGTATGAATTTGTATTTTTAATGACAAAATCGTAAGAAAACCTTTTCTTTTTTCGCGTAGAACAGTTTCATAGTTTAAAAAAAATAGATTTTGTTGTCCAAACCCATTGAAATTTTTAATATTCATAAATATAACAGTTTTTCATCCCGTGTGATAATTACGTCAAAAATATTGCTATCTGGTTGTAAAATAAAGGTGTTTTGTTTTTGATTCCGCATCGGGTCTGTTAAACAAATATATATATATATATATATATATATATATATATATTCGTCGTCTGAACTTTCTGAAATTTTAGTCGTTTATAAATGTAAATATTTCTAAGTCTTGTATAAAATTATGTGAAAATAGACGCATGTTAAATAGTGAAAACATTACGCGGAGCTGAGTGTGACCACACATAAACACACCATCTTTCACATATTTTATTATTTTTTTTAAAATATTTCTTCTCATCCGAACGTTTTGAAATTATTGTAGGTGATGTAAAATTTTTATCTGGTCTACCGAGATGCTCTAAAAATTACTAAACGTTCGCATTTCGACACAATCTTTGTGTGTTATGAAAGTTTGCGTCGAAATACTAATGTTTAGTAACTTTTTGCTTAAGAAAAAAAAATATTATGCGTAGAGAAATGACCTGCGTTCTCCGGTGTTTTTAAAAGAGTTAAATCTCGTATATATATATATATATATATATTTTAAACTAATTTTACCATCTATTAGAAAAAGGTTTCGGCTTTAAGAGCATATGTTTGATTTGTCTGTATTTCTAAAATTGCGCTCTTGAGGGCCATAAGGGAAAAAGACCCCTTTTCAAAAATGTTTTCAAAGGGTTAACAGCAATTCTTTTTAATTGATTATGGCATTTGAGATGTAAGAGTGCGATCTTTCAGAATATGTTTTTCATTTTTAAATAAACCAAACAGTTTAGTCAATAAAAGTTAAAACAGAATTGTGAAATAAACGCATTCATCATTTAAATGACTCTTCATTCTCATTCGTTTCTGTAGTTCTGGGCATTTGCGAGTGCAGAATCCCGCTCCTAAAGAAAGAGATGGGGTTATTGATCAGTTTTTATTTAATACCTTGGTTAATTTTAAAAGTATTAAAATTCTGTGACTTCTAGGTGCACTAGTCATCGCACACACAGAGCGAATATTTGTTTTATTAGAATAGATGTACTGTGATTGAGCGATAAAATTTTCAAATCAGGTATTTGTTTAAAATGATTGATTAAGCTGTATTCAGAGTATAAGGGACGAATCTTTAAAACTTGGTGACTGTTATTATGGACATATTACATACTTTCTTTTAACTTACATTTCTGTATGTATGTGGCAGTCAAATCTTGTGACTCATTTTTCACCCACTTCCTGTTAACATAGAACTTTGAAATTTGGAATATATATGTATTTCCGAGGTCAATACATGAATTGGACATTATTTTTTAAAAATTCGATCCCTAAAAGGGTCAACCTCGGCCTAAAACTTGCATTTCCCCTATAGAAATAACGTTAGGATTGTTTAATTGAAAAAATTGCTCCATTGTTGCAACATTCATCCATTTCCACCACATTGTTGCCCGTATCATTATGACGTCTGTGAATTTTAATGAAAGTATGTTTTTGTTATTTTTACATTTAATTAATTTTGATTAGCAATAATTTGCCTCAATTAAGAATTATTTAAAGTATTCACGTTCACTATTGCTTTATAAGTGTTTATGAAGAAACTGTTTGTCTCTTTTTATTTGTATGTAATTCAAAAGCATGTTACAATATCCTAAATGTCATATGCTAAAGTTCTTTTTACATCAAGACATGTGCATATATATTTTCTTATTTAAATATTTCTTTTTTAATCTTCCAAGCATTATTTGAAAATAAACTGGTACTACACATTTTTTACATTTAAAATATAATTTTTCATTTAAAAAAAAATCTGATTTCTGAAATAAAATTCCTAATTTTTTATTACCAGAACTTGGCAAGTTTGTAAGAGATGTTTGTAGAGTATAAATAAAATCATATACAGTTACAACACGAAGATTTGGATACATGGCTACCTGTGTATTATGATTTTTGGAAGGGTGATTTTAGTAGTTTTAACCATATTTTACCCTGGATTAACATTTAGCTTAATATGTGGCGTGTATAAATATCTGTAGGTAATATACAGGGCTCTACAAAAGAATTCTGTCTGTTAGTAGAAATTGCTGAAGGTGAATCTTCAACCAATAATGCGCTTTTTTATTAAGCTGAATTTTAGCTTGGAGAATGCATACAAATCTATTGAGCAAATAATGCTTTACAAAAGAATACGAATACTTTTTCGTCTATTTAGCGGTATTTGCTGTATATAGCGGTATTTGCTGAAATCTGGTTTTCAAATGTGTTATTTATTTTTTTAAAATCTTTACTTAGGTTTTTTATTTCGCTTATTAAACTATTATTCGCTTATTATTATTAAGTTTTGTTAAAGTATTCTGGGTGTGTTCGAATGTGTTTCATTATCTATGCTTGATGCATGATTTTTCTTTTTTTCCTGCTCCAGACTACTGAAAATCTCATTCATTCAAAATGGCTATCTTGTATCTTTTTATAGTTTAATAAAATCAGGTCGAATATAGTGTTTCAAGAAACATGATTCAAGAGTTACCAAAATGAATTAAGAAATTTTGTTTTAATTTTGTGTTATTATTATTTCATCTTTAAAATCTGCATGTTGCATTAGAAAAGGCATTTTAATGAAAAACCTAAGAATATTTTTAAATGTATGGAAAGACATGTGCAACTTACTGAAACCATTTGTAAATCTTTCTCAATTTTAAAAATTAGATAACTCTGAATGCAGCATTACAATCCATTAATGATAATGGCCTACATTTTACAACTTGGCTTTCTTAACCAGGGGCCCTCAGGTGCTATACAGTATCTATCCCAACCAGGTTGTCAGCTTAACGCAGAACCCAAATTTTTAATTTTCTAGGAATAACCTGGAAATGTGTGTCTGAGAAAATCCGGTAATATGAAAAGTGGTAGCCACCCTGTTCAAATCCTAAATACTCATGTATGGCCTGCACCTGGTTTAAAAAAAGAGGGGAAAAACTGTGTATGCATGCTTTTACTTTTTCTTCCTCCCTTAAAAATGATTATTTAATGTGTTGTACTTTAAGACAAACTTACTGAGACCTTTTAAAAGTTTACTATTATATATACTTTTATATATACTTTTTTAAATGTCAAAGGAACCTTTGTTTAATTATTTTTCTTTCAGGTACCTTTGACCCACCGCTCCTTCATCCCGGTGTTTTGTCTTCTGGACGTGTTTGCTTACATTTTTTAGATGAAGAAAAGGATTGGCGACCATCAATTACCATTAAACAGGTTTATAGATATTTATCTTTACAGATTTTCTTATTAGCCGCATGTTTTCGTTTCGCTGTATACAAATTTGAAGAAAATAATTTTAATGGAAATGCATCTGATAACTTTCCATATAATTTTTAATTTAGTTTAAATTTTTCTTTGTATATTTTAGTCTTTCTTTGAAATATACGAGGGCTATCCAGAAAGTAGATTACGTTTTCGTCTGTGTCCACTAGGGGCGGGGCTAGCGCGGCCATCTTGGGGTCAGAGCGTTGCGCAGCTCAGTCGGCATCTAGCCGTGCTAGTGAGAGGTTCGTGCTGTGCTCCGTTCAGATACTGTGACGGTTTGAAATGTCTGCGTTAATTGAAAATCCCGCGAGCTGCGAGGTGCGTGCAGTAATAAGTTCACAATAACGGAACTTTCTTTGAGTTTTCCACAAATTTCGCGAAGTTTGTTGCACGAAATCATCAGCGAAAAGCTTGGTTACCACAAGTTTTGTGCAAGATGGATTCCAAAAATCTTGACAGAGGACCACAAAAATCAGCGAATGGCTGCAGCGTTGAACTTTTTGGACGCTTACCATAAGGATGGTGACTCTTTACTCGATCGCATCGTTACTGGTGACGAAACATGGGTGAAACACGTGAACTGTTGGTTGAAGGCGCAGGCGGCCGAATTTTTCGACGAAGGCATTTCCAAGCTCGTACATCGCTACGATAAATGCCTTAATTTGTATGGTGACTATGTAGAAAAGTAGTATTTGAGTGTGGCTTTCATCTGTATATAATAAAATTTGTTTCCTATACTTTGTTTATTTTTTATTCCAAAACGTAATCTACTTTCTGGATAGCCCTCGTAGATTTTTATATAAACAGATTTTTTATATCTTGCCATATTTTTTTATTTTAAGTTCTTTTGGTAATCCAAGATCTTTTGTTGGCACCATATCAGAAATCCTGCTCAAACTAAAACCTGCACAGTTTATAAGTTTGTGCTATTTTATTCGTCTGTACTGTTTTATTTATAGGTTTGTACTGTGAGTTAATTATTTTAATTATTTTTTTTATTTGCTTCGTCTAAATAATGCAGGTCATTTATTAACTTGTAAATATTTTATTAAGGAAAGCTTAATTATAGAATTCTAGATGATTCTAAAAGCTGGGCTGCCATTTGCTTTCAAAATGCTACAAAAAGTTACTATTTTAAGCATCTGGCAACTATGGCTACCATTTAGTTCAAAAGCAACTATTTTGGCAGAAAACCACTGTTTTTTAATTCTAGCTACGATTTTTGTATGAAACTGATTTGTTATTAATCCCAGAGATACTAACTTTTTCTTTTTTCTTTCTTTCTTTTTGAGCCTGATCTCTTTATTTTACATTTTAGTATAAATTTATATTGCTTTAAAAATCTATAAAAACTTCCATTTAAAATATATATTCTTTTCATTCTAAATGTTAGCATAAAAATACCAATTGTCCAAATTTCTTGAAGGAAAACTTGGTTTGACTCCCATCCATATGCTTTTTTACAATGTATTTCTCCCAATTATTTATTGTTCTGAAACTTATCTAACCGTTGCTGCTGATCCATTTTTAATTCACATGTTTTGATTTGCTGTGATCAAAACAATCTTTCTCCATCCACAACATAAATATTGGCATTCATGTAATAGTTATATCATTTGAAACCTGTAGACCAGAAATAAAACCACACAATACTTTGAGTATATTGGTTTTATTTTATAATTTTTATAGCAGTTTTGATATGACAAATATTTTTTCTTAATCTATGTACATAGGCCATGTAAAATAGGTGGTAAAATTTATTATTGAATTTGTTGTTGTTTTTCCTCTTTAAATTTAAAATATTGTATTAATAACAGGACCTGATCAAGCCAAGGTGCGAGATTATAGTCTGGTGTTCATTCGGAGCCCTCTATTCTCCAGTCACAAAAAATTAAACATTTTTCAATGTCTTAGAATATGTGTAGGAACATACAAATATAAACATACAAAGGGACTCTATGAGCTACGCTCAACAACCCCCTTCGATACTCCGTTGGCAGTCTCTAAAAACGTACTTATTTGCTCTGTTTTAAAAAAGATTACCAGATTGTGAAAGATTGAATGATATTCTCACAACCAGTGGCCATCTTTTGTAATCAGGTTGCTATTCATTTCCCTT
Organism: Maratus michaelseni; assembly: GCA_963931845.1. Lineage (NCBI taxonomy): Eukaryota > Metazoa > Arthropoda > Arachnida > Araneae > Salticidae > Maratus > Maratus michaelseni. The sequence continues at coordinate 106,969,364 of OZ007599.1, read as the reverse complement.
TGGCTGGAGGGAGAGGGATATCTTTCAATTCCCTCGACTAAAGGGCAAAACTGGGAAATTTCATTAGTGGCCAGTGGCCACTTTTTTTTTAAAGTTCGAAACAGTAAACCTGTTAAAATTTCAATTAGTATTAATCTAAAATTAAATAGCCCAAATAAATATGTTAATATAAACATATTTCAACCAGTAAAAGTAGAATCCTTGATGAAATGCAAATAAATGTATCCCTTTCCTTGTAGGAAATTGGTATAAAGTGGCCTCTGACAGATAAATTTTAATAGCCACTTTTTTCCATTTAGTGGCCCTGTGGCCGGTGGCTAGTGCTAATTTTGCCCTTTACCCTAGACCTTATCCACCACTGTCCCAACAGCTGACGTCTGTTTTCATGATTAAGCAACAGCTATCTCACATTTGAAAATCAACTTGATACAAAATGGGTAATTAAAAGTCACTGACTTCCGGGCTTTTATAATAATGCCTATTCTTGGTGCAAGATTTAGAAGACAGTGCGTGAAAGCCTAGGTTCGCCCGTTCACAACTTTGGCTTAATTTGGCTGCCATGTTGGGCAATATATCATTTCAGCAACATAAAATTATTTTAGTCTGCTTGTAATATGCGCAGCAGTGCATTACTGCTTATTTTACTGTTTATTACTGTTAATTTTACGGTATAATACTAGCAGTTGGGATACCAGTATTATACTGTAAAATCAACAATTTTTTTGCAGTATATATATATATATATATATATATATATATATATATATATATAGGATCTAAAGTTTCTTGTTACTTACCCGTATTTTAAGTAGGCTAAAGCAATTGCGAAAATTCATTTTTCTATTGGTAAAAGAAATTTAAAAATATATAACTTTGGCATATCTATATTTATATTGTAAGGCTGATTCTTACAACAGTACATGGGGAATAAACTACTGCATCAACTTACTTAATTTTGGTTTTAAATGGGAGATTTTAGATTTTTAGCAGTTATTTATTCACAACACACATCTGTGTGTGGTTGTGACTTATCGGTTTCTCTCTATTTTAAACAAAGGTAACTGCTTATACCTTAATTAATTTTATTGTAGCCTTTTCACTTTCCTAGTTTATCTTGCAAAAACTATTGCATATAAAAGCAGGAAAACTGTTAATTTTATAGAGAAATATATGATAAACAAATTGAAGCATAATATTTTTTAACTGAATTATTTTAATTGCCGTTTAATGTTGAAATCAGCCAGGATTAGAGTTATGGGTTTGAAATGGAAAATTTTCTGGAAAATTTTCTAAGCCACTAAATTAATAGGGTATTGTAAAATTAAACTCTCGTTCACTAGAGGCTACAAGTAAACAAAACTAGAGTATTTTCATCTGGACGTGATTCCCTTTTTGTATTTTCCCCTTCCAGCAACAAAAAAAAAAAAAAAAAAAAAAAAAAAAAAAATCAAAAATATTAAATAATTAGCAAAGCATAGAAATCGCGATTTATCAGTTTTTAATCATGTATAAAGCTGAAAAGTTAAAATATAATAATTCTTTAAGGGGGTTCTCAAATGATCTGCTGAATAACGCGAAACATTCTGACACTATTACTGACTCATTTTTATACTCAAAGGCATAAAAATTGGCAGGCCTGGCTATTGAAGCGATTTGCAATCGAAATGAGTTTTTCATTTTTTGATAAATAAATTACTTATCGAGTTATCGGCAATTTGTGTCACGTGACAACACGTTTTTCTCCTTTCTGGTGCAGAATTATCGGGAATTTGGTTCAAAACGCCAACTTTGTCAGTGTTTTCTGTAGGATCATCTGTCCTTACATAAAATGGAAAACGTATTTCGATTACAAAGTTTTTGAACAACAACATATGCCTATCTCATGCGTTTCTGAACAAAAATGAATTAAAAGATGTGTCTGAAAGTAGGCCCTTTGGATTTGAGAACAGCCTTGATAACTACTATAGGCATGTATAATGTCTCAGTGATTAATTAAAAAAATACCATATTGGACAAAATATCAAATAACAAGAGAAATGGGTGATTCATTTTCTGTGAGTGCTCTTTTATAATGAAAGGGTGAATTGACTTGTTATGAGGGGCAAATTAAACAATATGACAAATCTTAAGTAAAAGAGCATCAAACTTAATTTTATTCCTGTGGATTACAAAGTTAGAATTATATCCTGTAGTTTTTGTTTAAATGATAGAGAAATGAACTAATTAAAGAAAATATGGAAAGTTCAAATATGTCCTTTAAAAATTGCCTGTTTGACATTTAAAATTTTCCGGAAAAACATACAGAAAAATTTTCCTCCCAACATCACTAGTGATGGTATTCAAATAATGGAAATAGTACTTTGGTAACTTTGATTATCTTAAGAACTTGACTTTTAAATATAAAAAAGATTTTTATTGTAATTATTTTTGTAGGTTTGTTTTAAATTCAATCTAACAGTAAACATATTCTTTTGTCTAATTTTGACGGGTCCAACCTTGCTCAAATTTAAATTTGACGGTGTATTTAAATGTTAGATTAAACTGTAATCAACTTAATTGTCTATATTAACGAATTGTTGCTCTTTTCTTTTCTTTTCTTTTTTTTTTGGGGGGGGGGGATATTGATTTTACTTATTGTATTGTAATGTTCAATGGATATATCGCTCTTTTCTGCTATTTTCATCTTATGAATGTCTATATATGCCCTTTCCTTTCAAGTTTATTGCTTTTATTTCTTCTAACTTAATATTTTTTCTTTTATTTTAGTGTAAACAAGGACAACTACGACAAAAGAATAGGAGCCCAAGCACGAAGAATGGCACGATAATTGAAGAAATTGTTCAGAATATCTGAAGAAATGTTCAGTAGATACGTTTGAAACTTTTGATGTCTTTTTTAACTGTCTTACTGGCTTCTGTAAAATCGTCCTTCCCCCTCACCCCATACACATACATCAGTTAAATAAATAAGTTTACTATAATCATTTTGTTTATTTTTTTTTTATTTAAACACATAAAATATATTAAAGATATGAAATGAGTGCTTTTATTTTTATTTTATTTATTTATTTTTACAATTTTTCCTTTATTTAATCATTCTTTGTATAATGTCATGTCAGTTTTGAAAGTCATAAATAATTACTGATTTACAGAAAAAGAAATTGACAATGTGAAATCAAGAAACACTTTTTAAATATCATGCTAAAATTTCTGTATACCTGAAAATAAGATAATGTCATTAAAAAGCACTTTAAAAAATAACTGCTCATAGATAATAATATTAGAGTTTCACATAGCTCCATGTAGACATTTGTGATTTTATTTATTTTATGTGGGCCCAGAATAGATTCACAAAAGTAACAAAAATTACTTTCATTGGGGTATAGGTGTAGTGAAGTATCCTAAATAACAAAAATAATTTAAATTTTAAGGTTGTCCAATCATTTTTACCAAAATTAGAATTTTGTCAGACCGATGTAAATGAGAAAGCAAATTCACAAACAGACAAGTCATTAACACTTATATTATAAAAGATTGAATAGTTCGAGAGAGTGTAATTGCAATAAAATGGGTCAGTTTACATAACTAGTTCGTTAATTATAAATTTTCATGAGTCAAATATATAAGATTCTAAGTTGGAAAAACTCTTAGTCAATCAAAACACATTTTGATTTGCCCATAAAGTGCACGTCAGATGCAAGCTTTGTATATAATTGTATGTGCTCATGAAAATATATATATATATATATATATATTCCACATCAATATCTATTAATTTTGTTATTCTGTGTTTAATATTTTTACCAATGACTTTTTTGTTGGAAGTGAAAACAATATTTTGTCCATAATTTTTACTTGTCTTTTAATGTACATTTTTAGTATTATACAAAGGGTACTATGATAAATGCCTAATAATTTTCAAAGAACAGCTTTAAAATGTTTAACACTTGAAAGATACCTGACCCTTTATTTTTGTTCTAAATGCTTTAAATTTCTAATTAAATATATTAGAAATTTTGAATAAGGTTTTGTTAATAATTGAAGAGGATTTAATTTAAGCACATAATTTTGTTTTTGATGTAATATTGAGTAAGAAACTAATTTATTATGCAAATTTAAAACTGTAAATGTATTTTTTTAATATATTTTAAGGACAATAATTTATTCTGTTCCAAGAAAAGAACTATTGAGATTGGTCTTTTTTATAATCTCTTCTGTAGATTTTTTTTTTTAAATCTTAAGTGCAACAGACATCTGCCAAATTGTAAAATTTAGTTGCTCTGAATCATTCAATTGTAATCAGTCATTTTTGTGTTAAGAGTTATATCATTAATGTGATCTGCATCAGCTTGACAAACTCAGTTTCTTTTAGGTTTTATCTATTAGAATTTTGTTTCAGATTGAGATTGTAGTCTTATTTTCGACCATTTTGATGAAATCACTCAAAATTTTGAAACAATTTTGCTTAGTTGTAACATTTTCCAAACATTTTTATTTGTTTATAAATAAGTATTGAATGATAATATATATTTTTAAAAACAGAATTTTTTCAGTTTAGTTTAATTAGGTCAAATTATACAGAGCTTGCTTCAGACTAAAAATCAGAATTATTTGCTATCAATAAAACTTAAACTTGTATTTTAGAGAGTCATAAATAAATAGTGAAATACAGATAAAGAAATTGACAAAGTGGAATCAAGAAACACTTTTTAAATATCATTCTAAAATTTCTGTATACCTTAAAATAAGGTAATGTCATTAAAAAGCACTTTAAAAAATAACTCCAGTAAAGTAACCTACATAACAAAAATAATTTTAATTTTAAGGTTGTACAATCATTTTTACCAAAATTAGAATCCTGGCAGACCGATGTATATGAGCAAGCAAACTCACAAACAGACAAGTCATTGACACTTTTCTTATAAAAGATTGAATAGTTCGAGAGAAATTTCAATGAATTTCTCTGAAATTTCTCTCCAATTTCAATGAAACGGGACAGCTTGGATAACTAGTTAGTTAATTATAAATTTTCAGGAGTCAATTATATATGATTCTAAGTTAGAAAAACTCTTAGTCAATCAAAACACATTTTGATTTGCACATAAAATGCACATCAGATGCAAGCTTTGTATATACTTGTATGTTCTTATGAATAAATAAATTTAAATATCCCAGATCAATATATATTAATTTTGTTATTCTGTGTTTAATATTTTTACCAATGACTTTTTTGTTGGAAGTAAATCAATATTTTGTCCATAATTTTTATTTGTCTTTTTAATGTACATTTTTAGTATAATACAAAGGGTACTAGGATAAATGCCTAATAATTTTCAAAGAACAGCTTTAAAATGTTTAACACTTCAAAGATACCTGACCCTTTATTTTTGTTCTAAATGCTTTAAATTTCTATTTAAATATATTAGAAATTTTGAATGAGGTATTGTTAATAATTTAAGATGATTTAATTTAAGCACATAATTTTGTTTTTGATGTAATATTGAGTAAAAAACTAATTTATTATGCAAATTTAAAACTGTAAATGTATTTTTTTAATATCTTTTAAGGACAATAATTTATTCTGTTCTAAGAAAAGAACTATTGAGATTGGTCTTTTTTATAATCTATTCTGTAGATTTTTTTTTTAAATCTTAAGTGCAACAGACATCTGCCAAATTGTAAAATTTAGTTGCTCTGAATTATTCAATTGTAATCAGTCATTTTTGTGTTAAGAGTTATATCATTAATGTGATCTGCATCAGCTTGACAAACTCAGTTTCTTTTAGGTTTTATCTATTAGAATTTTGTTTCAGATTGAGATTGTAGTCTTATTTTCGACCATTTTGATGAAATCACTCAAAATTTTGAAACAATTTTGCTTAGTTGTAACATTTTCCAAGCATTTTTTTTTGTTTATAAATAAGTATTGATGATACTATATATTTTTAAAAACAGAATTTTTTCAGTTTAGTTTAATTAGGTCAAATTATACAGAGCTTGCTTCAGACTAAAAATCAGAATTATTTGCTATCAATAAAACTTAAACTTGTATTTTTGAGAGTCATAAATAAATAGTGAAATACAGATAAAGAAATTGACAAAGTGGAATCAAGAAACACTTTTTAAATATCATTCTAAAATTTCTGTATACCTTAAAATAAGGTAATGTCATTAAAAAGCACTTTAAAAAATAACTGCAGTAAAGTAACCTACATAACAAAAATAATTTTAATATTAAGGTTGTACAATCATTTTTACCAAAATTAGAATCCTGGCAGACCGATGTAAATGAGCAAGCAAACTCACAAACAGACAAGTCATTGACACTTTTCTTATAAAAGATTGAATAGTTCGAGAGAAATTTCAATGAATTTCTCTGAAATTTCTCTCTAATTTCAATGAAACGGGACAGCTTGGATAACTAGTTAGTTAATTATAAATTTCCATGAGTCAAATATATATGATTCTAAGTTAGAAAAACTCTTAGTCAATCAAAACACATTTTGATTTGCACATAAAATGCACGTCAGATGCAAGCTTTGTATATACTTGTATGTTCTTATGAATAAATAAATTTAAATATCCCAGATCAACCTATATTTATTTTGTTATTCTGTGTTTAACATTTTTACCAATGACTTTTTTGTTGGAAGTAAATCAATATTTTGTACATAATTCTTACTTGTCTTTATGAGTTTTTATGAAGTTGATGAAACAATGACTTTATTGGAGTACATAGTTTTGAATTTGTAAAATTTCGTTGCTCTGAATTATTCAACTGTAATCAGTCATTTTTGTGTTAAGAGTTATATCATTAATGTGATCTGCCTCAGCTTGACAAACTCAGTTTCTTTTAGGATGTATCTATTAGAATTTTGCTTCAGATTGAGACTGTAGTCTTATTTTCGACCATTTCGACCACATAGTTTAATTAAGTCAAATTATACAGAGCTTGCTTCAGACTAAAAATCAAAATGATTTGCTATCAATAAAACTTAAACTTGTATTTAAAAGAAAGCATCAGTTTTGAAAGTCATAAATAATTAGTGATTTACAGATAAAGAAATTGACAAAGTGGAATCAAGAAACACTTTTTAAGTATCATGCTAACATTTCTGTATACCTGAAAATAAGATAATGTCATTAAAAAGCACTTTAAAATATAACTGCAGTGAAGTAACCTAAATGACAAGAAAAATTTAAATATTAAGGTTGTCCAATCATTTGTACCAAAATTAGAATCCTGGCAGACTGATGTAAATGAGCAAGCAAACTCACAAACAGACAAGTCAATGACACTTTTCTTATAAAAGATTGAATAATTCAAGAGAATGTAATTTGAATGAAATGGGATAGCTTGGATAACTAGTTAGTTAATTATAAATTTTCATGTGTCAAATAAGATTCTAAGTTAGAAAAACACTTAGTCAATTAAAACTCATTTTGATTTGCACATAAAACGCACGTCAGGTGCAAGCTTTGTATATGCTTGTATGTGCTTATGAATAAATAAATAAATAAATAAATAAATATATTCCAGATCAAAATATATTAATTTTGTTATTCTGTGTTTAATATTTTTACCAATGACTTTTTTGTTTGAAGTAAAAACAATTTTTATACATAATTCTTACTTGTATTTTTAAATGTGCATTTTTAGTATTATATTATCTGTTTGTGTTGCAACTTAAGATAGGGTACTAGGAAAATTTTGCAATATGGATTTATTTATCAAACTTTTTCAAAGTAATTTCCGTTGCAATCAATGCAGTTCTCCATCATCTGATACCAGTCTTTGAAAAAGCTCTGCCAAGGTTTACTAGGGAGTAAGGCACACTCGTTGTCCCACGCTCTCAAAAGTGCCTCAGCACTGGCAAACCGAATACCTTTAAGCTTTATTTGCACATGCGGGAACAGTGTGAAGTCACAGGGGGCAAGATATGGACTGTAAAGATGGTGTTCAAGAAGTTTCAGTCCTGTAGGGGCCAAATATTCAGTGCAGACTTTGGCCCGGTGAGCTGGAGCATTCTCATGATGGAGGTACAAGGTGCTCATTCGTGACTTTGTTCGCATGATCTTCAAAGATTCCATGACTTTAGGGAGGCACTGTTCAGTGTACCACTTAGCTGTAACTGTCTTCTGTGTGTCCAAAACGATACGCTCAACAATTCCAGTCGATTTGAAAAATACAGCTATCATTTTCTTCTTGACAGATCGGGATTTTCTGACAGCTACCAGTATGTCCTCATCATCAAAGATCCAAACTTTGTTTTGAGACTTAGTCGGCACTTCATAATAGTATAGCCAGATTTCGTCAATTGTCACAATGCTGTTCACATACCGAGATTGTTCCTTATCAAACATTTTGAGCATCTTCCGGCACCAAGTCACACGTCGCGTCACCTGCTTCTGAGTCAGCCTATGTGGCACCTTGAGACAACACAGTTTCTTCATGTGCAAATGATCATGCAGAATTGAATGACTTGCCTTATGTATCCTCTATCTGCTGGTAAGTGATTCATCTGTCTTCGTCAAGCATTTTCCTCACAGCAGTCATGTTTTTCTCCGTAATTGACGTCCAGGACATTCCCACACTTTCAGCGTCCTCCAGGGATAAATTTCCTCTTTGTAATTCTCTGTACCATCTGTATACAGTCGTACGATGTGAACAATCATCACCAAGTGCAAGAGTCATTTCTTCTAAACATTGATCTATGTTTAATCCACGCACGAAGTTATAGCACAAAACTGCCCTTATCTCACTTCGAGACCAGGATGCCATTGAAAGAACTTCACACTATTACAGCTAATGAACAACTGAGCCTACAGACTTGTTACGTGCAGGTGCGTGCGTATGAACATATGTCAACACGCAGCCGCAAGTAGCCATCTGCGACTTTTTGTTTCGTCATATTGCAAAACTTTCCTAGTACCCTTTGTATTATCTGTTTGAGCTGCAACTTAAGATTGTTCAAGAAATAATGTGTGCATATAAGTATAACATTTTATTTACATATTATAAAATAGTTTCTTATCAATTGCATCTGTTTGAAATTGTATACACACATATATGCACAGAATTTTGCTATAATATTTTTAAATTAAATTGAACAGATGCAAGCTTTGTATATACTTGTATGTGTTTATGAATAAATAAATATATATATTCCAGAACAATTAATTTTGTTATTCTCATTTTAGTATTTTTACCAATGACTTTTTATTAGAAGTAAAGACAATATTTTGTACACAATTCTTACTTGTCACACACTTAATATGTGATTTTCTTTTCATTTATTTATAAAATATTATATTAATGTTATTAGCCAACCCCCCCCCCCCTGAATGCTTTTGAAACATTTTGTAATAAATTATACAGGGTGAATGAGAGCTATTTTTACAACTTTGACACTCAATAAAATTGAAAAGAAATAAGATAATCAAGTTAAGTTGCTTGTACATGTGTCACAGCACAAAATTTTATTCAGAAACAAAGGTTTTTTGCAATTTTGTTTGGCTAACATTTGGCTTGAACTTTTATTTTACAAATAACAACTTGTAATCAGAGATATTTAACATGGGTACCATTAGTTACATGCAAAATATCCACTTCATTTGGAACTACTCATCCACTTCTTTTGGCAGCTTTTTCATAAGATCAGAACTTCAAATGAATTTACAAATGTATTAACGTTTTCTTATTGTCAGTTATTCAGTTTAATTTTTTAAATAAAACTTGATTCATTGAAACAGTGTATGTCATGGTCCTTCTCACCCTGTGTTAAATCCAGATATTTTTATTTGGCAGGGATTTCTGAAGTTCCAGGCAAGAATGTCTGTCTCAGGCCACATTCTGAATTCACCACTCTTTAACCAAATTTTCTATAGCGCAAATGCTCTTCCACAACCAATGGTAAAATCAGTCTCTAAATGTTTGTAGCGTAATATACTTCATGAAGCGTGATTATTTCTTTAATGTGGTTGAAATGTTACCTCCTGAATTGACATTACTGTAATATTAGTTAGAATATTTAATTTTATTTGGAATAATTTTAATACATTTTAAATATGACACTGGTGAGTCTCTGTAAGAATGATATAAAATAATTTTTAGTGACAGAATGGTTTTCATCCTGATGGCGGTCAAAGCATTGGTACTAAAAAAATGTAAACCACTTAATGTTATATCGGTATTCCACATCAAATCAGGCAGTAAAAATTCAATATGTAACTCACCCCAATGAAACTGGGTGGGTTTATTTTTACTATACGGAATATAATCAGTGTTTTTTGTTCCTAGGTGGATTATTTTTGGAGAAAACAACTATTGAAGTTTTGGAAAATTGCCATGTGTTAATATTTTTGACTGTTCAATTTTCAAAGGTTCTGCGTCATAAATGAAATAATTTTTCAATATCTAATCAACACACCAAAGATGATTTAGATATTAAAGAGATATATTAGTGTAGTGAAGAAGTAAGATACACTAAGAAGAGATATCTTAGTATTATACTTAGATATTGAAGTATGATTTTATTTAATTTAATTATCAACAAATCAGATTCAATACATGAGGCATAGTATATGTACATTATGGGGAAAAATTATAGCTGCGTTTGAAACATTTTTAGTGTGCTTAAAAAATTTTATGTTTTAAAATCGAGAATTTTTTTATGAAAAATAATGTTTTAACAAAAAATGCATATGATTTTTAAAAATATCATATAAATACTACTACAAACCACCCAAATCACACCATTTTTATTTCATAATCAGACAGAGGATACTTTTACGTACAATTTGTATTAAAAAATAAATTTCATAGTAACTGCGCGTTTGGTTGATAAAGCATTTTATGTTAACTCGTTATTTTTCATAAAAAATTCTCAATTTTAAAGATTATAATTTTTTTTAAACACACTAAAAATGTTTTAAACATAACAATTTTTTTTTTCATAATCTACAGTTACTATTACTTTGTCAATTATGATGTGAGTTTTATGACTAAATTTCATTTCTTCAGTGTTCTCAAAAGTATAAATATATTTTGAATTAAGTGAAGTTGTTATTGTTAAGGTCTACACTATAGCATGAAGCGAATTTTTAAACTATTTTCAAGAACAAGCTACAAAAAAATATATAGATATTTTAAGAATTATTGAAGATTATAATAATTATATTAAGGTTGTTTTTTAGTTAGTTACATAAATCATAGAAACATTTGGATTATTTGAATACGAATTGTATTTTCTCATTAACTTTTTTGTTATGGACACATACACACAGAGAACTGAGCATTTTTTTTAAATACAGTGAAACCCCGATTTTACGTTTCTCAAGGGACTGAGTAAAAAAACGTAAAATACGGGAAAAACGTAAAATACGGGAAATACATAGAAAGCAAAAAATCGTAGAAAAAAACTAAAAGTAGTAAAGATGACTCTTTTAAAAGGTATTACAATCTATATTTTACGAAAAGAACATTATCATACATACCATTTTAAGATCATTTTAACACATTTAGTTGCGAATCCTGGCGTTTAGGTTGAAAATAGTCCGTAATAGTGGATTATTTTTTAGTCATTGAGTTCAAAGTGAATGCAGCATCTTCCAGGATTGAAATACTTTGCAAGTTCTTTTACTGGTCTTTATGAGAAAGAAAATAGCCTTTCACTATTTGCAAGCTCTTCAATGCAATATTGAAAGAAACGGGCTGTGCTACTGTTTCTTCTTCTTCATCTTCATCGGTGGACGAAAAGTCCATAACGTCGGCTACGGATGGAGCAGTAGCTCTTTCAGCTTCACATGTTGCTAAGTTTTGCGGGATGTAATCGTCGAAGTCATAGATAACTGTTTCGTTGTCATTCTCCAAGTCTACCGCAACTGATTCTTCATCTGTTCTCGGTTCATTAGATGCTACGGTTCCGCTTTCTTCAAAACAATGGGAAATGCACTGTTGTGTAACGTTTCTCCACGACGCAGAAATAAAATGCATTGCCTCTAGAACACTTAACTTTAATTTGCAGGCGTCATTTAGGTTTCCATTTCCTATTTCAGCTACAGCTTTCCGGACAAGTTGCTTTCTATAAAAAACCTTGAAAGATCGAATAATGCCGAGATCACAAGTCTGCAATTTTCTTGTGCAATTTGCCGGAAAAAAATCGACATGCACATTAGACAGCGGCAAAACCAGATGTGCACTGCATTGATCAATGAACAAAATTATTTTACGATTCTGCAACTTCATTTTTTTGTTTATTCTGATCAAAAAGTCTTCGAAAAGGGGTTTGGTTATCCACGCATGTTTGTTTGCTTCGTACTTTGTCGGAAAACTTCTCACGTTTTTGAAGCATCGTGGGTTGCGCGACTTTTCAAAAACAAGAGGCGTCCTCCCAGACGCCACTCCCATCTTCACTTCCATCTTTCTCACTTCCATCACAATTACAGCACAGTAAAACCGTAAGATGCAATTTCGACATCTTCCCTCCATGGCAGGAGTCTCCTTTAGCAACGTAACTTTTATCCGGTAAGAGGTTAAAGAAAAGTACGGTCTCATCCGCATTGAATACGTCCTTTGGCTTGTATCCTTTTGTCAAATTTGGTAGATTTTTCTTCCAATCTTCTGTTGTAGCTTCATTTACACTTGATGATTCTCCCGAAAGCGATCTATACACAAGATTATGTCTTTTTTTCATCCGGTCAATCCAGCTATTTGAAGGTGTGAAGTCTTTCAAACCACCAAGCTTATCGGCGATTTCTAGAGCTTTTTCTCTTAGTATAGTGCCATTTACATGTACATTCGCGGCACGAGCTTCTTTAAACCACTTTAATAAGATACCTTCCAGTTCGTCCTACGGCGATTTTTTCATTGTTCTCCGTTTCTTGGAATTTTTTCTCCCACTTTCTCAATGTTTTTTTCAATGCATTCTTTTTTCTGTAGTATGGATTGCAGGGTTGTCACGGGAATTCCTTGCGATTGAGCGAACGCTACTTTGGTTCCGTGAAATTCATCAAATTGTTTAACAATTTCGGCTTTCTCAGCAACAGAAAAGTTTTTGCGTTTTTTACTCGTCATTTTGGCACAAAAAGGTTAGAAATGATACCACCGCGTGCTAAACAGCAACTGAATCTGAAAACGTGAAGAAGGGTAAGGACCCCTTTCCCTCCCAGACGAAAGAAATGAGCCACCCCATCTTACTGGTAACTGGAGTGTTTCTTCCCCTGCCCTTCTCATTCGTACACCAATAAAATGCGTTGTTTCTGTACTTTGCTCTCCCGCCAGCTGTCCGGGGGAGGGAAGGGAGTGTCAGGGAAGGGAGCAGGCAGTGACAGCAGGTGTTCAACAAATTAGGGGGGGACCAGTTTCAGAAGACAGGAGTCTGTAGAATGCGTTTCTGTTTTCATAGATTACATAACTTTCAACAACGTGGATTAGCTTTAAAAAAGCACAAAAGGAAAAATTATTGCTTATTTTAGAACATTTTTTACTTTTTTACTTTCCAGAAAAAACGTAAAATGCGGGAAATTCCATAAATAACAAACTTACGATCCGGGTTAAATTAACATTACAACTATACGGAAAAGTTGGGACCTGATGAAAAAAACGTATAATGCGGGAAAAACGCAGATTCGGGGGACGTAAAATCGGAGTTTCACTGTATAAGATTTTATTCACACTAATGCAAAGGGAGAATATTTAGATATGAATATAAACATGTTAAAAATATTGATACTTTTTAAGAATCTGGAAGATTTTAATACAAAAAATAAACCAAATATAATATTTCTTTCCTAGTAGCACAGCGGTGAAAAATCAATCTATGCCAATGCATATAGTATATATATATGTATATTAAAATTACATGATAGCACAAAAACAATAATATGCATATATGGAAGCATCTAATACTTCCACTAAGAAATAAATAACTTAGCAAATAATACACCAGTATAAGAATAAAATCAAATGCAATTAGCAACAGTAATATGTCTTCTTGTATATATAGTTGAATAATAAAATATATAAATAGAAAGTTGTATGCATTAAGTTGATCGCACAGGGATACACATATAAATGCTCACAAAAGGCTTTTAAACTAGTAGGTTCTGATTTTCAAGTAGTTTTTTAATATTTTGTTAAATTACTTAGACATATTCTTAAGCATAAAGAACAATAAAAATCAAGATAAAACCTGAATTATTAATATTGTTTCCTCCATTCCTAAGTATTATGACTGTACACACAAAAATGTAATAATCACATTGAAGGTTTTTTTTTAGTAGCCCTTTAAACAACCTATGATAAGATTCTAAAGCATCACTGATATAAAATTCATGTAACATAGCCATTCGTAGTTGTAGAACTTAGGATGAAAGCTAAATATTTCATTTTATCACGCTTTAGAAAAAAGTGTTTATTCTGTATATTAGGTACTTCCTTTTGAAATAATATCCATTTGTAACTGCAGAATTTAGGATGAAAACTAAATACTTCATTTAATCATGCTTTAGAAAACAGTATTTATTCTATATATTAGGTACCTCCTTTTGACATCAGACTTGTCAGAATTAAGATATAAGAAATTTTGATTGTTGGAAAATGAAAATGAATCTTTTAAGTATATCATTATTTGATTAGGTACATGTTAAATTGAAAAGATTGAACGCATTCAAAAAGTTATATTTTTAAATTTTTTAAATGGTTTTAGGATCCTATAAGTTATATTAAGAAAAATTTTCTCCATGCTCTTGCAAGTCTATTCTTCTATGACCTAAACTCAGGTATGATACTTTGAATTTTATGAAATTTTGCATTCCAATTTTTTAGTACCAAATTTCATAAAATATAAAGTATCATAACTTTGTGAGTTTTGGTCAGAGAAGAAGGGAATTTATACCATTTTACTTATCAAAGCATATAGAAAATAAATCTAAATCTAACTTACTTGCACAATCGGCAGCTTTACACATGTGGTTGTTGAACTATGCCACTACCATACTTTTTATATACTTTTAAAAATATCTCTATTTACAGAAATATTTTATGTTCTATGAAAACATACTTTAACTTTATAAAACTAAATGTGAAAAGTAAAATGACTGAATATTATATTATAAAATTGGAGGTTTTTATTTACTGAATTTTGTGTTTTTCTGATTAGTCATTTGGACTTTCCCAATGCATGAAAGTGAGAGATTCACATACATTTTTTGTGAGATTATCTGGAAAATGTATTTCTTCAGCTAAAATTGAATTATGAATATTGGTTCATCCTTTCCTAAGATTTATGACTGTACACACAAAAATGTAATAATCACATTGAATTTTTATTTTAAAGTAGCCCTTTACACAATCTATGATAAGATTCTAAAGCACCACTGAAATTTAATTCATGTGACACATCAATTGGCAACAGGAGAATTTAGGATGAAAGCTAAATACTTCATTTAATCATGCTTTAGAAAGCAGTGTTTATTCTATATATTAGGGACTTGTTTTTGACAGCAGAATCGGCACAATTCAGAAATAAGAAAGAGAGATTTTTGACTAATGAAAATGATATTTTTGAGTATCAATGTACATGTTAAATGAAAAAGATTGAAACGTATTCAAAAAGTTATATTTTAAAAATCTTTAACCCCTTCAGGGTCGCTTAATATTTGAAAAAACCGTCAAAAAAGTACCTATTTTTTTATTACAGAAATTGAATAATTATAAGATTCATAATAAAATATGGAATTAGTTTTTTTTAAGGCAAAAGAACAATATGTTATAGAACAAATTCACATTTGTAGAAATGCCATCATGCGAGAATTCTGTGGCTTAACAACTAAAGCACCGCTCCCCCGATAAGTGTACGCTACTTTTTTTATAATTCAGATTATTTGATTCCCACCCTTTTTTTATGTAGAAATATTCACCGTAGTTTACGGCAGATAAAAGGATGCGAAAATAAAGCCAATTACACTATTTTTAAAAAACAGGTGGGAGACAAACCATCTGAATTTAAAAAGAAGTAGTTTACACTGCCCGTGAAAATCACGGGCGCGAGAATTACGAGTTTGATGTTAGCTTTACACCATACAAATGAATGCGAATAAGACCTTCAATTTTCACATCTTTACAATTTTTTATAAATAATATTTGATATAATATCTATACATTAAACATTGACCATCAATAACTATTTTGAGTATGATATACCGGGTGATCCAAAAGTCAGGACGAACTTTAAAAATGAATAATTTGAAAACAATTCAAGATACAAAGATACGGTTTGCACCAAACGGATGGAAAAAACCGGGTGTTGTGTGGCAAAGAAATAAAAATAGTTCTGTTGGCGACCAACAGATGGCGCTGTCGGATTACTGATGTAGGATTATGCAAAGCAACAAACGATATAAAAAGGAGCAACTGCAGCAGGTAATGGTACTCGAAGCTTGTATGCATCGAAATGCTGTCCATATTTGAGAAAGCCCTCTTAGTTAAACTGTATTATAAGAATTCGGAAACTGCCATTGCGGCATTGTGAGCATATCGCTACATGAAGGGTATGCGAGATAGCAAAGGACCAATAACTTCTTCTGCATTGAACAAAATGATGAAGAAATTTGAAGCTACAGTTTCTTTGGCGTCACGTCAAAGGACGTCAAAGTGGACGTCCCTCAACAGCCGCTGCTGTTTCCACGACAGTGGAGCAGACGGCGCAATCCATGTCGGCGGTTGCTGCACATGGGGAGTGCAGTGCTCAAGAAGTTTTGAGGCAGACAGGAGTGTCGTACGGAAGTGTCTGGAGAGCACTGCGAATAACTTTGCAACGGTATCCCTACAAGTTGCAACATAACCAAGAACTGAAACCTCCCGATTTCGACTCTCGCCGAGATTTTGCGAATTTGGTATTCAATAATATGGAAGAGCACGACTGGCTTCGCACTGTGCTTTGGACAGATGAAGCGCATTTCACACTCTCTGACGCTGTTAACACCCACAATTGTCGAGTGTGGACCACAGAAAATCCACATGCATTTGTTGAAGTACCCTTGCAACAGCCTAAAGTGACAGTCTGGTGTGACTTCACTGCTATTTTCATAATTGGTACATTTTTTTTTTGATTAAGTCACACAGACGGGTTTCAAAACAGTTTCTGTCACTGGTCAGCGATATGTAGCACTGTTACAGAACAACATTATTCCTGAACTGCAAGCGCGACAGGCACTCAAAACAGTCACCTTTATACAAGATGGAGCACCACCTCATATTGCTCTGCCTGTGTAACGCCTGCTACGCTCAACATTTGGGGAGGATCGCATTATCAGTCGCTATTTTAATCACTCATGGCCTCCAAGATCTCCTAATCTGACACCATGTGACTTTTGGCTATGGGGATTCTTGAAGTCAAAAGTGTACCGTGACCAACCGCATCCCTAGCAGCACTGAAAGATGCCATCCGCCAAATGTGTCTGCCATAACGCAAGAAATGCTACTAAATGCTGTGAACGGTGTGGTGCCTCGTCTCACAGCTGTACTTCTGAATGATGGACAGCACATTGAACATTTACTGTAGTACTAATTAACTGTAACTAAGCTGCCTTTTACGTTGTCAACATTTTTTTCATTTGTAAATCATCTTTTGGTGCAATAAAATACTATAGCGCCATTTGTTGGTCGCCAATAGAACTGTTTTTTTTTTCGTTGCCACACAAAATCCGGTTTTTTTTCCATCCGTTTGGTACAAACCATATCTTTGTATCTTGATTCGTTTTCGAATTATTCATTTTTAAAGTTCGTCCTGACTTTTGGATCACCCGGTATTTCGAAACATGCAATACCAAGTCCAACATCACAAACCGCTCAATGGAATCTTCAGATGGAAATTCCAGTTAAACTGTTCTGGTTTCAGAAGTTTTTTCCAGCAGTTAAATCTTTAGCCCGGAAATATGACGGGAACGAGAAATAACGAACGGCACCTCAGCCCGTGATATTGACGGGAGCGAGAATTAAAAGGTTAGACGGCCAGTGGATAATATTGGTTATATTAAGGATTATTTTCGACATGCTCTGACAAGTCTATTCTTCTATGACCAAAACTCAGTTATGATACTCAGGATTTTATGAAATTTTGCAGCGTAATTTTTTAGTACCAAAATTTCATAAAATTTAAAGTATAATAACTTTGTGAGTTTCGGTCATAGAAGAATGTAACTTATACCATTTTTCTTTTCAAAGCATATAGAAAATGTATCTAAATCTAACTTACTAGCAAAAACGGCAGCTTTACACGTGTGGTTGCTGAAATATGCCACTACCATATTTTTTATATACTTTTTATAAATAGCTCATCTATAGAAATATTTTATGTTTTATGAAAACATACTTTAACTTTTTAAAACTGAGTATGAATAGTAAAATGACTGAATATGATACTATAAAAATACAGGTTTTTAGTTACTGAATTTTGTGGTTTTGTGATTAGTCATTTGGTCTTGCCCCAATGCATCAAAGTAACAGATTCACATACATTTTTGTGACATTATCTGTAAAATTTACTTTTTCAACTGAAAATGAATTATTTATATTTGTTCATCCATTCCTAAGTATTATGACTATACACACAAAAATGTAATTATTACATAGAAGAATTTTTAAAAGTAGCCATTTAAAACACTATGATTAGATTCTAAATCACCACTGAAATAAAATTCATGTGACACATCCATTGGTAGCAGTAGAATTTAGGACGGTTTGTTTATCATGTTTTAGACAGCAGTGTTTATTCTGTATATGCCACTACCATATTTTTTATATCGCTGCTCAGAAAAAAAAACTGTAACTAATACTGGCATGACAAATAATTGATTTTCTTTCATTTTCCACATTTTATTAACATTTATATATAAATATATATATAGATATATAATTTATGTACATCCATATCATAGAATTAATTCCATCCATATCATGGAATTAATTTTACAGCAGGGCTGAAATTACGCTGGAGATTACTTATAGAACAAAGGATATGAATTATTACTTACTACTCAGAGGGCTTACTACTTGGAACTTTTGAACTTCTGTTGGTTATACGCTGAGTAGTAAGTAATAATTCATATCCATTGTTCTAGATGATAGAAGTTACTTTAAATTTTAAAGTTTATAAACTGACAGTTTCAGAGAAATCGTTGTGAAAATATACTGTAGAACTTTTTTCTTCCATTTCAGCCATTTGGAATTAAAAATTAAAAAAAAAAAAAAAACATTTCTTTCGGAACATCGTGTATTAATTATATCCTGCATGTCAAATTAGAAATTTCTAGCGTCGATAGTTTCCGAGTAATCAATATTATAAAGCGTTTGCCAATCATTTCATCATTTTTAAATATCTAATATTTTGACAAATATTCAAAGTAAGCATTTACGTGTTAAAAGAAGTCACCGTATAAAATTTCATGTTTTTAGCCTCAGCAGATTTAAAGAAATACACTATATTGCCAATGATGATTGGTCACTTGCGATTTTAGACGTTTTGTTAAATATCTGGAAAGGTACATGAGGAATTATCCTGAAACTTCAGGAGTGTAAACAACATGATAAACGTCATATATTTCCGCGAAGATTTTTTCCCGAAACCCCATAAGGGGCCGTCAACAAATTGAAGAAAAACGAATATCTTTTGGATAACCCTGTAGAAACTGATATTGCAAAAGCATTCAAACTGTAGATTATGATTAAGTGGCTTATTGCAATGATATGGGTTCATTTTTATGAAGATAGCATGTATACTCGAAGAGAAATTCAGGTTTTTATAAAAACAGTCCCCAATTTTACTAAGTTTTTTGCTTATAATTTGCAGAGTTTTTAATATAAAAACAAGTTCTTTCCAGAAAATATGACAAACAAAATTGTACACAATACTCTGCAATCAAAATTTAAAAATAATAAAAATTGTATGAAAAATGAGCAGGTTTACTAAATATTATTTCACTGCGCATGCGCGAATTCAATCAAAATATACTGTGCATAATATATTAGCTAAATGTATAGTCCAACTTTTATGAAAGTCTCAAAAACGTAGCTTGAAAATTCTGATAGTTATCGTCGATAGAATAAGCTCGAAATTCGCTGTTCCCAAAAGGAAGCGAAAAGATGAGGGGTTGTATCACGTATAGAATGAGAGACACTTCATTCTTATTATGTCAACTTTCATAAGCTAGTATATTTGGATACAACCCCTCATCTATTTGCTTCCTTTTGGGAACAGCGAAATTCGAGCTTATTCTATCGACGATTACTATCAGAATTTTCAAGCATTGGAACATTAGTATATAACGATTTTACATTAAGTGATAACATACAATAATTGACAGGATTGACATTTTTTTAATTTACTGACAGAAACATACGATTTTTTTATAGTTTGCATATTAGTAATGCATAAATGAGAAGAAATACATGTTACAAACTTGGCAAGAGTGTAAGTAGTAGTACCAATATTAGAAACAAAGGTCTTAGAGAATTATTGTTTTTATGAAGTCTTAGGAAGGTTGTTAAAGGGAGCACAAATGGCTGAAGAAGGAAAACCACAATTTTTAGTGTAATCAATTAACACAACGGAACTCTTAACAACTTTTTGACACAGGAAAGATGTGAATTTATAGGATCTTTTTTTACTTTAATGTAAGGACCTTTGCGTAAAATGGCATAAACTTTTTCAGAATAATCTTGTTTATTCATCAGAACAATTTGACTACCTTTATCTGCTTTTAGTTTTAATTAGATTATCGTTAGACTTAAGTTCATTTAGAGCAACATGCTGAGAGCGTGAAAGATTGGGTTCACAGTTTAAATTAATAGAAGAAATAGTATCAGCAAGGATGTGTCAAAGAGTTTCTTTTTGAAAAGGAGTGATTTTTCTGAGTGATCTATATTTAAAGGAAGACTCAATAGGAGCAATCAATTTGGAGAGAGAGGGTTGGCAAGACTGAGAAAAATTTAGACCATGTTCTAAAATGCTTTTTTGCTCAGGAGTTGAGGTATGAGAAGAAAGATTAACAATGTAGTTATTGTTAGACAGATGCTTGATTAATATTTGAGAGTTTTTTGCTTATTACACAATGAAGAAAACTTTTTATTAAGCTTACTTTGATGAGCAGATTTAAAAGTATACAAGGAAAGGACAACTTTTGTTTTCAGTTTCAGTGACATTGCCAAGGTTTTTACTAAGAAACAAATGTGGTCATAAAACTCTTCTTCAATTTTGGAGAGAGAATGTCGAACATTTTGAATACAAGCTCTTGGGATACTAAAGTAAAAATGAACTAAAGCTTTAGAAATGCTGACAGATTTACTAACAGAAAATTGATGGAACATTACAATAATATATAGGAATGACAAACAGAAAACTTAAAACGAGAATAAAAGAACATATGGCAGATATCAAATATGACAGAAGAACTACTTCCTTAGCTAAACTACATAGAATAGAGCCTTTGCAGATTGATTCCAAGAATTGTAAAATAATTTTTCCATCAAGAGTATATTTCACATCCATTATCCGTGAATCAATAGAAATATATTAGCGAAACGAGAGCATTTGCAACCAATCAGCTTCTTTTGAATTACCTAAAATTTGGCACGCGATGTTTTACAAATGATAAAAAGCAATACAACTAAAAATAATAATTTTCACGTTTTCCAGTTTGACCAATTTAAGCCCCTGCTTATATTGGACATGTGATCTCGTGATTTAAGTTTATCATTTTTAATAGCATATTGTTTTTATCATTTTTATCTGAAGAACTCACCGTTTGAGCGCATGAAACAGAAGTCATCAATATTAAATGGTATTTTTATGCCTTTTGTGCTATGTTTTTTATCACTTTAAGCAGTAATTAAACTTTAATTTAAAGTGAACAAGTGGTTTTATTATATTATTTGTAAAGATCCTTCTATATAATATTAGTATAGATAAAATGCTGGGACAAATTTTAAAAGTGTAACTTTTTGAAAGTTAAAGGCAGGACTATTTCATCAACATGATCTTAAATCCTACCTAATTTTGGAACAATTTTGAAAAATTTTGAACAATCAACATTGTCTATGTATCTCCAACAGATAAAAAATTAAAGTCTATTTCAATACTTTTAAACACCTTGCATATGCACATGTAAGATAAATATATTCTGTAATAGATATATCAAATAGCGTAAATATTGAACAAATTAATAGTGTGCAGTGGGGCCGCTAGACTTTTGAAATCCTGCGTTCCTTGATCACAGACACAAGGGCGGATCCAGAGCGTCCTTTTTTTTTTTGGGGGGGGGGGGGATACATTGTTACATATAATGACATAGTATAGTATAGTAAAACCTTTAAAAATGGAACCTGTCTGTAATGGAAAATTTCCATGGTTCCGAAGGAAGAAACACCATACAAATAAGCCAGCAAAACAAAAACCTGTCTAAAATGGATTTATAGTCTGATCCCTAGCGATTCCATTTTTACAGGATTTACTGAATGTAAAATAATACATTGATTTAATGTTTACAATTATTTATTAGCAATAATACCTGTTGGTTAATTCATACAGGAAAACCTCTGTCGGATTCCCTCTAAGTCCACCCAACTTTGAAGAATAATCCGGTATTTTTAATATGCTGCCACCACCGATATGATTACGTGATATTGGTCACGTTATGAGAGGTATATTGAGAAAAAGACGTCTCTTTCAATTAAACTTAAACGAATAATTTATTTACACAGTCTCTACAAATAACAAGACAATATTTACAATTACAAACTCGGATATAGTTGATGCGGTTCCACATTAAATAAAATTCAGAAAAAAACGTTCTGTGTACTGCTAAACTACGCTAATTAACTCAGGTACAAGAGATTACTATTAATCTCACAAACACTTTATCTCTTCACTCCAAGATATCTCTTTCAACACACGTGTCCCAGAGCTCTTTCTCTGCCACAACCAACACGTTTCACCCCCACGTTAAAACTAATCTCTCTCCCCGGTCCCCACCAGAGCACTCTTCGTAAACGGGGCTGGTCCCCTGTTTCCACGTGTTTCGTTCACTTTACAGAACGTAACACCCTTATGATGGATCTGTCTTCTTGGTGAATGGGTGAAATCTGTCTTATCTATTGACTTGCAATCGAAAAACTCCTTCTACTATACTAAACCTTCTTTCAACTCAGATCATGTCATTCACCTACTCAGATTAAGATTTCCAGATACGAAAGGAATATTAGTTTAAAGCTTTACAGTACACAGTAGATAAGCACACAAAAATATAATATCACATAACAATAGTTCTTAGTCTGTAGCTGCCAGTGAAAGCCTGACAACCTCTAAGAACGGAACCTGCCTATACCAGAATTATATCTTAAATGAAAAAACTTTATAGGCTTAGAGGAAGGAATACTATTCAAATCTATCTTCAAAAACGGAAACCTGTATAAAATAATTTATTTCCTGCTCATAGCTAAATCGTTTTCATGAGTTTTTACTATAATTTGTAGTTTATTATTAACTAGTTCACACGCCCGGCGTTCCCCGGGCCCGTGATAATAAATTAAAACAAACCTCAGGTTTGTATGATTTTATATCTTTAACCCGATTTTATATTATCCCGATTTTGGAGTTTAAGGAAATTTTTAGTAGCTTATAAAGTAGCTGGAGGATCCTAGAAGTATGTTTAAGAAAATTGGAAGAGAATCGTATCACTTTTAAAGAAACTGCGCCAAGGGCCCCAAGAAGGAGATTAATATTCAAAATTTGTGGTAGCTGAGATCCGAGAATTTTTTTTTGTCGTTCATATAGAAACAGGATGACCTAAAAAATTAGAGAGGAAAAAAAAGCTAAGTGAATCGGGCGATTTTTAATGGAGCTATAGTAGAGGACACAAAATAATTCCAAATGATAGTTTTGAACAGGACCCTAAGATGAAAACATCTTAAGACGTCCTAGTACTTAGTGCTTTAGATCTTCAGGTATGATCCTTCTTGTATCTTCAGGTTTCTTAGGGTACGAATTAATAATTAGAATAATATTTTAAAGAAAGACATAAAAGTACCCCAAGGCCCCAATAAAAATATGAGGGTGGAGTCCAAGACTCAAATTTAAAGTTTAAAGTATATACAGTATAAATTTAATAATTTTTTATTGCTATAAATAATTAAATTCGGATACTTGAATGAATAAATAGGTCATAGAAAAGGTTAAAATCTCTTAATCCTCACATGCACTATCATATTAAAATTAGTCAAACAAAAGCACTCTTTTTAAGTTATCGACAAATTTTATTTATCCCCCAGACTGAAACATAAAAATATTCATTTCACATTATATTTATAATTTTGCTCTATCGACAATATTCTCATGATGTCACAGTAGGTAAAATGATGGCGTGATTGTTTGTTTACACAGTAAATTTATGAAGGATTTTTTACTATTTCGCTTTGTCACATTATTTTACTGTCATGCTTATCAGATCAAAAATCAAATTAATGGAAACAAAAGCATATTCTTTTATAATTTAATTATTAAATGATGAACAATTTGATGAAAGTGTGATTTGAAAAATTTATATCAAAAATTTTCTAAATTTAACTAACATAGAAATATTATATAAAATTATATTTAAGTAAATAAGTTTAATTTACTTAATTTATAAGTAAACCTCAATTTAAACATTTGAAATTCTACTAAATTTTATAGACATTGGCTATAATATAATTTATTTTAACATTATCTTTCTAATACTTTCAATAATTAACACTAAATTAATCTGAAATTAAATGTATGTTCCTTATATTATTCAGATCTATTGCGTACATTGCTATCATTTCAGTAACAGAATAAAAAATAAGTGAATTATTCAAGAGCATAATGCTTTCAAACGGAACGATTTTGAATGTTTTCCTAAAATGTTGGCTTTTTATAACCTCGAAACCAAAGGAAAAATATTGTCCATTATTGCATGACTGGTCATTTAAAAATATTTTCAGCTAAATAATTTTTGTATTTTTTTTTTATTGTGTTCTCATAGTTTGTAGTGTAACATGCTATTTTTTGGAAAACCTAATTTAGAAAGTAATGTAATAAAAAAAAACTATTTTGTAGGGAGCATTAATATTATTTTTGACGCTACTTCAATAAACTTACTTCACAGTCTCCTCTTTCGGCATAGCTTTGGGACTCCTATGGTATTGCAGAGTTATTCTTCCAGGCAAAGATGAATCCACAATCCTTCCAAAAGTAGAGTGTAGTCCAAAGTCCAATAGCAGATCACTCATGGTAGTTGTTTATTATACAATAAAACTACACACTTGTGATCTTCTGAGAGCAATCAAACTTCTATCCAGGCACCAAAAGATCCACCACACACTAATCTCTTTCTCTATTACTATACTTTTTATGGGTTGAGATTTTATTTCTTGCTGGAAGTAACGTCAAAAATAAAACTTATGATCCCTAGAAACTGTTTTTTTTCTACATTACTCGCTAAATATTTTCTCTTAAAAAAAACCGCATGTTACACTACAGACTATAAGAAAACTGGGGTCTACTGCAGTTTCACTAATTCTTTTATAAGCCACCACTGCAACAATATATATCAGTATTTTCCTAAAATTTTATAAATATACAATTAAATCGAAGAATCTTCCACAGAGAGCATTCTATATATTTTTTTTATAATGAACACTGCAAATAGTGGTGTCTTAAATTCAGACGCATATGTATCTGAAAACGTAATCCAGACACTTAAGTGTCTGAATGTGAGATTTCAGATATCATAGATGTCTGAATTTAAGACACATTAGTGTCTTATTATGAACATGGTGTAAACGAACTGAGAAAAATGTCTGAATACTCATGATATGTCTGAAAATAAGACATTTAGAAATCTAGACGCTTAAGTTTCTGAATTTGATGCAATTGGGTTTTACACGTGATACCTATTTATGCCAGCATCATCAAAGAATGTTCTCTACTTGAAGAAAGGAGTTAAAATTATTTCCCATATAGTACTATTGTCACTTTATAGAAATGCTAACGTGATTAGACCATAATAAATGTCAAAATTTTTCAAGGCTGATTATAAATCTTGAAAATAAGTTTTTTGTGCATTAATTACAGAATTATTTTAAAAAAATATCCAAAAATTACAGTTGTACGCAGAGGGGTAGGGAGTGTGTGAAGGACCTCATGTTCTAAATATTTGAACATAATAAGATATATATTTTTAAATTCAAAGAGAGATTAATACCGGCAGAAGGAAATGTGGGGAAGGACCAGTGGTGTAGTCCTAGAAAAAATAGTGGGGGGGAGCTTATAAACAAGAACATGAGAACATAATGGTCTTTGATACCCGGGGTAAACGTGATTTTGAATGAATCTAAAAAAGGTGAATGAGTAAAAAATAAAGTTAATTTAGTTTAAATTTCTGCACATGTAAATCCTTTAGCTTGCAACAGGTTTAAAAAATTAAAAACTTTGATGACTGGTTTATTTATTTTATTTTTCTGGAATAGAATGTGGAATAGTTTTAGAATGCTTTAGTACATTTTCTCTCAACAAGAATTTTGATTAAAAGTTTGATTAATTATTCTGAAATATTTAGTTTTGAAAATTGTTGGGGAACAACATTACACTAGTTATCCACTAACACCACGAAAAAATGAAAGCGAGTTATTACCAAGTGATTAGAAGAATGGCATTTTTTCCTCCTTTCCAACTAGCGTAAAAAGTCTCTTTTCGGGAGTGTCCATTATGGAGGTCTTATTTCATACACATTTTTAACTTGCAAAAATATTGTGGACATTCTTTTACAAAAGCGGGTCAACCGGAACCCAACCCGCAATACTCAAACCCAACCAGAAACCGACCCAAAACAATAAAAGTCAACCCGACCTGAACCCGAACCACAACAAAAAAAGAAGTCAACCCAACACGAACCCTAACCGAAACGAAAAAATTTAGCGCCAACCCGACCCGACCCAAACTGCGGGTCGGGTGAGGTGCGGGTAAACCGACCCGATGCAGGACTCTAGCAGAGAGTGACTAAGCGTTTTCTTTCGAAAATCCGTGAGAACAAACTACTGCATCAAATTACATCATTCTTTTTTTAAATGAAAGGTATTTGGACACAGATTTGTTATCGTACATTCGTTTGTTCGAAAATTTTATTAATTAGCCGTAATTTTGAATTAAACTTTTACTTCTGCGTATGACGTCATAAAGTCGGCAATCGGAATACGCCCATTGTTGCGAGGCGCATAGTTTATTATCTGAACTCTGTGGTTGCGAGGATGAAATAGAAATAATGAATATTAAAAGCACGTGGTTTTTAGGCGGAATTTTTTAATTTGCAAGTTAAATTTCGGTAAAAATATTTATCCGCGTGTTTTATAAGAGAATAAAAATTCATATTTATTGTGACGCCACGGGAATATTGTCCATTGGGTTTATTTTCCATTATGCATTATAGCTTTGTTGATGCCATTTTTTCATTACAATTAAATACAAATTATATTTTTATTTGTATACTTGGTGTTTAAGCATAAAAGTAACGTATACAATTTACGTGTGAAAAGTTTGCGCCGGTGAAAATGACGTTATGCTTAGTTTGAAATGCATTTTGACATTTATAAAAATAAAAATAAAAATTTATATGATTGTGTGAACATGACGTAATTTTAACTGATTTTTCAATTTCTAATTTTAAAGATTGGAACTGGAGCTTTTATTGGGTGCTTCATCTTGATTGCATAACTTGATTACATGCTACCAATTACTTTTTTTTAAATTATAGGTTAGAAGATTTCATTTTTTAATAAAAAAAATCACAAAAGTAAAGGATTTCTGCAAAATTAAAATTATTTAAAATATTGTTATGGTTTAAAAAAAACTTGAAATTATGATTGTCTTTTTTAGCTAGAATAAACAATGAAAGGCTAATTAATATTTTATAGGAATTATTTTGGTAGGTTTGTTATAAGTACATTTAACAGTTCCTTATTAGCGGAAAAGTCATATTTCTTTCACTGTGAATTTCTCTTTTGATGTCAAAAATGGTAGTCTACTTTTGGACGCCAGCCAAAACGCAGTGGCAATTTTTAGAAATGTATAACGGTTGTGATAACAAACGAAGCTATCGCTTTAGCTTTCATCGCACTTAAATATCACTTCTAAATACTACAAATTTAATTTTTTACTACATTTTACAATTTCAATTCTTACATCATCAATTAGAAAAAATATTAGCTTTCGATTGAAATTTATTTTAAAACTGTCACTTAATTTAACGACTTTTTAAATACTTTTCAAGCATGAAATATTTTTCAATTCTATTTTAACAATGACCATCAATTTTCTTTAATAATGTAAAATAGCCCCTGGGAAAGTTGCCACAAATGAAAATAGATTTCCCTAACCATCATGAAAAGTGAAAAAAATATAATAAAAAACCCTGATAAAACTTAAGATTAAAAAAAAACCTATTTTCAGTTTATGTTTAACATAAAATTGATATGTTGAATTCGTTGATGTATATGTTGCATCAGAATATGCTAGGAATTATATATTTTCATTTTTTTAAAGATCCATTGGGTATTTAACTGTGTAAGAGGGAAAATATACCCGACTGTGATGGATAATAATCCTGATTATGTAAAGGGACCGAAGAAACGATACAAATGAATTACACTTGTAAACATTAAAAATCTCCCTCCTCTGCAGATTGATTTATTATTGTAAAAATAATTCATCTTTACATAAAAACTGATTATCTTAACACAATGGATACATTTTAGAAGATATGGATTTGAAACAAACAATGATTAAAGAGGACATTTTAAAACTTTTAATTTAAACATTTTAAAACTTTTTTGTTAACGTCGTATTTCGAGGATGCTTTTGGGCATTGGAGCTCATTCGGTTGCATTATCAGAGGAGGGGGGGGGGGGGGAGGGAGATGTATGTTTTATTTACTGTGTTCTTTTATTTACTGAATATGAGATGAACGTGGAAATATACTATTTGTATAATACTTCATAGGTCCATGAAATTTTCTTTCTTGCCGTGGGGAATATGGCGGTAATGTCAAACTGATTTGCATTACACAGTTGTTTACTGATTGTTTGTTCGGAGTTTGCATTGGAAATAGTACTATTTTTCACTGGGGGGAAAAAGTTTTTAAATAAAATATTTGAAAGACTGTTTCATACGCACCCCTTCTTAAATAATAAAGTAACTTATTTTACTGATATTGTTATAGTATTTTTTTTCGTCGTTTTGACGGGTTCCATCTAGATTAATGTTAATTTAATAAAAAACAAACTTTTAATTACTTTATTTTAATCAATTTAAATGCAAAATGTTAACGAACTGAAAATATGAATGTATTTAAAATTTAAATATCCGTTATTGAATTTCTTTTACATTATTTAACAACATTGTTAATTAATTATTGATAAATGCCTATAATTATTGATTGTTATAAAATAAAAAATACATAAAAGTTGTATTATTTATGTTTCATTTTTATTTGAAACCTATACATACACATATCACTAATAAATTAATTAGTAACGTAATTAGTTATTATTAAGTAATTATAAATTGTTTTTATTACTTAATTAATAATTATATGCAGTTATGTATGTATTAATAAGTTTAAAAATTTTTTGCACTTTTGGTTTCGGTTTTGGTTTCGGCCGAAAGTGTACAGATCACTAAAATCCGGTTTCGGTTTCTGTTTCGGTCTTAAAAAACCTGTTTCGGTCGATCTCTACTTGTAATCCACGTTAGTGATATATATAAATTTCAATATGTTAGAAATAGTGAAACATTATTAAAATAAACTGCAAACGATTTTTCATGTAATGTAACGGGATGTAACGGAATTACTTTTGTGTATCCCTGTAAAGGAATCATAAGTGCTATGCACACCACAATCTATAATTAGTCTCTTATAGTGCACCTCAGTGATATATATATCAATTTCAATATGTTTGAAATTGTGTAACATCATTAAAAAAAAACGCAACTGATTTTTCGCCATAGACCGCAATGTAAAGGAATTATTTTGAATGTCCCTGTAAAAAAAACTATAAGCGCTACACATTTCATTTTCAATTCCGAACATACCACAGTAAGCCTCAATAACGTATATCAATTGCATGATGATCCGAGCATATTTACGCGAGTTAGAGGACAGACGGACAGACAGACAGACAGACAGACGGCAGACAGACAGACAAACCGAATTCATAAACACTTTTCAACTATGTTGGAAAGTGCTAAAAATATTCGCTGAAGAATCACATACCTGTGAAGCGAAGTTAAGAGGGCAAAATCCCACACAGCATTTTCAGGCAGATTTCGTAAGAAAAACTACCTATTACATTCTGCCCTATGTTGGAATTTCTGGAAAATTTTTCTAGGATCTACGCCAATCATGACTCCAGAATTCAAAACCACCTCCAGTTCAAAACTTTATCTATCTATCTATATCACTTTTTTATGGACACGATAACTTCAATAATTCTGCACAAATCTCTTCCAAACTGATACGTAAAATCTCCATCAATTTCGTTAATGGGCAAAATCGAACCACGTATGGGGGGGGGGGGGACTTTTGTGAAAATAAACAAAAGAAAAAACTTCTTAATCATGATACGTGTCGAATCCGTTTAAAGTTTTTATTATTTCTAGGAGAAGGGCCGAAAATTTATGTATGGCAGATTTTTTATATCATTAAAAATGGCCTCAAGGGGGCGGGGTAAATAGGGGTTTAAGAAGAAAAAAAATTTATAACATTGTCAATTCACAAGATGTCAAATCCGCTTAAATTTATTATAAATCCTCTTAATATTATCTACAACTTTTATAAAGACAAGTTTTTTATAGGACCAACCCTTACAGCAAAAAAAAAAAAAATAAATAAATAAATAAAATAAATAAATAAAATAAAATAAAAACAAAAAACTCCCTGACGTCTCCACCTACAGACACAGGTAGATTTCGAAGTGGGCCGTTCCAACTGCCGCATCATGGCAAAAAGTCATTTCTTCTGCAATTCTCAATAAACAGATGCCCTACGGTATACGTCTTCAAAATCTACCTGTGCCTATAAGCCGAGTCGTCAAGGATTTTTTATTGTGGGTGCTTATTCCTATTTTGGGCGCGAAATGCGCAATCCTGCACGCTATTTCAAATCCTGTCCGTCAAAGAACCCCCCCCCCCCCCCCAAAGAAACTTGAAATGGTGCCCCTGTAGTAAAACATACAAAGAAGGAGTTGAAAGGAACTGAAAAAAAGCTCCATTTTAGACAGATCTCTGTTAGAGATGAGTTCCGGTTCTCTTTTCGGAGCCCGAGCCCGATTATTTTAATTCCGAAAGCGCCCGAGCCCCAAACATTTTGTATAATTAGAGCCCGAGCCCGATAGCGAAAAAAATTGCATAATATTTAAAAATGGTTTTAAAAGTAATATCACATTTTTTAAAACTTCGTACGCGAAAATAACTGTTCATCCCGTACACATAATGAATCTTATCAAAAGAGAAGTTTGGTATCAAATAAAATATACTTCCTTAAAAGGATGTAAATATTTTTCTCTCCCAATAAGTAAATCTGATGGACACTTTAACGAAGTATGTTTTATAAATAAATAAATGAAATTTGTAGAAATTACTATTTCTATGCCGAAGAATTGAACAACGTTTTCTATTTCCTATAAAAGATGTATTTCGTAACTTATAATTGATTCTGGAATTAAAACAATATTTCGTGTTCCTGAAACACAGCTTAAATTAAAAATTTGACACCGTTATCTGAAAAATTCTGTGCTTTTATAGAAATAGTTGAAACACTCTTCGATTGCTTTCTATCGGAATAACAATACATGATAATTATATGTACTTACGAATGAAAGTGACTTCTTAAATGTGCAGAGCAGAGCTTTAGCATGAGCAGAGTTCATAATTAAAAATAGAATCACTAGCGTTGTTTTCATATGAATAGCTAGTAGAACTCGCCCACAATAAAAGACTAAAAATTTGCAAACCTAAACTAATGCTGATTGACTAAAAGCGAAAGAAAATATTCATCTCGCATTAGATCTCTAAAAGAATAAAATAAAGTAAACATTCCAATTAAAAAATATCCTTCTTCACAAACGAAAAGCTAGCAACAAATATTATTGGCGCCACTTCGCATTGACGCCATATCACCCAGTCGTCAGACATGTCGCATATATCGTAAATTTTCTTTTAAAGTAACATTCTAATATTAGAAAAGAAAAATAAGATTTCTATTTCCCCTTCTATTCATTCTGCTCAAAATAACATTAAAATTATTTTTTAGAGGAAAAAGTTATTTTTATTTTTTCTATATGAGAATAAATAAAATTGTCAGTTTCAGAAGGAATGAGCCCGAAGGCTGGTACAAAAATTGAGCCCGAGCCCGTGTCGGGCCCGGGTCCGGGCTCGGGCTTGGGCTTGGGCTGAGCCCGTATCATCTCTAATCTCTGTCTTAGCAAACATAATTGTATGGTGTTTGTTTTTTTTTTTCGTTTGAGAAAGAGTTCTTTTACTGACAGGTTTCGCATAGACAAGTTTTACTTTAATATTAAAAGGTGAACTATAGACAGGAAATTTTAATAGTCTTAAAAGATACATGAAAAAACGGTACCTGTCTATAACTGGAAACTTTCATATTCAATATTTTAAAATTTTACCTGCTAAGACCTTGTCTAAAACGGAAATTATCATCTTTTTCTTGCGATTTCGTATTAGAAGTTTTTCAGTCTTTGTATCCATAATTCAGTAAACTTTTCTCATTCGGAGGTACAGCCCCCCCCTCCCCCCCAGAGCCACACCATTGACTATGACACCACCCTAAAAAAATTTGCCCCCCCCCCCCCCCCCCCCCAACACACAGTCAGTCTTAAAACAGAACCATATTGATCTTTCCAATATCTAACCTTATTATCAAAAATTCTTTACATAACATAGCATACAATGAACAAATATTATTGGTCAAAACTTGATAATTAAAAAGATATATTTACAATTCACTTCGATCGGATATTTTATCACCAATTGAAGTTGATATTTTCGTGTCTGTTGCTGTATGACTACGTTTGGAAACAAACATAAAACTTCCCAGGCTTGGCTGCCTGTATCTTTTCATTGCTATTTTATGAATGTTCAAAAATGGATAATTTTGAAATTTCGATGTAAACAAAAAACAAAAAACAAAAAAAAAAGAGTAACAAATAAAGAGTACAAACTAAAAAAAAAGAGAGATACTGCAGAGATACTTGTTTGAACTCAAACTAATCCAATACTTCTAGTTTTTTTCCTAATCATCAATAGTGCAATAGTTATTCCTAATCCTCTAATCAGGAAATAATTGTCAATGTGAATGATAAATGAAGATGTTAGGTAGAAAAAGGGGAGATAATGGTTTATGAGATTCTTGTACACCATCAGAAGTGGTCGGCCTGCATTGATGTCACCTGTTGTTGATTTATTCTAGATTCGACTACAGACTCCCTACGGTCCATGTCCATCCATCTGACGACCCAAACGAACCAACGGTAGTGACAGCTATGACAATTACCATTACCCTGAATGTGTTTAAAAACTGGCCTTTTGTTAATTGCGTTTAAGAAAAGCATGTCCGGGCTTTCAGAATATAAAAACTTGCGACATCTGGATATATTTTTCAATCTGGGACAATATTACAACTATACAATTTTTCAATCCTATTTTGGAGAGCTAGGGTGGTCTTTCATTTGGGAACAGGATAATAGTTTTCCATTAAAGAATTCCAAGTAAAAAGGATGTTTGTATCTGCAGAAACTAATGTTAATAATAATGTATAATAAATACTGTTAATATTAGCACTGTATTTTACGACTGGTGCAACAAGTTGACGGAACAAGTAAACATCCCTCTTTTCCCCAATTCCCTTGAATTTGTATTTTAATGCAAAAGAAAGATTTTTTTAAAGAAATCTAAAATAGTTTAAAAAATCGATTCCTTACTTCCTAAAATTCTTAATTTATTAATGTGTTTCTTCTTTTAAACATTTAATAAATCAGAAAGGCTTGCGTCCGCTCGCGTTCTTAGCGTCCCCCTTGACGAAAACAAGTAAAGGGACGCTTGACATAAAATGAAAAATTCGGGGGGGGGGGGGACGGCGTCCCCCTGCTAACCCCCTCGACTACACCACTGGGAAGGACAAGATTTTGTGACAGATATGCCTGCGGTCCGCAGCCTAGACCGATTTTTTAAATGCATATCATAATATATTACTTTTAAATGCTAAAGGTGTAAAATTAACAACTATAATATAAATTAAAATAACTTTTATTAGTTGTTTTACATGTTTCGACTCTTTCCGAGTCATTTTAAAAAACAAAATGAGAATATTCTAAAGCTGCACGGGCTTTGAAGTTATTATTTTCTTGTACTTTTTTTTTTAAATTACGCACGTTATCTATTATTTTTTACTTGATTGTTTATTTTAATATTTTTGACCATGGAGTAACTCTAGCCACAGTTTCGGTAAATTAAAAGATGCCGCATCGTTACATATTGTATTTTTGCGCGTGAGTATCTCTATGGTTTCTCTTATTATGGATGGATAGTATAGACTGGAGGGAAATATTATTTTACTTTCATTGAAATTTATTTGGATGGTTTCTTCTAGATATAATCTTGCCAGGGCTGTAGTTTTTCTATTGTATTTAATATCATATAATATTAAGTACATGAAAATAATAACTTCAAAGCCCGTGCAGCTTTAGAATATTCTCATTTTGTTTTTGAAAATGACTCGGAAAGAGTCGAAACATGTAAAACAACTAATAAAACTTATTTTAATTTATATTATAGTTGTTAATTTTACACCTTTAGCATTTAAAAGTAATATACTATTACAAGGTGTTATAATTTATTATATTGGCACATTATAATGTTTAACTAGGCTAAACTAGGAATATTTTGACAAACCGAATCGTGTAAGATATTTTTTAAACATATCAACTTAAAAACAATACAAAAATTTATAATTATGAATTTTAAATATTGAAAAAAAAAGTTTTTAACAACATTTTTGAAAATGCAGTTTTAAAAAATGCACATTAACAGTTAAAAAAAAAAAAAAAAAAAAAAAAAAAAAAAAAAAATCAGGAGATTCTGTTTTCTCGTTTAAGATAAATTAAACACACATGGATGTAAAAACAAAAAAAAATAAAAAATAATAAAATTTGTTTTCTACGAGGGGTTTCAAAGGCGGAGTGAGAGGGGAGCGGGTTTCCCTGACGAAAAATTCTTAGACCCTTTAATTTTAGTGTTTAACTATTCGATGATCACTTTTCGCAGGTAATTTGGAACTCCACTAAACGCTGGATACGTGATTACACAAGATTTATTTTAGCACAATTATTCAAATTGGTAAAGAAATCATATGAGTTGTAATTTTCCAACTGGACGAAAAAGGTCCGACATTTTTCGTCCAGTTGGAAAATTACAACTCATATGATTTCTTTACCAATTTGAATAATTGTGCTACAATAAATCTTATGTAATCACGTATCCAGAGTTTACTGGAGTTCCAAATTACCTGCGATTTATACTGTTGAGCTGATTCAGATATCAGACCAGATGCTATAATCAATAAGGTTAACTGGATGAATTAGATCCTCCAGATTCGACCGGGATAGCTCAGTTGGTAGAGCATGGTAGCTTCAGCCGAAATATCCCAGGTTCGAATACTTGCCCGTACATTTTTCGTCCAGTTGGAAAATTACAACTCATACGATTTCTTTAAAATTTAAATAACTGTGCTAAAATTAATCTTGATTTTAATTCTGTTTGCTGGTCATTCATAATCGTTTCCATTGCCAATTGACTATTTTAGCAAAAGTGGTTTGGTGATAGGTTTTTAACAGTATCCGCATTAAATTTATATCGTAATACCATCGTTCATATTTGACGCAAATCTAAGTTGTAGAACCGGTTACAACGATTAGCTAGCCATCAGTTTCCCTCATGTAGACTTTCTGCTTAATCTTTCGTAATCAGGATTATTTCAGTTATTTTTTATAGGCAATGAAATACACTTGCTAGATGCCTGATTAAAGAAAAAGAGAAAAAATGAAATAGGTAACGTGTCAAATACGTAAAGTGATAAAAAAATCCTTTATATTTTTCTAACAGACCTATAAAACATCATAAAATTGTATACGCCTAATTGAGAAAATCTTACAAATATATTAATAAAATTTCAAATTAATCGGAATAATTTAAAACCCCCTTTGTGAAATTTTAGCATCCATAACTTAGCTCTTAAATCAATGATATAAATGCGCCATTTTCTGTTCACTGGATGGTAAAATTTTCATGCCGTCTGAATAATCATAGAAAAGCATTATGACGCAAAGGAAAATGTTCTATATCTTCCAACAATGATTCAACAAATAGTTTATAATAATATAGTTACTATACTATTACTATAGTTTACTAGTTATAGTTTATAGTTAGTTACTATATATAGTGATACTATATAGTTTAAAATAAAGTATTTTATTTAAATTTCTCTGTTTGCATGTAAAATGCAATTTCTGGGCCCCAAGCGAAGTCAAGACAGTACGCTGTAGAATGTATTTGGGCCCCACTCAGAAGCGACCGGCTAGACGGGCGAAGACTGGCTAATTGTAACATAAAATAACAAAACTCTTTTCCGAAACAAAAATTGTAAACACATATTTTTAAAATAAATTAAAGTATAGTAAATTTAGCTTACATTTCCATAAGTATCTTTCTTACATAAGATTTTATTAAGAAATCGAAGATATACAGCTATTATGGTACAGAACAATCGTTAGAAAATTGAGAATGTAAAATTGATGATACTATGGGAGTTCAGATTATTTCTGAAGAAATGTATCTTTGAAAACAATGACAAGAATAAGCAGTTTATCAGAATACCGTTGCATAAAGCTGTCTAATGTGATGCTTCTTATTTCTGGAAACTTCGGAAAATCTTATATGCTTATATATATATAATTCCAATATATATAATGATAAATTGTTGCACAACCGGCGCAAAAGCAGCACATAACATATGCAACAAGAATATAATTTATCAAAATATGAAATATTTAAATTTTATGAAAGAAGGTGTATGTAAAACTTTTTTATAACAATTAACTATAAACACTTATAACACTTAACTATAAACACTTATAACGTTAAAACATAAAAACTACACAGGCGAAAGACTGTCTGTTTATCATCAGTGGACGGGCAGTCAAAATTAACTATCACCCCCCTCACTATAAACTTATAGGTTTCGAAACACGAGCTTGCGTTACATTCAAATCAGAGTTACTTTTTTAGAAAAGAAATTAAAACCAGATTAAAAACAATTCAAGGTTACTTTTATAATAGAAAATATTTTAAAAACTTATTACAATATGCGCGAATTTAAAATTTAAAAACAGTAACTACAAAAAACATAAAACAAAAATATTATAATAACTAAATATATTAAAATTAAACAAAGGTATATAAATTAAACTTTAAAATTAAATAAAGATACAAATACAATGAATGCAAGGCAGTCGGTCTCCATCCGTACATACAAGAAAAATGTAAACAGATAAAATATCCAATAATTTACTTACTACAGAAGTCCTCCGTCTTGTAGAAGCCAAAATTTCTACAAAACTCAATTCCATTTTCCAGTCTCTTAATTTCACAAGCCAAATCTTCTGCTTCCTTCAATTCAAACATCCACGTATACCCGTTATTCGTGAAAGACTTTAGGGAAGACATAATCATAAAGAAAGATCCTGAAACAAGCATCGTATTCTGGTCATCCCGCCAAACCATAATGTTGCCAATTATCTTTCAGTAATAATTTCAAATAGTATATCAAAAATTGTCAGGATAATTGTTATTGTAAAATAAATTAGCTAAACATTTAAAAATTTGCTTATTGAATTTGAAATTATTGCCAGAATTTTTACTAAATCTACTTAATTGATTGATGCCAATATTAATATAAACTTTCTTTGTGCATATTGAATTACCAGAGAGGCATGAACTCTGGTAAAAAAATCTGGTAAAAAATTTAAAACTGTTTCTTTTGTCAAATGAATCCAAAATTAAATCATTATCTGAAATAGTAAAAGATATATCTAAATAATCTGTACTATAATCACCAAGGTTTGCCCTATTTGACTTTAAGCAATTAGGATATATTACGTCACATACACTTAAAAAACCATAATCAAATATTAATACATCATCAATATATCTAAAGATTTTTATAGTTTTATTGTATTTCATGGTATTTAACCCTATTCATAACAAAATAAAAACAAATTAGCTGCAGTACTTGAATAGTTTGTCCCCTCTCCTATACCACATAACTGATTGACTGTTTGATTGTTAAAATATACATAATTATTGAGGAAACAGAAATGACATAAACTAAAAAATAAATTTCTATTAATATTCAGTTCATCTTCATTGTAAAATAAGTCAAAAACATTTCTTAAAATGTTGTAAGATAAACATTTCTTTCATAAGAAATGTTCCAGTAGTTTTAAGAATTCTATTCTTCTATGACCAAAACTTACAGAGTTATTTTAAAGTTTATGAAC
Source organism: Maratus michaelseni (assembly GCA_963931845.1). NCBI lineage: Eukaryota > Metazoa > Arthropoda > Arachnida > Araneae > Salticidae > Maratus > Maratus michaelseni. The sequence continues at coordinate 106,930,667 of OZ007599.1, read as the reverse complement.
TTTCCCAACTTTCCTTACTATCTCACAAAATTTAGTTTTAAAAGGACTTATAGATTTCGAGATGTTTTTTGCGCTCACTCCTTCCCTAAAAGCCCTGATGTATCAAGATATGAAATAAAACATAATCACTATTCTACGGTTTTTAATTAAGAAATTAAAACTTTAAATGATTAAAATAGTGATTTTCAAAATTGCGCACGCGATATCTAGAAAACCCAGGAAACGTTTTTTTGCCCACCATCCCTGGAGGCGGACACATGAATCAAAATTTTAATTATGAATCACATTATCTATGTCTATGCTTAAAGACTTAATGTCCAGTAAAATTTAATTTTAAAAGCCCTGATGAACCCGAGATACCCCATCCGCCCCTTTTGGAGGGTAACATAGGAATCAAAATTTTAATTAAGAATCAATTTATCTATGTCTATGCTCAAAGACTTTACTATCCCGCAAAATTTAATTTTAAAAGCCCTGATGGAACCCGAGATACGCACCCCCTGCCCCTCTGGTGGGTAACACAGGAATCAAAATTTTAATTAAGAATCATTTTATCAACGCCTACGCATAAAAATGTACCATTTCGATAAATTCAATTTTAAAAGACCTGACACATCTTGAAATATATTTTTTGTACCCCCCCCCCTGCCCTTCACCACCCTGGAAGGAGACAGGAATCAAAATTTTAATTAAAAACCATTTTAACATAAATTTTAAAATACTCAGAACTTTTCTAAAAAATTTTTAAGCTTATAGTTCTGTAGCGAGCTTTCAGATTTATATGCCGAAAGTAAAAAAAGAAAAAAAAAAGAAAAGAAAAGTCGAAATTTTCAAATTTGAATAAAAAAAATCAGAAGAAATTTCTCTCATAAGATAACATGGGATTCCGCAATTTTTCTTCCCCTCTCTTTCCTTTCTCCGTCTTCAATCACTTTAGGGGGAATTACGTCCCCCTAAAGTGATTGCGGATAACAATAAACGGTTGCTACCAGACACTCTGGCATGCAAACCACTATCACTAAAATACGCCTTGAAATCGGTTTTATTTATTTTTTTTAAAGTACTTGGTCTAAAATAGCTTTTTAATTTATTAAGCTATTTGAAACTATTACGGTTTTGTTAGAGGTAATTTAATCTAAATTTTTATATTTATATTTTCATTAATATCTTAAAACATTTCTTTTTTATAAACTCATTCTATTGTGATATTTAATCAAACCCCCCTCCTCTTTTTTCTTATTTTTCTTAAACATTATTAATTAAAACTCTTATTTTCAAAATCCAAACATCTGTATTTTTCTGTAAGTCAAGACCACCCAGGATCTTCCTTTTTCACTGTGAGATAGTTTTCCCCGCAAACAACTTTTACTTGAATTTCTCACGTAATTTAAGGGATCGTAAATTCGAAACACACACAGGCAGATTGGATAAAGTACAAAAGGCCTTTATAAGAAGTCGTGAGAATAGCTGAAGCATTATTGTCAGTTGTATTGTGTGCAACTTTTATTACCCTCAGAAAAGAGAGTCATAAAACTATTTCGAAGTCTTGTTACGAAGATAACATCAACATATTGCTTTTCGATCGTTGTTTACGAAATAGCAGGTGCAAGTGTGCACGTGCTTTCTTTTTTTTTTCGTGAGACCCAACAGACGGCTAATTTCCAGGAATTGAAGCTAGGATTTTTTCACCTAGTAACAACTCATCCAATAGGCGTGTTATTTTCTCCCCCCACTCAACCAATCAGCGTTGACCTTTTTTACCCCCTGGTACAGCGTTACCAAGGAAACGGGGAGCTGGTTAGTAGAGGCAGTCATGTTTTGAAGCGCGGATAGCTTGGGTGTGTGAGGGTGAAGGGTTCCTTCCCCCACCCCGCCGGTTAGGCAGTGGCGAAATTTTCGAGAGAGAGGCACTCTTCGTGATGATCGAGGCAGAATGGAGGAATGAAATAGTATTTACCTAGGCATCTCCACCGAGTGTTAGATTTTTTTTCTAACAAGTGAAGTACGGTCAGTCTAGGAGGAGAGATAGCAAGAAGCAGTTTTTGGAGAGAGATGCACGCAGAAGTAATTACATCTTACGCTGGGTAATATAGATAGTAAATACAACTTGCAGTGGTAGTAATACCATGGTATATGCATGATGCGGCTCAGAAGTGTATAATCGTGAGAAAATTTGTAGCGCGTGCTATGGATTTGAGGAACCCAGCGAAGACGATCGTGAAAAGATTGATTAATGTTCGAGTGTTTGGCGCCGGTCTTGTGTCCATTATAAGTTCTGAGGAAGATCATCGATATAACAGTATTCTCTATTAAGGATCTTTCGTCGTGCAGCTCGTTGGAAGTTATCTGAAAGTGACTGCAAGATCGTCTATTCACCAACCAGGCGTTTTCCAAAAGCGTCCCACACGAGGATGAGCCCCTTTTGGTGTCCTAAAAAATGACATTGTATCCATTAACTTGGCTGTAAGGTTGAAAGATATAATAGACTTTCATGTAGCCGTTATGAACAAGTCGTTGTGAAAGCCTTTTTTTACGGGTCCAAATTCTTAGACTGGTATTTCAAATTGCGAGTGCAAACAGAGAACGATAAGGTTGCCAAGAATGACTTGTCAATTAGTAGTCCATAAATCTTCATTTATGATAATCGGTGTGACAAAGTGTATATCAGTTATGCCCTTTCTGCTGCTGAAATGTGAGTAAAAAAAAATATCTTGTTTTATTATTATTGTATGCGTTAATGATATTGATTACTTAATTATATAAATTATTTACTTATGTTTTAACGAAGGATTAACAAACAATCTAAAATGCTGCCTGTTAATAAATTTTGTTGTGTAGTAAATTCCTTCTCTGTTTTTTTTTTTTTTTTTTTTACCTTATTAAATTTTTTTTTTGTCATTTCAATAAGATTCACCTTCAGTAATTTTACTTTTTGTTAATCATTAAAATTTAATAGGGAATACTATATATAATTGGAATTATCAGTTTAAAATGCACAGTAATCTTTAACCCAATTTCTCTAATTGATTTGAGTACTTACTCTAGTAAAAACTTAAGATTTAATTAAAGTAAATTATTGTATTCTCTAGTCATGAAATTTCTAAATATTATCTTCAAGCATCAAATCTAATAAAAAAATAAGCTACTGATTTACTGGATGTTGAAATTTACTTAATCACTTGAAACCTTTTACTATTCTTTAATTAATTACAGAACATACATGTCTGATTTAATATATATAAAGTAATTTTAATATTTTAATTTAAAGTCTTGTGAGAAGTGTTTTATTGTAATGAACTACTTATTCAAAATTTAATTATTTATTAATGGTCTCTTAAACAATGATTAATCTATACGATCACAGCTTCAGTGTTGTGAATTCTTGGAATTAATTTTGCATTTTTTTTTATATTTGTCAAATATTATTCTGTTTAACCTATATCATCAATTTTATACCTACCCTTTTTGTACTTTCTTTAAAAGAAAGATTTTGTCCCCTTTATTCCAAAATTTTCACTTAGTCAAAATTATTATGTCTATGAAAATTCCTTGTTGTTACCCTTCATATTAATTCTTGAATTCAAAATGCTGATTGTTGGGGAATTGGATGTAGTGCAAATTGAGAATCTTGTCAGTGCTTTTAAATGATTAATTCTTATACTATTTTGAATTCAAAACTTAGAATTCAAGTAATTTTAAAATTCTTTAAACTTTAATTGTTTCTGTTTAATTTAATCCATTTACTTTTTTTCTAAATTTATTTTAGTTTGAGAATAACTTTGTAAATGTGCATATTGACAGGATTCATTTCAATTTTTAGTCATAGGTAATTTGCACTTATTCAAATTTTAGCAAAAGGTAATAGTACCTAAGCAAGTAAACAAAACCCCCAACAAAGAATTGATGCCGTGACACTTACCTGTGTGGCTTAATTCAAATTTTTAATGTTTATTTGTGTACTTAAAGTTCAGGGTATAAGGCAACTATTTTTTTTTCAAAATGTATTGTGCATTATGTCTTTGAGTATATGTTATGAAGTGTTAACCCTCATATCTGTGCTGTTCAATTTTTTTTTCATAATACCCCACCCGCACTGAATTTTTAGAAATTTTAACATACCTTTCCCATTTGTTTATATTTATTTGCAATTGATTATATATATTGACAAAGGCGACTAGTGTATACATGGGTGTAGCTCTCAGTAATTTTATTTAGATTTTGCATTTGTGTTAATTTTTTTTTACCTTTGCTTAAGGTTTAGGTAGGGTTAATTATAATTTTTTTTTTTATCGCTGAATTTTTTGTTGTCAAAACATTTCATAAATATGGCGGAGACCCTTACCAAGGAGATGGCTGAGTTGCAGAAGAAATCGTCTTTGATGGATAATTTATCCAACATCCCACCTTTTAGCGGGGACTCTACTATATCCTTTTCCGATTTTATTGAAAAGTTCACAGATATTTCCACCTTCTTTAACTGGGATGAAAAAGAAAAAAAATTCGCCCTGTTTAAGAGACTGTCAGGGAAAGCAGCCAAATTAATTAAGGCTAATAAAGGCACAAATTATAAGGAATTAGTGGAAATTATACAAGACAGATTCACGGAACAGGAGTCGCCAGATGTGGCATTATCGAAGTTTCTTAACTTCAAACAGACGCCTTCAATGTCTGTACAAGATTTTTTCGACAGAGCCTCCGATCTGTCACGCAGAGCTCTTGTCATCGATGGAATTGCTGAGGGCATTGTAAATAAAAGTAGAGATGCTATACTGCACTCTATGTTTCTAGGTAACCTATCTCCAGAAATTCGGAAGGGTGTCATTTCAAAAGATCCAAAGACCCCTCAGGAAATACTAACGTTTGCCTTACTTGAAGAAAAGGCTTGTAGGAGTGTTAACCCCTTCTACAGCTATGAACCAGCAAACATTGCCCCCCAGGTCCCCTCAGGTGTAGCATGTGCTGCTGTTTACCCCCCTATACCCCAGGTTAGCCATCCCAACCGTGAAATTATAGAACTCCAAACAAAAATGGAACTCCTGACGGCTAAAATTGATAGTCTTGTTATGCAACAACCAGCTGCAGCGAGACCACCAGCCCAGGAAAATGTCCAGTACAACCCTTTTTTCTGTTTTGGATGTGGCGACCCCAAACATTTTTTTCAGGACTGCCCCCAAAACCCCAGAAATCAAGGCTGGCAAAATTATAACGAAAATCTCTATGGTCGTAGAGGTATGGCCAGACCTAACAATAACTACAGAGGCAGTTATAGTAACAGGGGATATCAGAATCAAAGAAACTATAGGGGAAATTGCAATAACCATAGAAACAGAGGTACCAACAATGGCCAGAGAAGTAATTATAGGAATAGGGTAATCAAAATAATGTAACCCAGCAGAATAACAACACTGCCAACGAACACAATGTTCAGCAAAATTTAAACGGGTAATGGCTGAGTCTGGAGTAGTCGGTCTGACTCATGAGAAGCCGAACGACAAAACCCCCTCTGTATATAATGTTTTCTCACCATCAGCATGCAGTCTCCCTACTGCAAGGATTGCTGTCGGTGATATTTTTATTACTGCACTGTGTGATACGGGATCAGGTATCAATTTAATTTCTCGACAGGGATTGTGTTTATTCCCAGGTGTCAAAACTGAGACATGCAATGTACCCATTCTAACTGTGACAGGTGAATGTGTCCCTCTCACTGAGAAAGTTAAGTTATCTTTCAATTTCAGTAATGTCAGCTGCCAAGCTGAATTTTTTGTAGTAGCAGGTAAACTCGCTGATGAATTTACTGCTATTTTAGGTATGCCCTTTTTGAGTGAGTACAAGGCTATCATCAGGTGTAGTGACAAATCTATTAGTCTTGGTATTAATGAGCAAACTTTTTGTAAATATGTTCCAAAAATTTCAGAATGTCATGTAAATATTAAACCACCAATTATTGTAAATAACAAAATTTCTTGCCTTAAAAATGTGTCATGTCAAACTGAGGGTAATGTAGAATGTTTTTCTAATGTTAGTAATATCTCTGAGAAGAATAAGAACAGTGAGAACAATTGTATGGTAGTAAAAGCCAAAGTAAGGGGTAGTAGAGAACAAATAGAGATTCGAGATAGTGAAAAATGTAGTAGCGAAGATAAAAATAATGTGATTTTAGATAAATGTGAAAGTAATGATAACAATTCTTCTGTTCAAAAATCTCCTGAAAATGTTTCACAGTTAGGAAATGTTAATAATACAAATGATCAGGATACTCTCAGTAATATATGTAGGGATAAATTAAATGAAAATAAGGCGATTGGTACAGATAATGTACATGAAAATAATATTTCTGATCTTAATGTAAATACTGTCAGGGAAGTGAAAAATAAGAATAGTGAAAATGAAATCAATGTCCCTGTATGCCAAGTGATTTGTAATGATAGCGAAAAGTCACAATCTAATGATGTCGAAACTGAAGTAAGTGATACATGTGAAAAGTCGAAGATTATTAAAATTAGTTTTGCTGTTTTGAAAAATTTAGTAACTATCCCCCCCCAATCTAAAATTTTAGCTCAAGTAAACTGCTCGAGAAGTAATTTTATCGATAATAATGATGTTGTTATTTTGGAACCCCTAGTGCAAAAATTTGGTAATGGTGTTCTAACCTCTAGAACAATCTGTTCTCAGGAACACGGGTTATATATTTCATTTGCTAACTTTTCGGATGATGAGGTTACTTTGAATAAGGGAATGAGGGTTGCTAAAATTCAAAAATGCATCGATGACTCTGAGTGTAATTCTAGTAATTGTAATTATGCCCTTAATGTTAATGTGCCCACTCCACTAGCTGATTTTGATCATGCTGATCTCAGCTGGAGTTCAGATATTAATCTTGACCATTTATACCCCCCTCTTAAACTTAAAATGCAGGATTTTCTTAATAAAAATAAAGATGTGTTTGCAGCATCAGTCCTAGACTTGCCCGGCTGTGACACTATTCCCCATGTAATAAATTTAACTTCTGATAAACCTGTAAAATGTAAAGCCTATAGAGTTCCCCATAATCTTAAACAAGAAATGAAAGATCAATTAGATATCCTGTTAAAAGCTAATATAATATCCCCCTCCATTTCTGAATTTGCGGCCCCAGTCATTTTGGTTAACCTTTTAAACGCCGATCTGTGTTCCAAGTATAAAAAATATTATTTCTTTCTGAAAATAAGATTTAAATGCATCTATTTAAACAATGCAAGAAGAAATTCCCCCCCCCAAAATTTTTTATGTACGATTTCGGGTATGTTCCCGTTTGGGAACATTGGCGTGATTCATTAAGTTTTTACTATATTTTTCAATAGATTAAATTTTATGGTTCTTATGCTAGAATTTTATAAGTATGAATAATATTTGACAGATTTAATAACATTAAAATTTTTTTAAGTGAAATTCGTGTGTTGAATATTATACTCTGTAAAAACAATCAAACACAAAGAAAGAATTAAATAATATATATGTGCATAGATATAAATAGAATTAGTAAAAATGTTTAAACCAACTATAGAAAAGCACAAATAACTACTTGAAAGTTAATGATAAAATAATTATATGTATTACAAATATTAACTACATAAAACTATAAATAATAATTATATAAAATACAAATTATCTTACCAAATTATTATTATTATTATTTTATAGTTTGCATCACTGTCCGTGATAAGAGGGAAAACCGTGTTCATGCAGTCGCTTTTGGTATTCAAAGCACATTTTCCTTGTATTTTTCTGGCAAACTACACAGCGTCCTTGAGATGATGATACCAAATAGTGCGTATCTGACTGCCGTGCAGACTCTACTGGATGGTCACGTGGACCTGGAATACAATGAATCTTGGGTTTCATTCGAAGTAAACTCAAAGTCACCTCTCTTCGAAAATTCAGGTGTGACAGTTCTGATGTTGAGTTGTGGTGTAATTCAGTATGTACAATCCATCCCGCAACAACAGCCATGTTTAGGGCATTGCTAAATAAGTTCCAGTACCACTTTTTGCTGCCGAACATAGGACGGTAACTTCCAAGAAGTCTGTCTAACAAATCCACTCCACCCATACCTTCGTTATAGCACTTTACAAGATGTAGCTGTGAAACATCTACCTTTTTCCTTTCTTTACGGCAAAATCGTTTTGCTTTACCCATAGGTTCATGAGTATCGTAATTTGACGCTATTGTAACAACTGAACTATCGTTCTATCGGCACATGTAAACTTTTCCATCGCACTGAAAATCGTACTTTCCCCTCTCGCATTTGGACACTTTTTTTAATGATTGCAAAGGACATTGTCCTGTTCTAGTATCCCGAATTGTACCAGTTGCTTTAAAATCTTTGTCTGATAAATCCGCCAAATGTTTATAAGACGTGAAAAAATTATCAAAGTATATTTCGTGTTTTTTCGGATTTTCAATACACGATAAAAGTTCCCATACAACTCTTGATCCAAGGGGAATATTACTCTTTTCCAGACTTTTTCCACCGTAAATTTTCATTGCATATGGGTAACCATTATGCGAACAAAGCATCCAAATTTTGAAACCAAATCTTATAGGCTTACCTTTTATGAACATTTTTGCTGAATGATGACCATAGTATGGAACCATAGATTCATCAATGTTTAGTTTTCTGTGAAAGATTCCAAACTGCCGAAAATGTTTTTCAAGTTCTTGATAAAAGGGAGAAATTTTGCCCAATTTATCTCCTGCTTTCAAATCATTTGAATCTATAATATGAAAATATTTCTTTATTTTCCTAAATCGGGCTCTAGACATAACTGAAGCAACTATTGGAACGGACAAATCTTCATATGTGCTCCAATATAAATCCTCACCAGGAACAGTATGGTAGCCACTAAATAAGAGTAACCCAAAAAATTGCCCAATATCTTTTTCGTCTACATCAATATTTTCCCCTTTTTGCATTGCATACAGTTTTGTCATTTCTGATAAATGGGCTAAATATTCCATCGGCAAAAAATTGTTGAAAATTTCAGCTGGCGATAAATTTGCTAATTCGGGAAACGATTCGAAAAGCTTCATATTAGTTATGGTTTCTAAAGTTTTTTTGAAACATGCATTTTTATTCCAGTTCGGCTTCCTATCTTCTTTCTTTGATAGTCTCTTTCTCTTCAAACTTGATTCAGTTTTTGATGTAGAAGGTACAGAAACAATCGTTTCATCATCTGATACATCAACTGATCTATGTGCAAAAACTTCTAATTGTCCGCATACATCTGCAGGCATAATTTTTTGAAATTCATTTTCATTTACATCTTCTTTATCTGTTATAGCACCACTTTCTTCAGGAGGCAATTGGCAAATATCTATAACAGAATCAACCGAAGCATCTGAATCTGATAAAGAGTTAAAATATTCAATAGCTTCCTGTACTGTTAAAAATCTTTCACGATTAGCCATATCTATCAAAGAAGCAAAGTAAAAATATCGTTCTAGCTTCACCCTCTATTACTTACAAAATGAACGATGCAAAAAATTCAGAAAGAGAAAAGGAAAAAATAAATAAATAAAAGAACTGGGCGGGTGCTGAACCACGTGATCTATCTCAAAACTCTTACATACGATAAGAAAGTAAAAATTATTGCTAACAAATAGCACCCTTCGCGGGATACTTAGAAAAAGTCATAAACATCCTCAGTCCTGAGCAAAACAGTTGTTTGGACAAAACTCTCACCCCCGCACTAGTGAGGGAAGAAAGCAAGAGAAGGGGGAGGGGTGAAAAGGGTGTAAGTGGAATTCGAAAAGCCACTGACCTGCTTTTAAACACAGCAAAAGAGATTCAGTATAATTCTGAGACTCTCAATATTACAAATTAGGAAAATAGATCAACAGTGCAAATGATCGAATTCTGTATAGTGAATTACGCCAATGTTCCCGAACGGGAACAATAGAATTTGATATCTTATAGCAAACGCATTTTTATTGAAAACTGTTATTTAGCATGCTTATTCTTTAAAATGGACCTTATTTATCATAACTCTGAAATTTCATGAATTTTGCATCTTTTAAAAGTTTTATGTGAATTTTTTTAACAATCCTAGTAAAAATTGACAAAAAATGACTTTTTTACGATTTTTTTTAAGCATAAATAATTATATAACATAAATAGTTTTTAGTCTAAAAAAATAAATGTACTTTTGTTAATAAATAATAATTTTTGTAAGTCCATAGAAGCGAAACTTTTTTTTTAATGAATTTTAAATTTGATGTTCCCGTTCGGGAACATTGGCGTCTAAAAGGTTAAGAAAGCAGACGGATCTTATAGATTGGCTGTCGATTTTAGAAAATTAAACAAAAATTTAGTTAAAGATGCATACCCCATCCCTAATATCACAGATTCGGTTGATGCACTATCCGGTTCAAATTTCTTTTCTACACTTGATTTAACAAGTGGCTTTTTCCAGCAAGTTGTGCGTCCTGAGGACAGACACAAAACAGCAATCATAACTCATAAAGGACTATTTGAGTGGTCGAGAAATTGTTTTGGCTTATCAAACTCAGGAAATTCTTTTCAACGACTCATGAGTGCAATATTTGGAGATCTGGGAAATATGGGAATTCTTGTCTATATAGATGATATTGTTATTGCTAGCAAAGATGTAGAGTCCCATCTTGAAAAATTAACAACTGTTTTTGATAGACTTCGCCAGCATAATTTAAAAGTAAAACCCAGTAAATGCCTTTTTCTATCAGATAAAATTAAATATTTAGGATTTGAAATCCATAAAGGTAAAGTCTCACCCATTAATAAAAATATAGAAGTAATTGAAAATTTTCAACCCCCTGATACCCGCAAAGCAGTTAGATCTTTTATTGGTACAATTTCATTTTACAGGAGATTTATCCCTGATTTTTCTAAACGAGCTAAAAACTTAATTGAATTAACCAAAGATAATGGTCGTTTTTCATGGAACCCTGCAGCGCAAGCAGAATTCGAAGATTTAAAAGCTGCTTTAAATTCTAAGACATGTATTGCCCTCCCTGATTTTTCGAAAGAATTTTATCTTTATACTGATGCGAGTGGTGAAGCTTTAGGCGCAGTTTTATCTCAACTGGATGATAACAACTTTTTACACCCTGTGGCTTTTGCCAGCAGAAAGTTGAAGGACCCTGAAACAAGGTACTCAGCCACAGAAAGGGAACTTTTAGCTGTTGTCTGGGCAACCGCCCATTTTAAGTGTTACCTAGCTAACACCCACTTCTTTATTTTCACTGATCATGCCCCCCTAACTTATATGCTTAAAATTCAGGACCCAACTTCTCGTATGGCAAAGTGGATTTGCACCTTATCGGATTTTACTTTTTCAATTAAATTTATCAAGGGCAAATGCAACAGTGTTGCGGATTTTCTTTCTAGATACACTACTTCTAATGAAATCTCTGTAAATACAGTAAGCTGTAATTTTTGTGTACAAATAGCAAAGGAGAATGTTTTTATGCCCCAAACTGATCTTCTTGAAAAAATCCAAAAACTTCAAAAGACTGACAAAAAGTGTTGCCAAATTGCTCAGAAGCTAGATCAAGGAGTGGATATAGCACCAAAGTACATGAAATTTTTCTTCCGAGATGATCTCTTGATGTGCGAGGACACTCGAGACTCTCCTATTTTATATAAATTGCCCAAACTGGTGGTGCCAAAAGAACTAATCCCCCAAGTGTTCGCACTAACACATGATTCTCTAGCAGCTTGTCATCAAGCCTTCCAGAAAACTATTGATCGCATTCGCGAAAATTTTTACTGGCCAGGTATGTCTGCAGATGTCAAGCATCTAGTAGAATCTTGCATTAGTTGCCAACAAAGAAGAGCTTATCGACCTAAACATCTAGCCCCTTTGCAGAGAATGCCAACACCAGAATTTCCATTGGCGAAAGTGAATTTCGATATAATTGGTCCTTTACCAACAACCTTTTCGGGTAACAAGTTCATCGTGACATATATCGATGCTTTTTCTAAGTGGCCTGAAGCATATGCTGTATCCTCTATCACCTCAGACGTTGTAGCGGATACTCTAGCAGACTTCGTTTCAAGGTACGGTGCTCCTAGCTATATTGTTTCCGACAAGGGTAGAAATCTTATATCAGAAGCCATTGAGAGAGTCTATAAAAACTTTGGAATGAAACATATTCACACGTCAGCTTACCACCCAGCAGGAAATTCTCAGATTGAACGTCAAAACAGAACCTTAATTAATGCCCTATGGCATGTTGTCAATGAAAATTAGTCGGACTGGGATACAAAATTAAAATTTGCTCTTTTAGCTCTCAGGACAGCCGTGCATTCTTCTACAAAATTAACTCCAGCTGCAGTAATGTTTGGCAGAAACTTAAATCCCCTATAAACTTTTTTCCACCCCCCAAACTTTAAATTATAATGACGCCCCCACCTATTGTGAACTTTTATTCCCTGCTTTGAAGAAAGTGTATGCTGAAGGGCACAGTAGTTTGGTGGAAGTTTCAGAAAAGCAAGAAAAATACAGAGAAAAAACTGCTGTTTCTAAGAATCTTAAAATAGGTGATTCAGTTTGCCTCTTTACACCAGCTGTTAAACCAGGACAATGTAAAAAACTATCTAAATTTAATAATGGTCCCTATACACTAACTGAAAAAATAAATGAGGTAAATTTTAAAATCGCCCTCCAATCAAATTTAAAATTAACGCAAGTGGTACACGTCGATAGGCTGACTGAATTTAAAAACAGGCATGTTGATTTCCAAACAAATGACCAACTGCCGCAGCGTCAATTCGATGATCAATCGAATATTCAGAATCCAACTACTCCCATTCACCAATCGATTAACGATAACCCAGAACGGCGGACGAAACGCGCGTTTATCATACCTACAGCATCAGCAGTAAACAGAGATGAAGCATTGCCCATGCAATCAACAGCCAACACTTTGCCTTCACTAGCCACCAGCAACGAACCCATTTCCCCCTCTCTTCCTTCAGCCGAGTTCGAGAACTCACGAGCTGAAACCACCCCCTCCCCCTCCACGGCTGAAAATCCAGTTACGGACACGCCAGTTATCGCGGCAGCTAACGAAGTTGTTGAAGCTCAATCCTCTGATATTCCTTCAACCACTCGTATTCCGACTTTAATCGAATATCAGCGCAAACCGACTGATTCGATTCCTTCGTCCAGAAATACTTATGGATTCAGGAACAGGGACAAGCGTCCCAATTATAAACTTTAAGTTGTATTAGTATTGTATTTTTATTTAATAACCTTATATTTTGTTTGTATAATGTATATAGATAGTCTAGAGTTAGTTTTTATTGTATTTTAACCTGTAAAATAAGCTTTTTAGAGTACTTGTACTGTTTGTTTTGGTTAGCGGTAGCGATCTGAGCGGTTGTGTTTTCATCACATTTAATGTTCTATATAGCTAATTTTAGTGCAAATAAGGTATATTTAGATAGTTATAGTGCAAATAACCTCTCCGCAGGTATATTTTTGGAATTATGTTATGTTTTTCTCGATTTTTGGGTAATTTCGAGACTTTGCAAATTTTTTGTGCATTTTGAAAATGGGAATCCAATTTTTTCCCCCTTTTTTTATTGTAGTACTCCCTGTTTTTGTAATACGATAGTATCCATCGATTTGCATATTATTTATATTTTAATTGATGTTCTAGTTAAGTTCTCAGTATATGAGTATAAGTGGATTTACAGGATAATACTATATTTGAGGGAACTATTAATTTTACTCATTACTAGATATAATATGTAGGTATTTCGTAGTGTAAGGTAGTATTAGTGTACTATTTTGTGTATATATTTTTTTTTACCTGAAAATTTTTGAGGTTATTAATTTTGTTCTTGGGTTACATTACTTCATTAAAGTATAGTGGTGTGGTTTTATTGAAAAATTTATAAAATTTTGTCTAGTTCTGTGCTATTTTTCCTTTTTTTTAAAGGATTTCTTTTGTCAAAATTTTTATTTTTTACTGTATAAATTAAGTTTCTGATGGTGATAAGCTTCACCATAGCTTTTGGGTCTTCTTCGCCCCATTATGCTTTTATTCTGGCAATTGTTTATAGCACAGATAAATGGGTTGCTCTTCGTATATGCACAGTGTCGCTGTAAGTGCATATGTAAATAACTTACTTCATAGTTTCAACTTGCATATCAATCGACTGGAGAAAGTGTTTCTCAATTTTTACACATTGATACAATTTGTGTTAACTGAATTTTAATTAGTGAAATGTATTTTATTGTGAATTAACTGTATATTGTGAAGATTACCTTTTACCCATTTTTATTCTTTTTGTTTGTGTTTTTATATGCATATACATTACTAGTTAGTATGTTTTTATATATCTGTGTACATCGAGCTAACAATTTATACCTATATTGATATGCATTATTATTGTAATGGATTTGGCGATTCTTTCGATTGGCAATGTTCTCTCCCAAATTTTTATTTGGCTTTAAAAAAAAAACTATTTTGGCAATTTTCAAAAATTTTTTTTGTGGTTTAGCAAACAGTGTTCAGGTAAATACTTTGAATGGAACCTTCCCGATTGATAAGGTTAGTGGTGACAAAAGCAGTGTCCAGTCTTGTGTTCATCTTTTAATTTTTTTGTTATTCTACAGGTGTGTCTAGGGATTTTGTTGACAAGTGAGGAGAGTTTTGTGTATGCAAACTCACGTTATGCATTCCGGACTGTATGCCTTGAGGGGTAGGCTTGCTAAGTGTTTCTTGATAATTCTTCGGACCGAAGTCTGGTTTGTTTGAAATGTTAGGCCCCATTTAGTGATCTCTCCCGCATCCATTGAATTTTTACTCGCACTTTTTACTTAAAAAACAATATTTTTTTTATTTTTCAAAAAATTGTGTTTTTTAAATAGAGACGGGGGATTCTTGTTGAAGGTAATTTAATCTAAATTTTTATATTTATATTTTCATTAATATCTTAAAACATTTCTTTTTTATAAACTCATTCTATTGTGATAATTTTTATATTTATATTTTCATTAATATCTTAAAACATTTCTTTTTTATAAACTAATTCTATTGTGATATTTAATCAAACCCCCCTCCTCTTTTTTCTTATTTTTCTTAAACATTATTAATTATTTTCAAAATCCAAACATCTGTATTTTTCTGTAAGTCAAGACCACCCAGGATCTTCCTTTTTCACTGTGAGATAGTTTTCCACGCAAACAACTTTTACTTGAATTTCTCACGTAATTTAAGGGATCGTAAATTCGAATCACACACAGGCAGATTGGATAAAGTACAAAAGGCCTTTATAAGAAGTCGTGAGAATAGCTGAAGCATTATTGTCAGTTGTATTGTGTGCAACTTTTATTAACCTCAGAAAAGAGAGTCATAAAACTATTTCGAAGGCTTGTTACGAAGATAACATCAACATATTGCTTTTCGATCGTTGTTTACGAAATAGCAGGTGCAAGTGTGCACGTGCTTCCTTTTTTTTTTCGTGGGACCCAACAGACGGCTAATTTCCAGGAATTGAAGCTAGGATTTTTTCACCTAGTAACAACTCATCCAATAGGCGTGTTATTTTCTCCCCCCACTCAACCAATCAGCGTTGACCTTTTTTACCCCCTGGTACAGCGTTACCAAGGAAACGGGGAGCTAGTTAGTAGAGGCAGTCATGTATTAAGCGCGGATAGTTTGGGTGTGTGAGGGTGAAGTGTTCCTTCCCCCACCCCACCGGTTAGGCAGTGGCGAAATTTTCGAGAGAGAGGCACTCTTCGTGATGATCGAGGCAGAATGGAGGAATGAAATAGTATTTACCTAGGCATCTCCACCGAGTGTTAGATTTTTTTTCTAACAAGTGAAGTACGGTCAGTCTAGGAGGAGAGATAGCAAGAAGCAGTTTTTGGAGAGAGATGCACGCAGAAGTAATTACATCTTACGCTGGGTAATATAGATAGTAAATACAACTTGGAGTGGTAGTAATACCATGGTATATGCATGATGCGGCTCAGAAGTGTATAATCGTGAGAAACTTTGTAGCGCGTGCTATGGATTTGAGGAACCCAGCGCAGACGATCGTGAAAAGATTGATTAATGTTCGAGTGTTTGGCGCCGGTATTGTGTCCATTATAAGTTCTGAGGAAGATCATCGATATAACAGTATTCTCTGTTAAGGATCTTTCGTCGTGCAGCTCGTTGGAAGTTATCTGAAAGTGACTGCGATCGTCTATTCACCAACCAGGCGTTTTCCAAAAGCGTCCCACACGAGGATGAGCCCCTTTTGGTGTCCTAAAAAATGACATTGTATCCATTAACTTGGCTGTAAGGTTGAAAGATATAATAGACTTTCATGTAGCCGTTATGAACAAGTCGTTGTGAAAGCCTTTTTTTACGGGTCCAAATTCTTAGACTGGTATTTCAAATTGCGAGTGCAAACAGAGAACGATAAGGTTGCCAAGAATGACTTGTCAATTAGTAGTCCATAAATCTTCATTTATGATAATCGGTAGTGTATATCAGTTATGCCCATTCTGCTGCTGAAATGTGAGTAAAAAAAAATATCTTGTTTTATTATTATTGTTTGCGTTAATGATATTGATTACTTAATTATATAAATTATTTACTTATGTTTTAACGAAGGATTAACAAACAATCTAAAATGCTGCCTGTTAATAAATTTTGTTGTGTAGTAAATTCCTTCTCTGTTTTTTTTTGTTTTTTTTACCTTATTAATTTTTTTTTTGTCATTTCAATAAGATTCACCTTCAGTAATTTTACTTTTTGTTAATCATTAAAATTTAATAGGGAATACTATATATAGTTGGAATTATCAGTTTAAAATGCACAGTAATCTTTAACTCAATTTCTCTAATTGATTTGAGTACTTACTCTAGTAAAAACTTAAGATTTAATTAAAGTAAATTATTGTATTCTCTAGTCATGAAATTTCTAAATATTATCTTCAAGCATCAAATCTAATAAAAAAATAAACTACTGATTTACTGGATGTTGAAATTTACTTAATCACTTGAAACCTTTTACTATTCTTTAATTAATTACAGAACATACATGTCTGATTTAATATATATAAAGTAATTTTAATATTTTAATTTAAAGTCTTGTGAGAAGTGTTTTATTGTAATGAACTACTTATTCAAAATTTAATTATTTATTAATGGTCTCTTAAACAATGATTAATCTATACGATCACAGCTTCAGTGTTGTGAATTCTTGGAATTAATTTTGCATTTTTTTTATATTTGTCAAATATTATTCTGTTTAACCTATATCATCAATTTTATACCTACCCTTTTTGTACTTTCTTTAAAAGAAAGATTTTGTCCCCTTTATTCCAAAATTTTCACTTAGTCAAAATTATTATGTCTATGAAAATTCCTTGTTGTTACCCTTCATATTAATTCTTGAATTCAAAATGCTGATTGTTGGGGAATTGGATGTAGTGCAAATTGAGAATCTTGTCAGTGCTTTTAAATGATTAATTCTTAAACTATTTTGAATTCAAAACTTAGAATTCAAGTAATTTTAAAATTCTTTAAACTTTAATTGTTTCTGTTTAATTTAATCCATTTACTTTTTTTCTAAATTTATTTTAGTTTGAGAATAACTTTGTAAATGTGCATATTGACAGGATTCATTTCAATTTTTAGTCATAGGTAATTTGCACTTATTCAAATTTTAGCAAAAGGTAATAATACCTAAGCAAGTAAACAAAACCCCCAACAAAGAATTGATGCCGTGACACTTACCTGTGTGGCACAATTCAAATTTTTAATGTTTATTTGTGTATACTTAAAGTTCAGGGTATAAGGCAACTATTTTTTTTTTCAAAATGTATTGTGCATTATGTCTTTGAGTATATGTTATGAAGTGTTAACCCTCATATCTGTGCTGTTCAATTTTTTTTCATAATACCCCACCCGCACTGAATTTTTAGAAATTTTAACATACCTTTCCCATTTGTTTATATTTATTTGCAATTGATTATATATATTGACAAAGGCGACTAGTGTATACATGGGTGTAGCTCTCAGTAATTTTATTTAGATTTTGCATTTGTGTAAATTTTTTTTTACCTTTGCTTAAGGTGTAGGTAGGGTTAATTATAAATTTTTTTTTATCGCTGAATTTTTTGTTGTCAAAACATTTTATAAATATGGCGGAGACCCTTACCAAGGAGATGGCTGAGTTGCAGAAGAAATCGTCTTTGATGGATAATTTATCCAACATCCCACCTTTTAGCGGGGACTCTACTATATCCTTTTCCGATTTTATTGAAAAGTTCACAGATATTTCCACCTTCTTTAACTGGGATGAAAAAGAAAAAATTTTCGCCCTGTTTAACAGACTGTCAGGGAAAGCAGCCAAATTAATTAAGGCTAATAAAGGCAAAAATTATAAGGAATTAGTGGAAATTATACAAGACAGATTCACGGAGCAGGAGTCGCCAGATGTGGCATTATCGAAGTTTCTTAACTTCAAACAGACGCCTTCAATGTCTGTACAAGATTTTTTCGACAGAGCCTCTGATCTGTCACGCAGAGCTCTTGTCATCGATGGAATTGCTGAGGGCATTGTAAATAAAAGTAGAGATGCTATACTGCACTCTATGCTTCTAGGTAACCTATCTCCAGAAATTCGGAAGGGTGTCATTTCAAAAGATCCAAAGACCCCTGAGGAAATACTAACGTTTGCCTTACTTGAAGAAAAGGCTTGTAGGAGTGTTAACCCCTTCTACAGCTATGAACCAGCAAACATTGCCCCCCAGGTCCCCTCAGGTGTAGCATGTGCTGCTGTTTACCCCCCTATACCCCAGGTTAGCCATCCCAACCGTGAAATTATAGAACTCCAAACAAAAATGGAACTCCTGGCGGCTAAAATTGATAGTCTTGTTATGCAACAACCAGCTGCAGCGAGACCACCAGTCCAGGAAAATGTCCAGTACAACCCTTTTTTCTGTTTTGGATGTGGCGACCCCAACCATTTTTTTCAGGACTGCCCCCAAAACCCCAGAAATCAAGGTTGGCAAAATTATAACGAAAATCCCTATGGTCGTAGAGGTATGGCCAGACCTAACAATAACTACAGAGGCAGTTATAGTAACAGGGGATATCAGAATCAAAGAAACTATAGGGGAAATGGCAATAACCATAGAAACAGAGGTACCAACAATGGCCAGAGAAGTAATTATAGGAATAGGGGTAATCAAAATAATGTAACCCAGCAGAATAACAACACTGCCAACGAACACAATGTTCAACAAAATTTAAACGGGTAATGGCTGAGTCTGGAGTAGTCGGTCTGACTCATGAGAAGCCGAACGACAAAACCCCCTCTGTATATAATGTTTTCTCACCATCAGCATGCAGTCTCCCTACTGCAAGGATTGCTGTCGGTGATATTTTTATTACTGCACTGTGTGATACGGGATCAGGTATCAATTTAATTTCTCGACAGGGATTGTGTTTATTCCCAGGTGTCAAAACTGAGACATGCAATGTACCCATTCTAACTGTGACAGGTGAATGTGTCCCTCTCACTGAGAAAGTTAAGTTATCTTTCAATTTCAGTAATGTCAGCTGCCAAGCTGAATTTTTTGTAGTAGCAGGTAAACTCGCTGATGAATTTACTGCTATTTTAGGTATGCCCTTTTTGAGTGAGTACAAGGCTATCATCAGGTGTAGTGACAAATCTATTAGTCTTGGTATTAATGAGCAAACTTTTTGTAAATATGTTCCAAAAATTTCAGAATGTCATGTAAATATTAAACCGCCAATTATTGTAAATAACAAAATTTCTTGCCTTAAAAATGTGTCATGTCAAACTGAGGGTAATGTAGAATGTTTTTCTAATGTTAGTAATATCTCTGAGAAGAATAAGAACAGTGAGAACAATTGTATGGTAGTAAAAGCCAAAGTAAGGGGTAGTAGAGAACAAATAGAGATTCGAGATAGTGAAAAATGTAAGCGAAGATAAAAATAATGTGATTTTAGATAAATGTGAAAGTAATGATAACAATTCTTCTGTTCAAAAATCTTCTGAAAATGTTTCACAGTTAGGAAATGTTAATAATACAAATGATCAGGATACTCTCAGTAATATATGTAGGGATAAATTAAATGAAAATAAGGCGATTGGTACAGATAATGTACATGAAAATAATATTTCTGATCTTAATGTAAATACTGTCAGGGAAGTGAAAAATAAGAATAGTGAAAATGAAATCAATGTCCCTGTATGCCAAGTGATTTGTAATGATAGCGAAAAGTCACAATCTAATGATGTCGAAACTGAAGTAAGTGATACATGTGAAAAGTCGAAGATTATTAAAATTAGTTTTGCTGTTTTGAAAAATTTAGTAACTATCCCCCCCCCCCAATCTAAAATTTTAGCTCAAGTAAACTGCTCGAGAAGTAATTTTATCGATAATAATGATGTTGTTATTTTGGAACCCCTAGTGCAAAAATTTGGTAATGGTGTTCTAACCTCTAGAACAATCTGTTCTCAGGAACACGGGTTATATATTTCATTTGCTAACTTTTCGGATGATGAGGTTACTTTGAATAAGGGAATGAGGGTTGCTAAAATTCAAAAATGCATCGATGACTCTGAGTGTAATTCTAGTAATTGTAATTATGCCCTTAATGTTAATGTGCCCACTCCACTAGCTGATTTTGATCATGCTGATCTCAGCTGGAGTTCAGATATTAATCTTGACCATTTAGACCCCCCTCTTAAACTTAAAATGCAGGATTTTCTTAATAAAAATAAAGATGTATTTGCAGAATCAGTCCTAGACTTGCCCGGCTGTGACACTATTCCCCATGTAATAAATTTAACTTCTGATAAACCTGTAAAATGTAAAGCCTATAGAGTTCCCCATAATCTTAAACAAGAAATGAAAGATCAATTAGATATCCTGTTAAAAGCTAATATAATATCCCCCTCCATTTCTGAATTTGCGGCCCCAGTCATTTTGGTTAAGAAAGCAGACGGATCTTATAGATTGGCTGTCGATTTTAGAAAATTAAACAAAAATTTAGTTAAAGATGCATACCCCATCCCTAATATCACAGATTCGGTTGATGCACTATCCGGTTCAAATTTCTTTTCTACACTTGATTTAACAAGTGGCTTTTTCCAGCAAGTTGTGCGTCCTGAGGACAGACACAAAACAGCAATCATAACTCATAAAGGACTATTTGAGTGGTCGAGAAATTGTTTTGGCTTATCAAACTCAGGAAATTCTTTTCAACGACTCATGAGTGCAATATTTGGAGATCTGGGAAATATGGGAATTCTTGTCTATATAGATGATATTGTTATTGCTAGCAAAGATGTAGAGTCCCATCTTGAAAAATTAACAACTGTTTTTGATAGACTTCGCCAGCATAATTTAAAATTAAAACCCAGTAAATGCCTTTTTCTATCAGATAAAATTAAATATTTAGGATTTGAAATCCATAAAGGTAAAGTCTCACCCATTAATAAAATTATAGAAGTAATTGAAAAATTTCAACCCCCTGATACCCGCAAAGCAGTTAGATCTTTTATTGGTACAATTTCATTTTACAGGAGATTTATCCCTGATTTTTCTAAACGAGCTAAAAACTTAATTGAATTAACCAAAGATAATGGTCGTTTTTCATGGAACCCTGCAGCGCAAGCAGAATTCGAAGATTTAAAAGCTGCTTTAATTTCTAAGCCATGTATTGCCCTCCCTGATTTTTCGAAGGAATTTTATCTTTATACTGATGCGAGTGGTGAAGCTTTAGGCGCAGTTTTATCTCAACTGGATGATAACAACTTTTTACACCCTGTGGCTTTTGCCAGCAGAAAGTTGAAGGACCCTGAAACAAGGTACTCAGCCACAGAAAGGGAACTTTTAGCTGTTGTCTGGGCAACCGCCCATTTTAAGTGTTACCTAGCTAACACCCACTTCTTTATTTTCACTGATCATGCCCCCCTAACTTATATGCTTAAAATTCAGGACCCAACTTCTCGTATGGCAAAGTGGATTTGCACCTTATCGGATTTTACTTTTTCAATTAAATTTATCAAGGGCAAATGCAACAGTGTTGCGGATTTTCTTTCTAGATACACTACTTCTAATGAAATCTCTGTAAATACAGTAAGCTGAAATTTTTGTGTACAAATAGCAAAGGAGAATGTTTTTATGCCCCAAACTGATCTTCTTGAAAAAATCCAAAAACTTCAAAAGACTGACAAAAAGTGTTGCCAAATTGCTCAGAAGCTAGATCAAGGAGTGGATATAGCACCAAAGTACATGAAATTTTTCTTCCGAGATGATCTCTTGATGTGCGAGGACACTCGAGACTCTCCCATTTTAAATAAATTGCCCAAACTGGTGGTGCCAAAAGAACTAATCCCCCAAGTGTTCGCACTAACACATGATTCTCTAGCAGCTTGTCATCAAGCCTTCCAGAAAACTATTGATCGCATTCGCGAAAATTTTTACTGGCCAGGTATGTCTGCAGATGTCAAGCATCTAGTAGAATCTTGTATTAGTTGCCAACAAAGAAGAGCTTATCGACCTAAACATCTAGCCCCTTTGCAGAGAATGCCAACACCAGAATTTCCATTGGCGAAAGTGAATTTCGATATAATTGGTCCTTTACCAACAACCTTTTCGGGTAACAAGTTCATCGTGACATATATCGATGCTTTTTCTAAGTGGCCTGAAGCATATGCTGTATCCTCTATCACCTCAGACGTTGTAGCGGATACTCTAGCAGACTTCGTTTCAAGGTACGGTGCTCCTAGCTATATTGTTTCCGACAAGGGTAGAAATCTTATATCAGAAGCCATTGAGAGAGTCTATAAAAACTTTGGAATGAAACATATTCACACGTCAGCTTACCACCCAGCAGGAAATTCTCAGATTGAACGTCAAAACAGAACCTTAATTAATGCCCTATGCCATGTTGTCAATGAAAATCAGTCGGACTGGGATACAAAATTAAAATTTGCTCTTTTAGCTCTCAGGACAGCCGTGCATTCTTCTACAAAATTAACTCCAGCTGCAGTAATGTTTGGCAGAAACTTAAATCTCCCCTATAAACTTTTTTCCACCCCCCAAACTTTAAATTATAATGACGCCCCCACCTATTGTGAACTTTTATTCCCTGCTTTGAAGAAAGTGTATGCTGAAGTGCACAGTAGTTTGGTGGAAGTTTCAGAAAAGCAAGAAAAATACAGAGAAAAAACTGCTGTTTCTAAGAATCTTAAAATAGGTGATTCAGTTTGGCTCTTTACACCAGCTGTTAAACCAGGACAATGTAAAAAACTATCTAAATTTAATAATGGTCCCTATACAATAACTGAAAAAATAAATGAGGTAAATTTTAAAATCGCCCTCCAATCAAATTTAAAATTAACGCAAGTGGTACACGTCGATAGGCTGACTGAATTTAAAAACAGGCATGTTGATTTCGAAACAAATGACCAACTGCCGCAGCGTCAATTCGATGATCAATCGAATATTCAGAATCCAACTACTCCCATTCACCAATCGATTAACGATAACCCAGAACGGCGGACGAAACGCGCGTTTATCATACCTACAGCATCAGCAGTAAACAGAGATGAAGCATTGCCCATGCAATCAACAGCCAACACTTTGCCTTCACTAGCCACCAGCAACGAACCCCTTTCCCCCTCTCTTCCTTCAGCCGAGTTCGAGAACTCACGAGCTGAAACCACCCCCTCCCCCTCCACGGCTGAAAATCCAGTTACGGACACGCCAGTTATCGCGACAGCTAACGAAGTTGTTGAAGCTCAATCCTCTGATATTCCTTCAACCAGTCGTATTCCGACTTTAATCGAATCTCAGCGCAAACCGACTGATTCGATTTCTTCGTCCAGAAATACTTATGGATTCAGGAACAGGGACAAGCGTCCCAATTATAAACTTTAAGTTGTATTAGTATTGTATTTTTATTTAATAACCTTATATTTTGTTTGTATAATGTATATAGATAGTCTAGAGTTAGTTTTTATTGTATTTTAACCTGTAAAATAAGCTTTTTAGAGTACTTGTATCGTTTGTTTTGGTTAGCGGTAGCGATCTGAGCGGTTGTGTTTTCATCACATTTAATGTTCTATATAGCTAATTTTAGTGTAAATAAGGTATATTTAGATAGTTATAGTGCAAATAACCTCTCCGCAGGTATATTTTTGGAATTATGTTATGTTTTTCTCGATTTTTGGGTAATTTCGAGACTTTGTAAATTTTTTGTGCATTTTGAAAATGGGAATCCAATTTTTTCCCCCTTTTTTTTATTGTAGTACTCCCTGTTTATGTAATACGATAGTATTCATCGATTTGCATATTATTTATATTTTAATTGATGTTCTAGTTAAGTTCTCAGTATATGAGTATAAGTGGATTTACAGGATAATACTATATTTGAGGGAACTATTAATTTTACTCATTACTAGATATAATATGTAGGTATTTCGTAGTGTAAGGTAGTATTAGTGTACTATTTTGTGTATATATTTTTTTTTACCTGAAAATTTTTGAGGTTATTAATTTTGTTCTTGAGTTACATTACTTCATTAAAGTATAGTGGTGTGGTTTTATTGAAAAATTTATAAAATTTTGTCTAGTTCTGTGCTATTTTTCCTTTTTTTTAAAGGATTTCTTTTGTCAAAATTTTTATTTTTTACTGTATAAATTAAGTTTCTGATGGTGATAAGCTTCACCATAGCTTTTGGGTCTTCTTCGCCCCATTATGCTTTTATTTTGGCAATTGTTTATAGCACAGATAAATGGGTTGCTCTTCCTATATGCACAGTGTCGCTGTAAGTGCATATGTAAATAACTTACTTCATAGTTTCAACTTGCATATCAATCGACTGGAGAAAGTGTTTCTCAATTTTTACACATTGATACAATTCGTGTTAACTGAATTTTAATTAGTGAAATGTATTTTATTGTGAATTAACTGTATATTGTGCAGATTACCTTTTACCCATTTTTATTCTTTTTGTTTGTGTTTTTATATGCATATACATTACTAGTTAGTATGTTTTTATATATCTGTGTACATCGAGCTAACAATTTATACCTATATTGATATGCATTATTATTGTAATGGATTTGGCGATTCTTTCGATTGGCAATGTTCTCTCCCAAATTTTTATTTGGCTTAAAAAAAAAAAATATTTTGGCAATTTTCAAAATTTTTTTTTGTGGTTTAGCAAACAGTGTTCAGGTAAATACTTTGAATGGAACCTTCCCGATTGATAAGGTTAGTGGTGACAAAAGCATTGTCCAGTCTTGTGTTCATCTTTTAATTTTTTTGTTATTCTACAGGTGTGTCTAGGGATTTTGTTGACAAGTGAGGAGAGTTTTGTGTATGCAAACTCAGGTTATGCATTTCGGACTGTATGCCTTGAGGGGTAGGCTTGCTAAGTGTTTCTTGATAATTCTTCGAACCGAAGTCTGGTTTGTTTGAAATGTTAGGCCCCATTTAGTGATCTCTCCCGCATCCATTGAATTTTTACTCGCACTTTTTACTTAAAAAACAAAATTTTTTTTTATTTTTCAAAAAATTGTGTTTTTTAAATAGAGACGGGGGATTCTTGTTAGAGGTAATTTAATCTAAATTTTTATATTTATATTTTCATTAATATCTTAAAACATTTCTTTTTTATAAACTCATTCTATTGTGATAATTTTTATATTTATATTTTCATTAATATCTTAAAATATTTCTTTTTTATAAACTCATTCTATTGTGATATTTAATCAAACCCCCTCCTCTTTTTTCTTATTTTTCTTAAACATTATTAATTAAAACTCTTATTTTCAAAATCCAAACATCTGTATTTTTCTGTAAGTCAAGACCACCCAGGATCTTCCTTTTTCACTGTGAGATAGTTTTCCACGCAAACAACTTTTACTTGAATTTCTCACGTAATTTAAGGGATCGTAAATTCGAAACACACACAGGCAGATTGGATAAAGTACAAAAGGCCTTTATAAGAAGTCGTGAGAATAGCTGAAGCATTATTGTCAGTTGTATTGTGTGCAACTTTTATTACCCTCAGAAAAGAGAGTCATAAAACTATTTCGAAGGCTTGTTACGAAGATAACATCAACATATTGCTTTTCGATCGTTGTTTACGAAATAGCAGGTGCAAGTGTGCACGTGCTTTCTTTTTTTTTTTCGTGGGACCCAACAGACGGCTAATTTCCAGGAATTGAAGCTAGGATTTTTTCACCTAGTAACAACTCATCCAATAGGCGTGTTATTTTCTCCCCCCACTCAACCAATCAGCGTTGACCTTTTTTACCCCCTGGTACAGCGTTACCAAGGAAACGGGGAGCTAGTTAGTAGAGGCAGTCATGTTTTGAAGCGCGGATAGTTTGGGTGTGTGAGGGTGAAGGGTTCCTTCCCCCACCCCGCCGGTTAGGCAGTGGCGAAATTTTCGAGAGAGAGGCACTCTTCGTGATGATCGAGGCAGAATGGAGGAATGAAATAGTATTTACCTAGGCATCTCCACCGAGTGTTAGATTTTTTTTCTAACAAGTGAAGTACGGTCAGTCTAGGAGGAGAGATAGCAAGAAGCAGTTTTTGGAGAGAGATGCACGCAGAAGTAATTACATATTACGCTGGGTAATATAGATAGTAAATACAACTTGGAGTGGTAGTAATACCATGGTATATGCATGATGCGGCTCAGAAGTGTATAATCGTGAGAAACTTTGTAGCGCGTGCTATGGATTTGAGGAACCCAGCGAAGACGATCGTGAAAAGATTGATTAATGTTCGAGTGTTTGGCGCCGGTCTTGTGTCCATTATAAGTTCTGAGGAAGATCATCGATATAACAGTATTCTCTGTTAAGGATCTTTCGTCGTGCAGCTCGTTGGAAGTTATCTGAAAGTGACTGCGATCGTCTATTCACCAACCAGGCGTTTTCCAAAAGCGTCCCACACGAGGATGAGCCCCTTTTGGTGTCCTAAAAAATGACATTGTATCCATTAACTTGGCTGTAAGGTTGAAAGATATAATAGACTTTCATGTAGCCGTTATGAACAAGTCGTTGTGAAAGCCTTTTTTTACGGGTCCAAATTCTTAGACTGGTATTTCAAATTGCGAGTGCAAACAGAGAACGATAAGGTTGCCAAGAATGACTTGTCAATTAGTAGTCCATAAATCTTCATTTATGATAATCGGTAGTGTATATCAGTTATGCCCATTCTGCTGCTGAAATGTGAGTAAAAAAAAATATCTTGTTTTATTATTATTGTTTGCGTTAATGATATTGATTACTTAATTATATAAATTATTTACTTATGTTTTAACGAAGGATTAACAAACAATCTAAAATGCTGCCTGTTAATAAATTTTGTTGTGTAGTAAATTCCTTCTCTGTTTTTTTTACCTTATTAATTTTTTTTTTGTCATTTCAATAAGATTCACCTTCAGTAATTTTACTTTTTGTTAATCATTAAAATTTAATAGGGAATACTATATATAGTTGGAATTATCAGTTTAAAATGCACAGTAATCTTTAACTCAATTTCTCTAATTGATTTGAGTACTTACTCTAGTAAAAACTTAAGATTTAATTAAAGTAAATTATTGTATTCTCTAGTCATGAAATTTCTAAATATTATCTTCAAGCATCAAATCTAATAAAAAAATAAGCTACTGATTTACTGGATGTTGAAATTTACTTAATCACTTGAAACCTTTTACTATTCTTTAATTAATTACAGGACATACATGTCTGATTTAATATATATAAAGTAATTTTAATATTTTAATTTAAAGTCTTGTGAGAAGTGTTTTATTGTAATGAACTACTTATTCAAAATTTAATTATTTATTAATGGTCTCATAAACAATGATTAATCTATACGATCACAGCTTCAGTGTTGTGAATTCTTGGAATTAATTTTGCATTTTTTTTATATTTGTCAAATATTATTCTGTTTAACCTATATCATCAATTTTATACCTACCCTTTTTGTACTTTCTTTAAAAGAAAGATTTTGTCCCCTTTATTCCAAAATTTTCACTTAGTCAAAATTATTATGTCTATGAAAATTCCTTGTTGTTACCCTTCATATTAATTCTTGAATTCAAAATGCTGATTGTTGGGGAATTGGATGTAGTGCAAATTGAGAATCTTGTCAGTGCTTTTAAATGATTAATTCTTATACTATTTTGAATTCAAAACTTAGAATTCAAGTAATTTTAAAATTCTTTAAACTTTAATTGTTTCTGTTTAATTTAATCCATTTACTTTTTTTCTAAATTTATTTTAGTTTGAGAATAACTTTGTAAATGTGCATATTGACAGGATTCATTTCAATTTTTAGTCATAGGTAATTTGCACTTATTCAAATTTTAGCAAAAGGTAATAATACCTAAGCAAGTAAACAAAACCCCCAACAAAGAATTGATGCCGTGACACTTACCTGTGTGGCACAATTCAAATTTTTAATGTTTATTTGTGTATACTTAAAGTTCAGGGTATAAGGCAACTATTTTTTTTTTCAAAATGTATTGTGCATTATGTCTTTGAGTATATGTTATGAAGTGTTAACCCTCATATCTGTGCTGTTCAATTTTTTTTCATAATACCCCACCCGCACTGAATTTTTAGAAATTTTAACATACCTTTCCCATTTGTTTATATTTATTTGCAATTGATTATATATATTGACAAAGGCGACTAGTGTATACATGGGTGTAGCTCTCAGTAATTTTATTTAGATTTTGCATTTGTGTAAATTTTTTTTTACCTTTGCTTAAGGTTTATGTAGGGTTAATTATAAATTTTTTTTTATCGCTGAATTTTTTGTTGTCAAAACATTTTATAAATATGGCGGAGACCCTTACCAAGGAGATGGCTGAGTTGCAGAAGAAATCGTCTTTGATGGATAATTTATCCAACATCCCACCTTTTAGCGGGGACTCTACTATATCCTTTTCCGATTTTATTGAAAAGTTCACAGATATTTCCACCTTCTTTAACTGGGATGAAAAAGAAAAAATTTTCGCCCTGTTTAACAGACTGTCAGGGAAAGCAGCCAAATTAATTAAGGCTAATAAAGGCAAAAATTATAAGGAATTAGTGGAAATTATACAAGACAGATTCACGGAGCAGGAGTCGCCAGATGTGGCATTATCGAAGTTTCTTAACTTCAAACAGACGCCTTCAATGTCTGTACAAGATTTTTTCGACAGAGCCTCTGATCTGTCACGCAGAGCTCTTGTCATCGATGGAATTGCTGAGGGCATTGTAAATAAAAGTAGAGATGCTATACTGCACTCTATGCTTCTAGGTAACCTATCTCCAGAAATTCGGAAGGGTGTCATTTCAAAAGATCCAAAGACCCCTGAGGAAATACTAACGTTTGCCTTACTTGAAGAAAAGGCTTGTAGGAGTGTTAACCCCTTCTACAGCTATGAACCAGCAAACATTGCCCCCCAGGTCCCCTAAGGTGTAGCATGTGCTGCTGTTTACCCCCCTATACCCCAGGTTAGCCATCCCAACCGTGAAATTATAGAACTCCAAACAAAAATGGAACTCCTGGCGGCTAAAATTGATAGTCTTGTTATGCAACAACCAGCTGCAGCGAGACCACCAGTCCAGGAAAATGTCCAGTACAACCCTTTTTTCTGTTTTGGATGTGGCGACCCCAAACATTTTTTTCAGGACTGCCCCCAAAACCCCAGAAATCAAGGTTGGCAAAATTATAACGAAAATCCCTATGGTCGTAGAGGTATGGCCAGACCTAACAATAACTACAGAGGCAGTTATAGTAACAGGGGATATCAGAATCAAAGAAACTATAGGGGAAATGGCAATAACCATAGAAACAGAGGTACCAACAATGGCCAGAGAAGTAATTATAGGAATAGGGGTAATCAAAATAATGTAACCCAGCAGAATAACAACACTGCCAACGAACACAATGTTCAACAAAATTTAAACGGGTAATGGCTGAGTCTGGAGTAGTCGGTCTGACTCATGAGAAGCCGAACGACAAAACCCCCTCTGTATATAATGTTTTCTCACCATCAGCATGCAGTCTCCCTACTGCAAGGATTGCTGTCGGTGATATTTTTATTACTGCACTGTGTGATACGGGATCAGGTATCAATTTAATTTCTCGACAGGGATTGTGTTTATTCCCAGGTGTCAAAACTGAGACATGCAATGTACCCATTCTAACTGTGACAGGTGAATGTGTCCCTCTCACTGAGAAAGTTAAGTTATCTTTCAATTTCAGTAATGTCAGCTGCCAAGCTGAATTTTTTGTAGTAGCAGGTAAACTCGCTGATGAATTTACTGCTATTTTAGGTATGCCCTTTTTGAGTGAGTACAAGGCTATCATCAGGTGTAGTGACAAATCTATTAGTCTTGGTATTAATGAGCAAACTTTTTGTAAATATGTTCCAAAAATTTCAGAATGTCATGTAAATATTAAACCGCCAATTATTGTAAATAACAAAATTTCTTGCCTTAAA
The DNA here is from genome assembly GCA_963931845.1 of Maratus michaelseni. Lineage (NCBI taxonomy): Eukaryota > Metazoa > Arthropoda > Arachnida > Araneae > Salticidae > Maratus > Maratus michaelseni. The sequence continues at coordinate 106,900,133 of OZ007599.1, read as the reverse complement.
AATGTGTCATGTCAAACTGAGGGTAATGTAGAATGTTTTTCTAATGTTAGTAATATCTCTGAGAAGAATAAGAACAGTGAGAACAATTGTATGGTAGTAAAAGCCAAAGTAAGGGGTAGTAGAGAACAAATAGAGATTCGAGATAGTGAAAAATGTAGTAGCGAAGATAAAAATAATGTGATTTTAGATAAATGTGAAAGTAATGATAACAATTCTTCTGTTCAAAAATCTTCTGAAAATGTTTCACAGTTAGGAAATGTTAATAATACAAATGATCAGGATACTCTCAGTAATATATGTAGGGATAAATTAAATGAAAATAAGGCGATTGGTACAGATAATGTACATGAAAATAATATTTCTGATCTTAATGTAAATACTGTCAGGGAAGTGAAAAATAAGAATAGTGAAAATGAAATCAATGTCCCTGTATGCCAAGTGATTTGTAATGATAGCGAAAAGTCACAATCTAATGATGTCGAAACTGAAGTAAGTGATACATGTGAAAAGTCGAAGATTATTAAAATTAGTTTTGCTGTTTTGAAAAATTTAGTAACTATCCCCCCTCAATCTAAAATTTTAGCTCAAGTAAACTGCTCGAGAAGTAATTTTATCGATAATAATGATGTTGTTATTTTGGAACCCCTAGTGCAAAAATTTGGTAATGGTGTTCTAACCTCTAGAACAATCTGTTCTCAGGAACACGGGTTATATATTTCATTTGCTAACTTTTCGGATGATGAGGTTACTTTGAATAAGGGAATGAGGGTTGCTAAAATTCAAAAATGCATCGATGACTCTGAGTGTAATTCTAGTAATTGTAATTATGCCCTTAATGTTAATGTGCCCACTCCACTAGCTGATTTTGATCATGCTGATCTCAGCTGGAGTTCAGATATTAATCTTGACCATTTAGACACCCCTCTTAAACTTAAAATGCAGGATTTTCTTAATAAAAATAAAGATGTGTTTGCAGCATCAGTCCTAGACTTGCCCGGCTGTGACACTATTCCCCATGTAATAAATTTAACTTCTGATAAACCTGTAAAATGTAAAGCCTATAGAGTTCCCCATAATCTTAAACAAGAAATGAAAGATCAATTAGATATCCTGTTAAAAGCTAATATAATATCCCCCTCCATTTCTGAATTTGCGGCCCCAGTCATTTTGGTTAAGAAAGCAGACGGATCTTATAGATTGGCTGTCGATTTTAGAAAATTAAACAAAAATTTAGTTAAAGATGCATACCCCATCCCTAATATCACAGATTCGGTTGATGCACTATCCGGTTCAAATTTCTTTTCTACACTTGATTTAACAAGTGGCTTTTTCCAGCAAGTTGTGCGTCCTGAGGACAGACACAAAACAGCAATCATAACTCATAAAGGACTATTTGAGTGGTCGAGAAATTGTTTTGGCTTATCAAACTCAGGAAATTCTTTTCAACGACTCATGAGTGCAATATTTGGAGATCTGGGAAATATGGGAATTCTTGTCTATATAGATGATATTGTTATTGCTAGCAAAGATGTAGAGTCCCATCTTGAAAAATTAACAACTGTTTTTGATAGACTTCGCCAGCATAATTTAAAATTAAAACCCAGTAAATGCCTTTTTCTATCAGATAAAATTAAATATTTAGGATTTGAAATCCATAAAGGTAAAGTCTCACCCATTAATAAAATTATAGAAGTAATTGAAAAATTTCAACCCCCTGATACCCGCAAAGCAGTTAGATCTTTTATTGGTACAATTTCATTTTACAGGAGATTTATCCCTGATTTTTCTAAACGAGCTAAAAACTTAATTGAATTAACCAAAGATAATGGTCGTTTTTCATGGAACCCTGCAGCGCAAGCAGAATTCGAAGATTTAAAAGCTGCTTTAATTTCTAAGCCATGTATTGCCCTCCCTGATTTTTCGAAGGAATTTTATCTTTATACTGATGCGAGTGGTGAAGCTTTAGGCGCAGTTTTATCTCAACTGGATGATAACAACTTTTTACACCCTGTGGCTTTTGCCAGCAGAAAGTTGAAGGACCCTGAAACAAGGTACTCAGCCACAGAAAGGGAACTTTTAGCTGTTGTCTGGGCAACCGCCCATTTTAAGTGTTACCTAGCTAACACCCACTTCTTTATTTTCACTGATCATGCCCCCCTAACTTATATGCTTAAAATTCAGGACCCAACTTCTCGTATGGCAAAGTGGATTTGCACCTTATCGGATTTTACTTTTTCAATTAAATTTATCAAGGGCAAATGCAACAGTGTTGCGGATTTTCTTTCTAGATACACTACTTCTAATGAAATCTCTGTAAATACAGTAAGCTGAAATTTTTGTGTACAAATAGCAAAGGAGAATGTTTTTATGCCCCAAACTGATCTTCTTGAAAAAATCCAAAAACTTCAAAAGACTGACAAAAAGTGTTGCCAAATTGCTCAGAAGCTAGATCAAGGAGTGGATATAGCACCAAAGTACATGAAATTTTTCTTCCGAGATGATCTCTTGATGTGCGAGGACACTCGAGACTCTCCCATTTTAAATAAATTGCCCAAACTGGTGGTGCCAAAAGAACTAATCCCCCAAGTGTTCGCACTAACACATGATTCTCTAGCAGCTTGTCATCAAGCCTTCCAGAAAACTATTGATCGCATTCGCGAAAATTTTTACTGGCCAGGTATGTCTGCAGATGTCAAGCATCTAGTAGAATCTTGTATTAGTTGCCAACAAAGAAGAGCTTATCGACCTAAACATCTAGCCCCTTTGCAGAGAATGCCAACACCAGAATTTCCATTGGCGAAAGTGAATTTCGATATAATTGGTCCTTTACCAACAACCTTTTCGGGTAACAAGTTCATCGTGACATATATCGATGCTTTTTCTAAGTGGCCTGAAGCATATGCTGTATCCTCTATCACCTCAGACGTTGTAGCGGATACTCTAGCAGACTTCGTTTCAAGGTACGGTGCTCCTAGCTATATTGTTTCCGACAAGGTTAGAAATCTTATATCAGAAGCCATTGAGAGAGTCTATAAAAACTTTGGAATGAAACATATTCACACGTCAGCTTACCACCCAGCAGGAAATTCTCAGATTGAACGTCAAAACAGAACCTTAATTAATGCCCTATGCCATGTTGTCAATGAAAATCAGTCGGACTGGGATACAAAATTAAAATTTGCTCTTTTAGCTCTCAGGACAGCCGTGCATTCTTCTACAAAATTAACTCCAGCTGCAGTAATGTTTGGCAGAAACTTAAATCTCCCCTATAAACTTTTTTCCACCCCCCAAACTTTAAATTATAATGACGCCCCCACCTATTGTGAACTTTTATTCCCTGCTTTGAAGAAAGTGTATGCTGAAGTGCACAGTAGTTTGGTGGAAGTTTCAGAAAAGCAAGAAAAATACAGAGAAAAAACTGCTGTTTCTAAGAATCTTAAAATAGGTGATTCAGTTTGGCTCTTTACACCAGCTGTTAAACCAGGACAATGTAAAAAACTATCTAAATTTAATAATGGTCCCTATACAATAACTGAAAAAATAAATGAGGTAAATTTTAAAATCGCCCTCCAATCAAATTTAAAATTAACGCAAGTGGTACACGTCGATAGGCTGACTGAATTTAAAAACAGGCATGTTGATTTCGAAACAAATGACCAACTGCCGCAGCGTCAATTCGATGATCAATCGAATATTCAGAATCCAACTACTCCCATTCACCAATCGATTAACGATAACCCAGAACGGCGGACGAAACGCGCGTTTATCATACCTACAGCATCAGCAGTAAACAGAGATGAAGCATTGCCCATGCAATCAACAGCCAACACTTTGCCTTCACTAGCCACCAGCAACGAACCCCTTTCCCCCTCTCTTCCTTCAGCCGAGTTCGAGAACTCACGAGCTGAAACCACCCCCTCCCCCTCCACGGCTGAAAATCCAGTTACGGACACGCCAGTTATCGCGACAGCTAACGAAGTTGTTGAAGCTCAATCCTCTGATATTCCTTCAACCAGTCGTATTCCGACTTTAATCGAATCTCAGCGCAAACCGACTGATTCGATTTCTTCGTCCAGAAATACTTATGGATTCAGGAACAGGGACAAGCGTCCCAATTATAAACTTTAAGTTGTATTAGTATTGTATTTTTATTTAATAACCTTATATTTTGTTTGTATAATGTATATAGATAGTCTAGAGTTAGTTTTTATTGTATTTTAACCTGTAAAATAAGCTTTTTAGAGTACTTGTATCGTTTGTTTTGGTTAGCGGTAGCGATCTGAGCGGTTGTGTTTTCATCACATTTAATGTTCTATATAGCTAATTTTAGTGTAAATAAGGTATATTTAGATAGTTATAGTGCAAATAACCTCTCCGCAGGTATATTTTTGGAATTATGTTATGTTTTTCTCGATTTTTGGGTAATTTCGAGACTTTGTAAATTTTTTGTGCATTTTGAAAATGGGAATCCAATTTTTTCCCCCTTTTTTTTATTGTAGTACTCCCTGTTTATGTAATACGATAGTATTCATCGATTTGCATATTATTTATATTTTAATTGATGTTCTAGTTAAGTTCTCAGTATATGAGTATAAGTGGATTTACAGGATAATACTATATTTGAGGGAACTATTAATTTTACTCATTACTAGATATAATATGTAGGTATTTCGTAGTGTAAGGTAGTATTAGTGTACTATTTTGTGTATATATTTTTTTTTACCTGAAAATTTTTGAGGTTATTAATTTTGTTCTTGAGTTACATTACTTCATTAAAGTATAGTGGTGTGGTTTTATTGAAAAATTTATAAAATTTTGTCTAGTTCTGTGCTATTTTTCCTTTTTTTTAAAGGATTTCTTTTGTCAAAATTTTTATTTTTTACTGTATAAATTAAGTTTCTGATGGTGATAAGCTTCACCATAGCTTTTGGGTCTTCTTCGCCCCATTATGCTTTTATTTTGGCAATTGTTTATAGCACAGATAAATGGGTTGCTCTTCCTATATGCACAGTGTCGCTGTAAGTGCATATGTAAATAACTTACTTCATAGTTTCAACTTGCATATCAATCGACTGGAGAAAGTGTTTCTCAATTTTTACACATTGATACAATTCGTGTTAACTGAATTTTAATTAGTGAAATGTATTTTATTGTGAATTAACTGTATATTGTGCAGATTACCTTTTACCCATTTTTATTCTTTTTGTTTGTGTTTTTATATGCATATACATTACTAGTTAGTATGTTTTTATATATCTGTGTACATCGAGCTAACAATTTATACCTATATTGATATGCATTATTATTGTAATGGATTTGGCGATTCTTTCGATTGGCAATGTTCTCTCCCAAATTTTTATTTGGCTTAAAAAAAAAAAAATATTTTGGCAATTTTCAAAATTTTTTTTTGTGGTTTAGCAAACAGTGTTCAGGTAAATACTTTGAATGGAACCTTCCCGATTGATAAGGTTAGTGGTGACAAAAGCATTGTCCAGTCTTGTGTTCATCTTTTAATTTTTTTGTTATTCTACAGGTGTGTCTAGGGATTTTGTTGACAAGTGAGGAGAGTTTTGTGTATGCAAACTCAGGTTATGCATTTCGGACTGTATGCCTTGAGGGGTAGGCTTGCTAAGTGTTTCTTGATAATTCTTCGAACCGAAGTCTGGTTTGTTTGAAATGTTAGGCCCCATTTAGTGATCTCTCCCGCATCCATTGAATTTTTACTCGCACTTTTTACTTAAAAAACAAAATTTTTTTTTATTTTTCAAAAAATTGTGTTTTTTAAATAGAGACGGGGGATTCTTGTTAGAGGTAATTTAATCTAAATTTTTATATTTATATTTTCATTAATATCTTAAAACATTTCTTTTTTATAAACTCATTCTATTGTGATAATTTTTATATTTATATTTTCATTAATATCTTAAAATATTTCTTTTTTATAAACTCATTCTATTGTGATATTTAATCAAACCCCCCTCCTCTTTTTTCTTATTTTTCTTAAACATTATTAATTAAAACTCTTATTTTCAAAATCCAAACATCTGTATTTTTCTGTAAGTCAAGACCACCCAGGATCTTCCTTTTTCACTGTGAGATAGTTTTCCACGCAAACAACTTTTACTTGAATTTCTCACGTAATTTAAGGGATCGTAAATTCGAAACACACACAGGCAGATTGGATAAAGTACAAAAGGCCTTTATAAGAAGTCGTGAGAATAGCTGAAGCATTATTGTCAGTTGTATTGTGTGCAACTTTTATTACCCTCAGAAAAGAGAGTCATAAAACTATTTCGAAGGCTTGTTACGAAGATAACATCAACATATTGCTTTTCGATCGTTGTTTACGAAATAGCAGGTGCAAGTGTGCACGTGCTTTCTTTTTTTTTTTCGTGGGACCCAACAGACGGCTAATTTCCAGGAATTGAAGCTAGGATTTTTTCACCTAGTAACAACTCATCCAATAGGCGTGTTATTTTCTCCCCCCACTCAACCAATCAGCGTTGACCTTTTTTACCCCCTGGTACAGCGTTACCAAGGAAACGGGGAGCTAGTTAGTAGAGGCAGTCATGTTTTGAAGCGCGGATAGTTTGGGTGTGTGAGGGTGAAGGGTTCCTTCCCCCACCCCGCCGGTTAGGCAGTGGCGAAATTTTCGAGAGAGAGGCACTCTTCGTGATGATCGAGGCAGAATGGAGGAATGAAATAGTATTTACCTAGGCATCTCCACCGAGTGTTAGATTTTTTTTCTAACAAGTGAAGTACGGTCAGTCTAGGAGGAGAGATAGCAAGAAGCAGTTTTTGGAGAGAGATGCACGCAGAAGTAATTACATATTACGCTGGGTAATATAGATAGTAAATACAACTTGGAGTGGTAGTAATACCATGGTATATGCATGATGCGGCTCAGAAGTGTATAATCGTGAGAAACTTTGTAGCGCGTGCTATGGATTTGAGGAACCCAGCGAAGACGATCGTGAAAAGATTGATTAATGTTCGAGTGTTTGGCGCCGGTCTTGTGTCCATTATAAGTTCTGAGGAAGATCATCGATATAACAGTATTCTCTGTTAAGGATCTTTCGTCGTGCAGCTCGTTGGAAGTTATCTGAAAGTGACTGCGATCGTCTATTCACCAACCAGGCGTTTTCCAAAAGCGTCCCACACGAGGATGAGCCCCTTTTGGTGTCCTAAAAAATGACATTGTATCCATTAACTTGGCTGTAAGGTTGAAAGATATAATAGACTTTCATGTAGCCGTTATGAACAAGTCGTTGTGAAAGCCTTTTTTTACGGGTCCAAATTCTTAGACTGGTATTTCAAATTGCGAGTGCAAACAGAGAACGATAAGGTTGCCAAGAATGACTTGTCAATTAGTAGTCCATAAATCTTCATTTATGATAATCGGTGTGACAAAGTGTATATCAGTTATGCCCATTCTGCTGCTGAAATGTGAGTAAAAAAAATATCTTGTTTTATTATTATTGTTTGCATTAATGATATTGATTACTTAATTATATAAATTATTTACTTATGTTTTAACGAAGGATTAACAAACAATCTAAAATGCTGCCTGTTAATAAATTTTGTTGTGTAGTAAATTCCTTCTCTGTTTTTTTTTTTTTTTTTACCTTATTAAATTTTTTTTTTGTCATTTCAATAAGATTCATCTTCAGTAATTTTACTTTTTGTTAATCATTAAAATTTAATAGGGAATACTATACATAATTGGAATTATCAGTTTAAAATGCACAGTAATCTTTAACTCAATTTCTCTAATTGATTTGAGTACTTACTCTAGTAAAAACTTAAGATTTAATTAAAGTAAATTATTGTATTCTCTAGTCATGAAATTTCTAAATATTATCTTCAAGCATCAAATCTAATAAAAAAATAAGCTACTGATTTACTGGATGTTGAAATTTACTTAATCACTTGAAACCTTTTACTATTCTTTAATTAATTACAGGACATACATGTCTGATTTAATATATATAAAGTAATTTTAATATTTTAATTTAAAGTCTTGTGAGAAGTGTTTTATTGTAATGAACTACTTATTCAAAATTTAATTATTTATTAATGGTCTCTTAAACAATGATTAATCTATACGATCACAGCTTCAGTGTTGTGAATTCTTGGAATTAATATTGCATTTTTTTTTATATTTGTCAAATATTATTCTGTTTAACCTATATCATCAATTTTATACCTACCCTTTTTGTACTTTCTTTAAAAGAAAGATTTTGTCCCCTTTATTCCAAAATTTTCAATTAGTCAAAATTATTATGTCTATGAAAATTCCTTGTTGTTACCCTTCATATTAATTCTTGAATTCAAAATGCTGATTGTTGGGGAATTGGATGCAGTGCAAATTGAGAATCTTGTCAGTGCTTTTAAATGATTAATTCTTATACTATTTTGAATTCAAAACTTAGAATTCAAGTAATTTTAAAATTCTTTAAACTTTAATTGTTTCTGTTTAATTTAATCCATTTACTTTTTTTCTAAATTTATTTTAGTTTGAGAATAACTTTGTAAATGTGCATATTGACAGGATTCATTTCAATTTTTAGTCATAGGTAATTTGCACTTATTCAAATTTTAGCAAAAGGTAATAGTACCTAAGCAAGAAACAAAAACCCCCAACAGTTTAAAGATATAGCTAGATCAGATGGTATAAACTATGTTAAAAAATGTAAAAATAAATTATTGGCAGACCCCATAATATAATATTTGTAACCTCTGGACGAGAGACGCAAAACGTTTGAACACTTAGTATATGGTAATATATGTCTAAAATGAAATTATCGATAAATGGTCACCAAATTCCATCGCTAATTAACTCTGAAAGCAGCATATAAACTTCTGAATTTTGATCAGCATTGCACAAAAATATCATTTGGTATTAGTATTCGGTACACCGTGCAAGGAAAATTATAAAGTCTAGTTAGAAAACACGTTCTTTTAAGTTTTAAGCCGTTGCTTTAAAAAAAAAATAAAATAAATAATTCATTCCCCGAACCCAAGAAAGGAATAGATACTCAGATGAGGAATGGAGGCAACAGCTTTACATATCAACACTTGCGCATGCGTGGCAACTCGTTTTCAGAGGGAAATACATTACAAGCCCTTGGGGAGAGGAGAGCAACTGATCTAACTGATCTTGACTCCCAATACGCGCATGCGCATTGGAGAGTCATAATAATATAGTCAGAGCGAGAGCAGGGAAATGCTGAAAGCGGCTTTCGCTTTGCTCTTTTCTCTCATATCACTAGGTCTGCTCAATTGTAAAGTAATACTACAATTACAATGAAATATGTGAAAATAAAATCTGTTTATAACAGAATCTTGTCTTAACCCTTTCAGGGGCAAGGCACTTCAATTACTAAAATGTTGAAATGAGTGGCACCAGAATTTACGAACAAATATATTTCCAAATAAAAAAAGGCTATACTCCATATACATAATAAACGGAAAATTTTGGTGACATTTGGGAATTTAAATTAAGTGGTTTCATAAACATACCACAACTCTTCCTTGAAAGGGTTAAATGACAAAATTACATGGTCTCAACAGACAGAATATGAACAATTGTATATGCTAAGACTGTATAAAGCGGAATATTTTCCGGTTCCTTTCAATTTCACAGGTTTTATTCGGCAAATATTTGACGTAGTTCAATATTACGTATTTAATGATTACATATTTTTAATTTTAAAATAAGTTCGCTATTACAAATTTAGTAAAGTTCTCTGTAAATTTACTTTTCGGAAGAGGGAGGGAGGGTGCCAAAATTCATGTTTGCCCCCTGTGGGAAAAAAAAAAACTTTCAGCCCTGGAATAATACACAGTTTATGAAACACCTTCTAATACAATACTATTAAAGTATAATTATGTATTTTTTTACAGGGTTTCATTTAATATCAGATTTTTTAAAATATCCAATATTTTGTTACATATTTATGTTTTCAAAATAGTCAACTTCTGACTTCTGCAGATAACAAATATTTTCAAACTTAATATAAATTAGAAACTAAAATATAGTGAACTTAATATTCTTAACAACTTTTTTTTTTTACTTCTGTCCGTCCGTCCGCATATAAAAACGCAAAAACTACCCAACCGAATGGTTTAAAATTTAAGATATATTATCTTTGCAGAATTTTGTCGAGACATTTCAAATTTTTTAAAAATCGAATCAAAACTTTAGATTTTATTAATAAAAACATTTATTAAGAAATTTGATTTTTTTTTTTTAAATCGGTGCTTTCTTTTTATAGGAGCTTTCGAAGTTTAATCGTCCAGCGACCGAGATGCTTATTTTATTACAGAAATTAATCTGCAGACGATATAATTCATTTCACAGAATTAGAAATCATCAAGATCTGAATATTTATATAGCTATAGTACGAACGCACCTCGTTTGTAACATTTGTCGTACAATTTCCAACTTGTTTATTCCCTAATATGTTGTGCAGTTTAAACTGAACAAAAGCAAAACCAAAATAGATTATTTTCTAATGAAGCTGTAAATAATTAATTTTCTAAATGAGACAGTTTATCTTACAGTGACTGTTCTGAATTAATAATGTTCACATAATTGTTGATTCTACATTTAAAAATTAAGCTTTAAACATAAAGCTTGGAAAAACTATTAGTTTTCATCATTACCTAAAAATATCACTACTTTGTCTACAGAAAGACACAGTCAATAACAGTTTAGAAATTCACTTACAGTTGTAGTGACTGAAAATTTCATGCACAAAAGTGCTTAATGTTTACATATACTTAAAGAATTGAATGTGGTTTTCATTTCATACAAGTTTTAACAATACATATTTAAAAGTTAATATAATTTACTAGATGTGTCAAGAAAGAGAAAATATTACTGAAACAAATCAGATATTTTGCAACTGAAAAGAGAAAACAAAAATGCAAACATTAAAGCTTTACATTAAAATTTGGTTCAAGTTGTTTTGTAAACAAAAGAAACATTACATGTTTATTTGCCAACATCAGATTTTAATAAAAATTTTGTACTAGAACGATGAATGCAGGTACAAAAATAATATTTAGATGTAGACTATGCAATACAAGAATCGTACTGTAATAAGATAAGACTTTGATTTGAATTGCTACTATTCTTGAGCATGTAAAAACAAAAACTATACTCATTCACCTCCTAGTTATAAAGGTATTATTATGTAAACATTGCTTAGTGAAAAACAGACAAACAGCACCAATGTATTGTATAAAGTGATAAATTACTAATGATAGAAAAAAATATAAAAGCTGAATAAGACTTTTAATTATGCAGAAATATGTAAACATTACGTAGCACAAAATTGTGAAAATTTACCAATGAAAGTTTTATTAAATGGTTATTTACGGTATGTTAATCATACCGTATTAGTTAATAATGATACTAGAAATGTTTAACTTAAAACACCAAGAAACGTAGTAATTACAGAAATTGAAAACGCTAAGGAAGGCCTTTAATTTAAACAGCCGAACCAAAGCATCCCCAAATTCAGTGAGCCGTTTCTTACCAACTGGCCTTTAAGCAAAGAGCAAAGCAAAACATAGTCGCCGCTTTCAGAACTTCCCTGCTCTCGCTCTGAGTATGTGACTCTCCAATGCGCATGCGCGTATCGGGAGTCAAGATCAGTTAGATCAGTTGCTCTCCTCACTAGACGGTAATCGCTGGGATGCTCGGGCTCTCGAGCAACCAATCACAGTGATTCGAAGCCAAAGCTTTGCCAACATGAGATAAAATGGTTATTTAGTAACCTTGCTTGGTGTTGTATAGCATAGGGTTGCGTTATATACAGAAGTAAATAAAACACATCTCTTTCGCTGAATTATCGTATCGTTGGAGTCCATTTCTAACAAAAGGCTGGCTGTATTTATAGATTTAAAGTTAATTTTTCATCTTTTTTTTCTCTGTAGATGTTTTCATACCTCTCTTTCTCATATAATTGTTGCAGGTTTTGCTTTAAGTAAAACATTTTCTACCACTTTACATTCAAAACCAGATAAACTGTGTTCGAAGCTGTCGCATTGTAATTTTTTCGATTTGCTGATGAGTATGTTCAATAGTTTTTAATTTTCTGCAATTCTTATTCAAACAACATGTTTTTATAAATGTAAGTGTACTAAGTCAAAATCCTTTCATACGATATCTCATTTATTGTTGTGTGTTTTATATGTGCATAGAAAATGGTAGTGTTCACTTCCCAAACAATATAATTATTCAATAAGGCTAATTTAAACTGAAGCTTGATAATGATTTCGCTTTGGTATGATTTTCCTTTATACATTCCATTGAAATAAAGTAACTCGATTCTGACCGTTTTTTTTTTAGAATGTATTAATAATATTTAATAACTTTCTAAAAAGCCAAACTTGATAGGAATGCTGTATTTTAACTTTTTCATTTTACTGTGAAAAAAAAAAAAAGTGCCATTGCACCTGCATACTATTCAAATAATTATTTTAGATTAAATTTTGCTCATATGATATATTAGTGAATTAATTTGTTACAGTACAGCTCTAAAAATGATTTAATATCTTTATTCTTTCTTTATTTTTTCTTCAACTACTATAATATTTATATGTAAAAGACTAAAATTTTAATCAAATCACTTCTTGGTTTAAAAGACCATACTGATTGATGCTTAAAAAAACTTTTTAAACCTTTTATTTTTCATAACAAATGTTTAATACTACATTATTTTCATAAGTTGTAAGATGAAATGTAATATTTCATTGAAGATACACAGTTTGGGACTAAGGATTTTGTTAATTTTGTGGTCATTGTTTTGTGTTCATTTTTAAACCTCGCCAGAATAGTTTTATCTTTGTGAAACAGCTATTTATATGTTCTGAATGCTGATAAAAATAGATATATTATGAAAATTTGAATTAATTCATTAAAGAACTATTTGTTTAATGAACAATTTTTGGAAATTATCCTCACTGTTAGAAATTTTTAATCAACAGTTAGTTTTAGAATATTCATTTTTCTATTTTAAAATATTTTCTTGAAACCTGCAATCAGTTAGAAGTTTTTGTTCACTTATAAAAGGATGTGACCTTAGAAAATTCCAATATCTATCTTCACAAGCAAGTAGGATGTAAAAAAAAAAAAAAAAAAAAAAACTTTTTTCAAAGGGATTTTTTTTTCTGATTTAAGATTTTTTTAAATTAGATTTTTATGGGGGGGGGGGAGGGTTTTTTTTCCACCATTAAAGTATGGATGACTCAAGATTTGTAAACAACTAAGCCTCTAATTAGATGATATGGTTACCTAGATTGTTTACCATTAAAAAAATTATAATTAATAATTATAGATATAATAGAACTGCAAATAAGTTATTTCATTAATTAGCAGTGGAAATAAAATATGACAGCTCTTTTGCAACTGTAATGACGCATTTGCAATTTATACAGTTACTCTAACTGCATAAATTTAAACTTATGTACCATATGCATGCAAACTGGGGCACTGTTGCGCTATTTTTTTTTTTTAATTTGCAGATCACTCAGTGTTCAGAGAAATGCACTGTAATCCCTGTTCATAAGTGCTGATGTGTAAGTAAACTATATCTCATCAAAAAGTCACCTGTAAAAAATGCAGCCAAGTCTCGTAACTAATTTACCGTAAAAAGTACTGAGATCGTATAAAGCCAAATTTAACTATCTTATTAACTCTGAAATTTTCATTCACAAATCTCTCCTAGTCTCTACATCTTTCGTTAATTATTATTTTGTGGCTTGGCAATTACGCAGCACAGGAAAGTTATTACACCTTACTATGTTATGGGATGGGATAATTTAATTAAGGCAAATTATGTACGCACAGGGAAGTTATTACACCTTAATAAGTTATAGTATTATTTGATTAAGACTAACTACATACTTCACATTCTTGTGCTACGTAATTGCTAAGTCACAAAATAATAATTAACGAAAGATGTAGAGACTAGGAGTGATTTGTGAATGAAAATTTCAGAGTTAATAAGATTGTTAAACTTGGCTTTATACGATCTCAGTACTTTTTACGGTAAATGAGTTACAAGACTTGGCTGCATTTTTTACAGGTGACTTTTTGATGAGATTTCACTTCTTTTTGTAAGTAATCCTCCTTTTCTTGATTTTGGGCTCTTTTTGGAGATCATCCACTGATTTTCGATGAAGTTGCCTTAAAGGAATTTCAGGTAACTAGGCAAGCATTAAGTTATGGGAGGCGGGAGTCAAAAGTACTCTCAACTGCTTCCAGGAAAGGGGCTATCCATCTGAGATATTACTCGCAGCCTAGATACGTGATATTTAGCACAAGAGTACTGTTTAGGATAAAAAGAAAGCTAAAATTAAAATTTTCAATATATCAAACTATATTTGATTTTTCGAAGGTTTCCGGATTTTTAAATTTTTTCTTATTTTGTATCCTAAACCCTACCTTTCTGCCAAATGTCAATGGTAGGACTACAAAATCAAGTTATATTCAAACCTTCGACTTTTTATAAATTTATTTATTTTTCGATTTTACTTCTAAGTTTCCTGATTGTCATGCCAATATAGTAATTCTTTGATCCGTCCTCTTAGGATCATTTAGGTTCAATTTAAAGATAAATCAAGATAATCTTAGAGTCACCATGATTTTATTTAGAAAGGACTATCAAGCCATAACCAGCCAGTAATGTCAGGAGGAGAGGGGGAGCTGTGAAGATTGTTTTGGTGCTAACATCATTTAACAATCCATATTTCATATGCAAATTAAATAGAGTATAACCTGTGAAAGAAAACAAACATGTCTATAAAGAAACCACCCATAACATAGCCGGTCTATAGCGGAACTTTCCTATACCGAAATTCGTAAACAACAAAAAAAAAACAGCATAATCCAGGGAAAAATACATAAAACAATTACGGGCGATGTACTAGCTAATGGGCAATTATCTTAAAACTCATGTTTCTAGAACTACAAAATCGAATTGTTTTTGAATTTTCAATTTTTTTACAGATATTTCGAATTTTAGAAATTTTTAAAAGTTTTTTTTTTTTAATCGTAAATATTACCTTTACACTACATTTTAAGTCTCTAACAAGATCGAATTTTCCGGATTTTTTAATTTTTCCTTATATTCTATCCTAAATAATACCTTTATTCCGAATTCAAAGTTTCTAGCGCAACAAAATCGGATTATTTTCAAATTTTTGATTTTTTTCGATTTTTTGATTTTATTTTTTATTTTTATTGTGTTTTGGATATTTTTTTTCTAAATTCTAAACACTACCTTTACACCAAATTTTAAGTTTCTACGACTACAAGATCATATTATTTTCAATTTTGTTAAATTTTCGAATTTTCTGGATTTTATAATTTTTTTTTCTTTGTAGCCTAAACAGTACCTTTATTCCAAATTTCAAGTTTCTAGGCCTACGGGATCCACCTAATCTTTTTGATGACGTGTGAGTGAGTGACTGAGTGACAAAAAATTGAAACCTTCAGTTCATATATCATTAGCACTAGAAAAGACAGAAATGTGAAATTTTAAATTTGTGTCTTATTTGCCACATACACTACATAAACAAAGTTTCTGATTTTTGGGATACACCAGATCGAAGCTATGGGGAGGTCAAAAGTGCCCTGAGTTGCTTCCAGAGAAGGATGCTTACGGCTGTGCTCTCTCGACTTGGCGGAGGCACTACCGTGCCTCCAGATACAAAATTAAAAATTCAGGAAAATTCCAACAAATCAATCTTTTTTCAATTTTTTTTTTCGATTTTTTTCAATTTTTTTTTTTGAATTTTCTCGATTTTTCAAATTTTTTTTTCTATCCTAAGTACTACCTATATTCCAGATTTCAAGTTTCTAGTTCTACAAAATCAAATTTTCGTTTTTCGATTTTTCCGATTTTTTAATTTTATTTTCGGTTTTTAATTTTTCCTTATTCTGAATTCCAAACACTACCTTTACGCCGAATTTTAAGTTTCTAAGGTTAAAAAATAAAATTATTTTCATTTTTTTTCCATATTTTTTAAATTTTTTTTTCAAATTTTCTGGATTTTTTTTCTTTTTTTTGTATCCTAAATACTACCTTTATTCCAAATTTTAAGTTTCTAGCGCTATAAAATCGAATTGTTTTCAAATTTTCGATGTTTCTCTATTTTCTCGTTTTTTTAATTTTATTTTTGATTTTTATTGTGTTTTTAATTTTTTCTTATTCTGAATTCCAAACACTAACTTTACGCAGAATTTTAAGTTTCTAAGGCTAAAAGATCAAATTATTTTCATTTTTTCAATTTTTTTTTCAAATTTTTTTTTTTTTTTTTTTTTTTTTTTTTTCCTTCTGTATCCTAAATACTACTTTTATTCCAAATTTGAAGTTTCTATCGCAACAAAATCAGATTGTCTTCAAATTTTCAATTTTTTCGTTTTTTTTTTCAATTTTCCTTTCGATTTTTTTGGTGTTTTTGATGTTTTCTTTTTCTGGATGCTAAACACTACCTTCACACCAAATTTTAAGTTTCTAAGACTACAAGATCGTATTAATTTCAATTTTCAATTTTGATGGAATTTGTTGAATTTTCGAATGTTTTTTTTTTTTTTTTTTTTTTTTTTTCGAATTTTCCAGATTTTGTAATTTTTTCTTTCTTTGTATCCTAAACACTACCATTTTTCCAAATGTCAAGTTTCTAGGACTATGGCATCTACCTAATCTTTTTGATGACGCGTGAGTGAGTGAGTGAGTGACAAAAAATCGAATGCTTGTGTTCATATATCATCTGAACTAGAAAAGACAGAAACTTGTAATTTAAAATTTTGGTTCTGTGTGCCAAATACTCTAGAAAAATAAAGTTCCGGGTTTTTGGGAAACTCTAGCGCAGAGATATGGGGGAGGTCAAAAGTGCCCTAAGTTGCTTCCAGAAAAGTATGCTTATGGCTGTGCTCTCTCGACTTGGCAGAGGCACTGCTGTGCCTCCAGATGTTTGGAAATACCATTTAGATATACATTTTTAAAGTTACTCATTGATTAAGAGAAAATACAAACCACTAGAATATACTTTTAAACGCAATTGCTGAGATAAAAAATTAGACAATGTTTGCCGAGTGTATGCTTTTATGAGTCAAACTTGACTCTTTGTTATAAAATTCTACATAAAACATTAATTTATTTATATATTTGATTTAAGAGTAGTAAACAAATCATACATGAGCTCTTCTTTTGTAAATTTTCAGTTGTTTCCCTGAATTACTATTTGTTTGAGTGTTTTGTTTATGATATACATAGTGCTGTTTGAATAGAAAAAAGTGTGCTGATGATGGCGACCTAGCTTCAGGTGCCAAGGTCATTTAAAGTAGTGCAGTGAATTATTATTAATGTATTAACAATTTGTGAAAATACAAAATAAATTTTTAAAACCATACACTAAGAGTTGCTTGGATGCTGAGCACCATAACTATGCAATAAAAGCCAGCTAGCAGCTAGAATTAAAAAAATCCCTGACGGCTCGGCCTACAGGCACAGGTAGATTTCGAAGACTCAGACAGTGGGGCGCCTGTTTGTCAGGAATTGCGAAAGAAATTACATTTTTGCGATGATGCGGCAGTTGGAACCGCCTACTTTGAAACCTAACTTGTTTGCAGGCGGTGCCAGCAGAATTTGTTTTTTTTTTTTTCTATAAGAGTTGGTCCTATAAAAAACTTGTCAATATAAAAGTTTTAGATAATATTAAGAGGATTTATAATAAATTTAAGCGGATTTGAAATGTTGGGAATTGACGAAGTTAAGAATTTTTTCTTCTAAAACCCCTCTTCCCCCCCCCTTAAGGCAATTTTTAATTATATCAAAAATCTGTCGTACATAAATTTTCGGCCCTTCTCCTAGAAGTAATAATAACTAAACAGATTCAATACGTATAATAATTAAGAAATTATGGGTTTTTTCTGTTTTCACAAAAAGCCCCCCAAATTTCCCCCCCCCCCTTGGTTCGATTTTGCCCATTAACGAACTTGACCGAGATTTTATGCCCCTTGATTTTATGTATCAGTTTCGAAAAGATGCGGAAGTTGGAACCGCCTACTTCGAAAAATAACTTGTTTACAGGTGGAGCCGGCAGGGATTTTTTTTTATTTATTTATTTATTTTTGCTATAACGGTTGGTCCTATAAAAAACTTGTCAATATAAAAGTTTTAGATAATATTAAGAGGATTTATAATAAATTTAAGCGGATTTGAAATGTTGGGAATTGACGAAGTTATGAATTTTTTTCTTCTAAACCCCCCCCGCCCTTCTCCCCCTTAAGGCAATTTTTAATTATATCAAAAATCTGTCATACATAAATTTTCGGCCCTTCTCGTAGAAGTAATAATAACTAAACGGATTCAATACGTATAATAATTAAGAAATTATGGGTTTTTTCTGTTTTCACAAAAAGCCCCCCCAATTCCCCCCCCCCCTGGTTCGATTTTGCCCATTAACGAACTTGACCGAGATTTTATGTCCCTTGATTCTATGTATCAGTTTGGAAGAGGTTTATGCAGAATTTTTCCAGTTATCATGGTCATAAAAAAGTGACATAGATAGATAGATAGATAGATAGATAGATTGATTAGAGATGAGTTCAGGCTCTCTTTTTGCAGCCCGGGCCCGACAATTTTGGAATCGGAGCCCGCCCAAGCCCAAAACATTTTATGTCATCAGAGCCCGAGCCCAATACCAAAAAAAATTGCATAATATTTAAAAATTGTTTCAAAAGAAATAATCCATTTTTAAAAAACTTTATACATGAAAATAACTGTTACTCACCAGTACATAATTATTTTTTTGGAAATTTACATTTAATCTTATCAAAAGAGAAGTTTTCTAGCAAATAAAAATATACTTCCTTAAAAGGATTCTCATATTTTTCTCTCTCAACAAGCAAATATGATGGATACATTAACGAAGTGAGTTTTATGAATAAATGCATGGAATTTAAAGAAATTACTTCTTCTATGCAGAAAAATTGAACAACATTTTTCTACTTCTCATAAAAGGTGTATATCGTATATTATAATTGATCCCTTAATTAAAACAATATTTCGTGTTCCTGAAAATCAGCTTAAATTAAAAGTTTTACACCGTTATCGGAAAGATTCTATGCTTTTATAGGAAAAGGGGAAACACTGTTCGATTGTTTGCTATCGGAATTGGAATAACAATACATGACAATTATATCTATTTACGAATGGAAGTGATTTTGGAAATATGCAGAGCGGAGCTTTAGCACGAACAGAGTTCACTATGAAAAATAGATTCATTAACGTTATTTTCATATGAAGAGCGATTATGACTCGAACACATTATTAGACTAAAAATTTGCAAACCTTAAGCTAATGCTGATTGACTAAAAATAAAAGAAAATATTCATTTCACGTTAGATCTCTGAAAAAAAAAATAAACTAAACGTTCCAATTAAAAAATATCCCGTTAAAAACGAAAATGCAGCAACAAATTATTCACGCCACTTTCCACTGGTGCTATCACCCAGTCTTTGCGTCGTGTCAATGCCACACATAAATCTGCAAATATCAACATTTTTTTTTTTTTTTAAGGTAGCAGTCTAGTATACTAGAAACATTTTTTCTATTCATTTTGATCAAAATAACATTAAAATGATTTGAAAAACATTATGTAATTTTTTAGGAGAAAAAGAAAGTTATTTTTATTTTTTCTATATAAGAATAAATAAAATTGTCAGTTTCGGAAAGAATGAGCCCGGGCCCGAAGACTGGTATAAAAATTGAGCCCGTGTCGGGTCCGGGCTTTCGGGCTCAGGCTGAGCCCGTCTCATCTCTAATATATATATATATATATATATATATATATATATATAATTTTGAACTGGGGGTGGTTTTGGGTTCTGGGAGTCATGATCGGCGTAAATCTGCAAAAATTTTTCAAAATTTCCAACTTGGGTGAAAATGTAATAGGTAGTATTTCTTACGAAATCTACCTAAAAGCAGGTGGTTGGCTTTTAATGATTTAAACAGGTTTTTTCTCTTTGGCCAAAATTGGCTTTTATACAGTGAAGCCTTTTAATTATAAACTGCACTTGTTAAAGTATTTTTAAGCTGATTTTAAAGACATTTTATTGAGTTAAATTTCAATAAATAGCCCAATTTCTTAATAATGAAAACATTAATATTGGAATAGTTATGGAGTTAGTGATTTGTACCCAGATTTGCAAATGTGTCAGCTAAATTTTGAAAAGGCATACCAATTGCTTTTTTTTTGTGTGTGTGTGTGTGTGTGTGTACACTGGCCTTTAACGTGATTTTGTTTTTATTTTTTACTGCTTTCAATAATGAAATATTGTAATTTTAGGACAATAGTTGTTTTGTTATATATTATATTACTTTTTACTAAATTTAAGGGGTATTGGTCAGTCTTATAATCTTTTTTTTTATAAATATTTAAAATCATGCATAAAGTAGCGTAATAAATACTATTTCTCAATATTGAAACAGTTTTCAGGAATAAAATATGCATGAATATCTTTTTTGAATAGCAAAAAGTATTTTCCTATTTTGTTTTAACATTTTATTTTGAAAACATTCTTTTTTATTTTAGTTTTCTTTTTTTACATACCTACATGTAGTAAAATCTCAAATATTATCTCCTTCCTCATTCATCTTTCAATATTGATTATTTCATTTTTTAATCTGTTTATATGGATTTACCTGAAATAAGTAATGAATCTGCTTAGTATCCAAAAACCTTATTTTATATTCATCAAAATATATAATTTCTGTAAGTCATTAGACCCACTGATTACTAACTGAATATGGGTGTTCTCAAGTCAGATAATTTTTATTTATTAAATATTTATCAAATATTTTCTTTTGTCAAATACTGTATCAGTTAATAGATACAAATACATAATCTGAAAAATAGCATTTAGTTTTAATTCAATTTTTAACGTTAATAGCAGTATGTATGTATTTTTTATGTGTGGAGACTTATCATTTGTTAACTAAATTTTTTAATGTATAGTAATATGCGGAGCTATGTAATTTAGAGTTTTAAAATATCTTCAAGTCTAACTCTCATACATTCTTCTCAAATTTTTCTTTTAGACATACTTCATTCGTAATTGTCTTTTAGGAGTCCTAAAGACTTTTTTTTTAATATTTAATAAAAGTTTATATTTTTTTTGTAGAAAACTTTTATAACTACATTAACAATAAGTTATTGTGAATTAACTGTAAATCGCACATACTGTTTTTTCTTTTAGGCTTTTTTTTTAGCCTGGCTAATAAAATCTGGCAACCCTGTAACTAGGGGATAAGAATAGGGGTGCAGATCTCAAAGGAAGTAATTCAAGAGGCTTTTAATTAATATTGTTTTATTTCAGAGGTACATAATTGAAGTCTTTCCTAAGGCGAGGACATTGTCTTTTAAACATCATACGTTATTTAACAGGGTTTAAAAAAAACTGTTTTTTTTTTGTTTGTTTGTTTGTTTGTTTGTTTAAACTGGATTTTTTTTTTTTTTTTTTTTTCTATTACATATAGACACATATTTGTTCATAAAAATAAATATTTTTGGATATTAGATAGGTAATATAACTTAATTTGAAATTCAAATGATATAATTACAGTCAGTTATGGAAAACAGTTGAAATCATTAATAAATTAAGCATTATTGGTAACAGCTATGTCTTATGTTCAAAGAATAAACTGCTCTACACAGTGAAACATAGATATCTTACAAATCTTATCATGAATCTTTTGATTTAATAATAATAAATAAATATTTTATGTAGTTTCATGAATATAATTATTTTTTTCACAGCTATTGAAATTTTTTTAATGAAATATTTGTTATCTAGGATGCCTGATTTTTCTGTCAGAACACGAAATGAGCAATTACGGTTTTTTTTATTTAAAAAAAGCTTTTCATAACGAATTCCTGGAATGATTTGACATTTAATAGTTGAGTTTTTACACCTTCTTTCAAGAAGTATTGTGTATTGTCACTTAAAGAAATTAATTTTGAAAACTATTATTTAGGTGGAAGGTACCGTTCATAATATATATAATATGTATTTATTTATTTTTGCAAATTTTGGATCCCTGTTTATAGTGTGTAGAATAAGCCCTAAAACAATTATACGAAAATCTAAGTTACTGTCCATTGAAATAAGTGCTGATTAACTAAAAAACAGGTATAATGGGACATAACTGCACACATGATGAATTATTTGCTTCGTAGGTGTAAGTCCAAAAATCACAGACTAACTGTAAGTTACAAAATAATGATTATAAAGTTTTTATTAGTAAAATCTTAAGCATTATTTTCTTGAAAGAACATTTTTCATCATGCCTTATAAAGCACCATTTAAATGGTTCAAACAATCAGCTTTTTTTTCTTTTCGGAAATTAAAGATTATTGTTATTGTTTGAGTTGAATTTATTCTTTCTATGAAAAAAAAAAAAAAAATCTGAAGTTGACCTTTATTTCGGGCTCATGAGCAGTATCCTCCCCTTAATGGTTTTTTTTTTTTTTTTTTTTTTTTTTTTTTTTTTTTTTAAATATATATATTTATATATATATATATAGAGAGAGAGAGAGAGAGAATATTTTTGATTTTAATTGTTTGCTTTTATTCACTGATTTTATCATCTAATTAATGTGAACAAGTCTTATTAAAAGTAAGTTTCTAACCTTCTTCCTTGATACGGTATCGGAGGAGTACTTTCAAGACTACATTATCCCACTTATAATTGTTTATCTGTGAGATGCTGTGTGACTAATGCTTAATTAGAGCAAGTTAGTTACTCAACTGAGAATTAAGTAATCAAATGAGCTATCTTGATATATATATATATATATATATATATATATATATTGATAAATGGTACTTTTATGTTAGCTGAGTGCCAGTGATATATATACATATATAATGCACATATATATAGATATATACACATATATATATTATATAAAAAATTTATTTCGCATTATTCCTTTAAATTAATCTTAACTTCTGACATAGTCATTATTTCCTTAATTCTTAATAATATTTATTCCTATTTAATGTCCTTTTACAAGTAGTAACACGTATATTAATTTAATTATCTTATTCCAAATCTTAATCTAAAACTTTAAGTTCATTCGTAACTTTTATCAACTCCCCAATCTATAAAATTCTGAGAGACACTTATTGTCATTTCGAATGTTTTTAAGAGCCATTTTTTATTCCATGCTTTGCTTCGTGCGCTGGGTATTTTTCACATCAAAATCAATGTGCCATTGTGTTGGGGATTCTTTCTTGTTAAATCTTCTCCATTGCACCTCATTCGCTTAGCTTAATTTTGTCTGTCACTCATTGGTTCCTGCATACGTTACGTCGTTTCAATAACTCTACACGCGGTTAACAAAACTGCATTACAAACTTTTAGAGAGCAGATTTTTGTCGTGTTTGGAAGTGCTGACCAAATCGTTATCTGGTGTTCTGCGACTTAGAATTTCACAACAGCCTTTTAAGATCTATTAAATGAGTTATCGTCAAGCCTGAGGGGAGGGCTATAAGTTTATAACTGATACTGTGGGAACTGTTACTGGCATCGCTCCTGTTCATTAATAAACAATTTATCTGGAAATTGGCTGCTGATTATTGAAGAGACTTGTGGTGTTTCATCATTGCCTAACCTCGTCGCCATGATTCTTAATATCGACTGCAATCATTCACCATCTTTAACAAACTGCCATTTTCTCGTGGAATATTAAATCATCTTCGTAAAAAGTTTACATATATATGTATATTAATATGTGTACATATACATATGTATATATATATCACTGGTGCCCAGCTAACATAAAAGTACCTAATAAATTTTGGTTTGTTGAAGTTTCATATTGAAAATTCTACTACAGGGGATAGGAAAGGTGGCTTTGAAGAAAGTTGTACTAGACCCTGAGCTTTTCATGGCCCTCTTATTCTTACAAGAATACTTATAAAAAGAAGTTTTAGTAGTTGATATATGTGTATACAGTAACCCTTAAGTATAATCCTTATCAGATGACACAACTTCTGTCAACATCCCTGATGGAATTATATGAATACTGCAATATCATTAGAAAGATGCATCTTAACTGTTTTCTGTTCTATCACCAGCTCATCATTCATAATTATTTCTATAAGTCGAAATAATTTCAATAATATCCATCAAAGAAGTTATGCTTGTTTTATAGACTTGTTTAGTAACTTTTCTTTTTAATTTAAATTTGCTTTTTAATTGCTCAAAAAACTACATAATGTGAAAATCTATAGAGATTAGAATAATTATCCAAATCTGTCAGAGAATACTTCTATCTCTGTTTCTGAGAATCGTTAATAATTCCATACATTAAAAACTTCATCAAACACCTTGAAACACCCTTCATATTTCACAGTCTTCTTTTCAATATTTTGGTTACTTTTATTATTTTTTATAGTCTTTTCAGGAATATCATAGTTAAAATAAAACTTAATTGTATATAAATTGAATAGAAAACTATTTTTATAAGAACTTTTGATTATACTTATTTGTATATCACCTTTTAATGTACAGGGTTCATACTCATCAGGGGAAACCTGGGAATCAGGGGAAAGTAAGGGGATAAATTTTGTGTCTTAAAAATCAGGGGATTTTCCAAAAAATACCAAAAACCTGGGAAAATTTGGCAAAACAATCAGCTACTCTTTGAAATGAGGGCACTTGCTGTTATTCGCATGCTTTGTGACGTAAAAGCATGTATCTGCAAAATGTTCAACAATTTGTAAATTTTGCAAAAAATTCTGTAACAAATCAGTAGTTTGTGCTTCAGAATCAGTTGTGAACTTGAGAGTGGAACTTTCACAACTCTTAAGATTTTTTGTGTGTAACATAAAATCTTGATACCTAGAAAATTTGCTGCTGATCTGGGAAAAATACATACAGGTTTTTTATACATACTTGTATGTATATATATGTATGTATATATATATATACATATTTATTTTTTAACCTTCTGATGTAAAAACTTAACTTTTGTGATTACCTCTTTATTTATTTATTTAGAGGGGGGGGGGGGGGGGGGTAATACTTACTAAGTTTTAAAAAATGCCGTTAATTGTCAACATGGGAAAATTATTCATTCTGGAAAATACATCAGGGGATTCTCAGATGATTTTTTGAGGGGAAATGAGTATGAACCCTGATGTATTTCTTTTGAATAAAACAACAAAATAAAATGCAATAAAACTTTATTATAATAAATACAAAAGTTAATATTTACTTTTTCTCCAGCTACAAGGGAGGTTTTTTTTTCCACCATTAAAGTATGGATGACTCAAGATTTGTAAACAACTAAGCCTCTAATTAGATGATATGGTTACCTAGATTGTTTACCATTAAAAAAATTATAATTAATAATTATAGATATAATAGAACTGCAAATAAGTTATTTCATTAATTAGCAGTGGAAATAAAATATGACAGCTCTTTTGCAACTGTAATGACGCATTTGCAATTTATACAGTTACTCTAATTGCATAAATTTAAACTTATGTACCATATGCATGCAAACTGGGGCACTGTTGTGCTATTTTTTTTTTTTAATTTGCAGATCACTCAGTGTTCAGAGAAATGCACTGTAATCCCTGTTCATAAGTGCTGATGTGTAAGTAAACTATATCTCATCAAAAAGTCACCTGTAAAAAATGCAGCCAAGTCTCGTAACTAATTTACCGTAAAAAGTACTGAGATCGTATAAAGCCAAATTTAACTATCTTATTAACTCTGAAATTTTCATTCACAAATCTCTCCTAGTCTCTACATCTTTCGTTAATTATTATTTTGTGGCTTGGCAATTACGCAGCACAGGAAAGTTATTACACCTTACTATGTTATGGGATGGGATAATTTAATTAAGGCAAATTATGTACGCACAGGGAAGTTATTACACCTTAATAAGTTATAGTATTATTTGATTAAGACTAACTACATACTTCACATTCTTGTGCTACGTAATTGCTAAGTCACAAAATAATAATTAACGAAAGATGTAGAGACTAGGAGTGATTTGTGAATGAAAATTTCAGAGTTAATAAGATTGTTAAACTTGGCTTTATACGATCTCAGTACTTTTTACGGTAAATGAGTTACAAGACTTGGCTGCATTTTTTACAGGTGACTTTTTGATGAGATTTCACTTCTTTTTGTAAGTAATCCTCCTTTTCTTGATTTTGGGCTCTTTTTGGAGATCATCCACTGATTTTCGATGAAGTTGCCTTAAAGGAATTTCAGGTAACTAGGCAAGCATTAAGTTATGGGAGGCGGGAGTCAAAAGTACTCTCAACTGCTTCCAGGAAAGGGGCTATCCATCTGAGATATTACTCGCAGCCTAGATACGTGATATTTAGCACAAGAGTACTGTTTAGGATAAAAAGAAAGCTAAAATTAAAATTTTCAATATATCAAACTATATTTGATTTTTCGAAGGTTTCCGGATTTTTAAATTTTTTCTTATTTTGTATCCTAAACCCTACCTTTCTGCCAAATGTCAATGGTAGGACTACAAAATCAAGTTATATTCAAACCTTCGACTTTTTATAAATTTATTTATTTTTCGATTTTACTTCTAAGTTTCCTGATTGTCATGCCAATATAGTAATTCTTTGATCCGTCCTCTTAGGACCATTTAGGTTCAATTTAAAGATAAATCAAGATAATCTTAGAGTCACCATGATTTTATTTAGAAAGGACTATCAAGCCATAACCAGCCAGTAATGTCAGGAGGAGAGGGGGAGCTGTGAAGATTGTTTTGGTGCTAACATCATTTAACAATCCATATTTCATATGCAAATTAAATAGAGTATAACCTGTGAAAGAAAACAAACATGTCTATAAAGAAACCACCCATAACATAGCCGGTCTATAGCGGAACTTTCCTATACCGAAATTCGTAAACAACAAAAAAAAAACAGCATAATCCAGGGAAAAAAACATAAAACAATTACGGGCGATGTACTAGCTAATGGGCAATTATCTTAAAACTCATGTTTCTAGAACTACAAAATCGAATTGTTTTTGAATTTTCAATTTTTTTTACAGATATTTCGAATTTTAGAAATTTTTAAAAGTTTTTTTTTTTAATCGTAAATATTACCTTTACACTACATTTTAAGTCTCTAACAAGATCGAATTTTCCGGATTTTTTAATTTTTCCTTATATTCTATCCTAAATACTACCTTTATTCCGAATTCAAAGTTTCTAGCGCAACAAAATCGGATTATTTTCAAATTTTTGATTTTTTTCGATTTTTTGATTTTATTTTTTATTTTTATTGTGTTTTGGATATTTTTTTTTCTAAATTCTAAACACTACCTTTACACCAAATTTTAAGTTTCTACGACTACAAGATCATATTATTTTCAATTTTGTTAAATTTTCGAATTTTCTGGATTTTATAATTTTTTTTTTCTTTGTAGCCTAAACAGTACCTTTATTCCAAATTTCAAGTTTCTAGGCCTACGGGATCCACCTAATCTTTTTGATGACGTGTGAGTGAGTGACTGAGTGACAAAAAATTGAAACCTTCAGTTCATATATCATTAGCACTAGAAAAGACAGAAATGTGAAATTTTAAATTTGTGTCTTATTTGCCACATACACTACATAAACAAAGTTTCTGATTTTTGGGATACACCAGATCGAAGCTATGGGGAGGTCAAAAGTGCCCTGAGTTGCTTCCAGAGAAGGATGCTTACGGCTGTGCTCTCTCGACTTGGCGGAGGCACTACCGTGCCTCCAGATACAAAATTAAAAATTCAGGAAAATTCCAACAAATCAATCTTTTTTCAATTTTTTTTTTCGATTTTTTTCAATTTTTTTTTTGAATTTTCTCGATTTTTCAATTTTTTTTTTCTATCCTAAGTACTACCTATATTCCAGATTTCAAGTTTCTAGTTCTACAAAATCAAATTTTCGTTTTTCGATTTTTCCGATTTTTTAATTTTATTTTCGGTTTTTAATTTTTCCTTATTCTGAATTCCAAACACTACCTTTACGCCGAATTTTAAGTTTCTAAGGTTAAAAAATAAAATTATTTTCATTTTTTTTCCATATTTTTAAAATTTTTTTTTCAAATTTTCTGGATTTTTTTTCTTTTTTTTGTATCCTAAATACTACCTTTATTCCAAATTTTAAGTTTCTAGCGCTATAAAATCGAATTGTTTTCAAATTTTCGATGTTTCTCTATTTTCTCGTTTTTTTAATTTTATTTTTGATTTTTATTGTGTTTTTAATTTTTTCTTATTCTGAATTCCAAACACTACCTTTACGCAGAATTTTAAGTTTCTAAGGCTAAAAGATCAAATTATTTTCATTTTTTCAATTTTTTTTTCAAATTTTCTGTTTTTTTTTTTTTTTTTTTTTTTTTTTCCTTCTGTATCCTAAATACTACTTTTATTCCAAATTTGAAGTTTCTATCGCAACAAAATCAGATTGTCTTCAAATTTTCAATTTTTTCGTTTTTTTTTTTCAATTTTCCTTTCGATTTTTTTGGTGTTTTTGATGTTTTCTTTTTCTGGATGCTAAACACTACCTTCACACCAAATTTTAAGTTTCTAAGACTACAAGATCGTATTAATTTCAATTTTCAATTTTGATGGAATTTGTTGAATTTTCGAATGTTTTTTTTTTTTTTTTTTTTTTTTTTTCGAATTTTCCAGATTTTGTAATTTTTTCTTTCTTTGTATCCTAAACACTACCATTTTTCCAAATGTCAAGTTTCTAGGACTATGGCATCTACCTAATCTTTTTGATGACGCGTGAGTGAGTGAGTGAGTGACAAAAAATCGAATGCTTGTGTTCATATATCATCTGAACTAGAAAAGACAGAAACTTGTAATTTAAAATTTTGGTTCTGTGTGCCAAATACTCTAGAAAAATAAAGTTCCGGGTTTTTGGGAAACTCTAGCGCAGAGATATGGGGGAGGTCAAAATTGCCCTAAGTTGCTTCCAGAAAAGTATGCTTATGGCTGTGCTCTCTCGACTTGGCAGAGGCACTGCTGTGCCTCCAGATGTTTGGAAATACCATTTAGATATACATTTTTAAAGTTACTCATTGATTAAGAGAAAATACAAACCACTAGAATATACTTTTAAACGCAATTGCTGAGATAAAAAATTAGACAATGTTTGCCGAGTGTATGCTTTTATGAGTCAAACTTGACTCTTTGTTATAAAATTCTACATAAAACATTAATTTATTTATATATTTGATTTAAGAGTAGTAAACAAATCATACATGAGCTCTTCTTTTGTAAATTTTCAGTTGTTTCCCTGAATTACTATTTGTTTGAGTGTTTTGTTTATGATATACATAGTGCTGTTTGAATAGAAAAAAGTGTGCTGATGATGGCGACCTAGCTTCAGGTGCCAAGGTCATTTAAAGTAGTGCAGTGAATTATTATTAATGTATTGACAATTTGTGAAAATACAAAATAAATTTTTAAAACCATACACTAAGAGTTGCTTGGATGCTGAGCACCATAACTATGCAATAAAAGCCAGCTAGCAGCTAGAATTAAAAAAATCCCTGACGGCTCGGCCTACAGGCACAGGTAGATTTCGAAGACTCAGACAGTGGGGCGCCTGTTTGTCGGGAATTGCGAAAGAAATTACATTTTTGCGATGATGCGGCAGTTGGAACCGCCTACTTTGAAACCTAACTTGTTTGCAGGCGGTGCCAGCAGAATTTGTTTTTTTTTTTCTATAAGAGTTGGTCCTATAAAAAACTTGTCAATATAAAAGTTTTAGATAATATTAAGAGGATTTATAATAAATTTAAGCGGATTTGAAATGTTGGGAATTGACGAAGTTATGAATTTTTTTCTTCTAAACCCCCCCCCTTCTCCCCCTTAAGGCAATTTTTAATTATATCAAAAATCTGTCATACATAAATTTTCGGCCCTTCTCGTAGAAGTAATAATAACTAAACGGATTCAATACGTATAATAATTAAGAAATTATGGGTTTTTTCTGTTTTCACAAAAAGCCCCCCCAATTCCCCCCCCCCCATGGTTCGATTTTGCCCATTAACGAACTTGACCGAGATTTTATGTCCCTTGATTCTATGTATCAGTTTGGAAGAGGTTTATGCAGAATTTTTCCAGTTATCATGGTCATAAAAAAGTGACATAGATAGATAGATAGATAGATAGATAGATAGATTAGAGATGAGTTCAGGCTCTCTTTTTGCAGCCCGGGCCCGACAATTTTGGAATCGGAGCCCGCCCAAGCCCAAAACATTTTATGTCATCAGAGCCCGAGCCCAATACCAAAAAAAATTGCATAATATTTAAAAATTGTTTCAAAAGAAATAATCCATTTTTAAAAAACTTTATACATGAAAATAACTGTTATTCACCAGTACATAATTATTTTTTTGGAAATTTACATTTAATCTTATCAAAAGAGAAGTTTTCTAGCAAATAAAAATATACTTCCTTAAAAGGATTCTCATATTTTTCTCTCTCAACAAGCAAATATGATGGATACATTAACGAAGTGAGTTTTATGAATAAATGCATGGAATTTAAAGAAATTACTTCTTCTATGCAGAAAAATTGAACAACATTTTTCTACTTCTCATAAAAGGTGTATATCGTATATTATAATTGATCCCTTAATTAAAACAATATTTCGTGTTCCTGAAAATCAGCTTAAATTAAAAGTTTTACACCGTTATCGGAAAGATTCTATGCTTTTATAGGAAAAGGGGAAACACTGTTCGATTGTTTGCTATCGGAATTGGAAGAACAATACATGACAATTATATCTATTTACGAATGGAAGTGACTTTGGAAATATGCAGAGCGGAGCTTTAGCACGAACAGAGTTCACTATGAAAAATAGATTCATTAACGTTATTTTCATATGAAGAGCGATTATGACTCGAACACATTATTAGACTAAAAATTTGCAAACCTTAAGCTAATGCTGATTGACTAAAAATAAAAGAAAATATTCATTTCACGTTAGATCTCTGAAAAAAAAAATAAACTAAACGTTCCAATTAAAAAATATCCCGTCAAAAACGAAAATGCAGCAACAAATTATTCACGCCACTTTCCACTGGTGCTATCACCCAGTCTTTGCGTCGTGTCAATGCCACACATAAATCTGCAAATATCAACATTTTTTTTTTTTTTAAGGTAGCAGTCTAGTATACTAGAAACATTTTTTCTATTCATTTTGATCAAAATAACATTAAAATGATTTGAAAAACATTATGTAATTTTTTAGGAGAAAAAGAAAGTTATTTTTATTTTTTCTATATAAGAATAAATAAAATTGTCAGTTTCGGAAAGAATGAGCCCGGGCCCGAAGACTGGTATAAAAATTGAGCCCGTGTCGGGTCCGGGCTTTCGGGCTCAGGCTGAGCCCGTCTCATCTCTAATATATATATATATATATATATATATATATATAATTTTGAACTGGGGGTGGTTTTGGGTTCTGGGAGTCATGATCGGCGTAAATCTGCAAAAATTTTTCAAAATTTCCAACTTGGGTGAAAATGTAATAGGTAGTATTTCTTACGAAATCTACCTAAAAGCAGGTGGTTGGCTTTTAATGGTTTAAACAGGTTTTTTCTCTTTGGCCAAAATTGGCTTTTATACAGTGAAGCCTTTTAATTATAAACTGCACTTGTTAAAGTATTTTTAAGCTGATTTTAAAGACATTTTATTGAGTTAAATTTCAATAAATAGCCCAATTTCTTAATAATGAAAACATTAATATTGGAATAGTTATGGAGTTAGTGATTTGTACCCAGATTTGCAAATGTGTCAGCTAAATTTTGAAAAGGCATACCAATTGCTTTTTTTTTGTGTGTGTGTGTGTGTATGTGTACACTGGCCTTTAACGTGATTTTGTTTTTATTTTTTACTGCTTTCAATAATGAAATATTGTAATTTTAGGACAATAGTTGTTTTGTTATATATTATATTACTTTTTACTAAATTTAAGGGGTATTGGTCAGTCTTATAATCTTTTTTTTTATAAATATTTAAAATCATGCATAAAGTAGCGTAATAAATACTATTTCTCAATATTGAAACAGTTTTCAGGAATAAAATATGCATGAATATCTTTTTTGAATAGCAAAAAGTATTTTCCTATTTTGTTTTAACATTTTATTTTGAAAACATTCTTTTTTATTTTAGTTTTCTTTTTTTACATACCTACATGTAGTAAAATCTCAAATATTATCTCCTTCCTCATTCATCTTTCAATATTGATTATTTCATTTTTTAATCTGTTTATATGGATTTACCTGAAATAAGTAATGAATCTGCTTAGTATCCAAAAACCTTATTTTATATTCATCAAAATATATAATTTCTGTAAGTCATTAGACCCACTGATTACTAACTAAATATGGGTGTTCTCAAGTCAGATAATTTTTATTTATTAAATATTTATCAAATATTTTCTTTTGTCAAATACTGTATCAGTTAATAGATACAAATACATAATCTGAAAAATAGCATTTAGTTTTAATTCAATTTTTAACGTTAATAGCAGTATGTATGTATTTTTTATGTGTGGAGACTTATCATTTGTTAACTAAATTTTTTAATGTATAGTAATATGCGGAGCTATGTAATTTAGAGTTTTAAAATATCTTCAAGTCTAACTCTCATACATTCTTCTCAAATTTTTCTTTTAGACATACTTCATTCGTAATTGTCTTTTAGGAGTCCTAAAGACTTTTTTTTTTAATATTTAATAAAAGTTTATATTTTTTTTGTAGAAAACTTTTATAACTACATTAACAATAAGTTATTGTGAATTAACTGTAAATCGCACATACTGTTTTTTCTTTTAGGCTTTTTTTTTAGCCTGGCTAATAAAATCTGGCAACCCTGTAACTAGGGGATAAGAATAGGGGTGCAGATCTCAAAGGAAGTAATTCAAGAGGCTTTTAATTAATATTGTTTTATTTCAGAGGTACATAATTGAAGTCTTTCCTAAGGCGAGGACATTGTCTTTTAAACATCATACGTTATTTAACAGGGTTTAAAAAAAACTGTTTTTTTTTTTTGTTTGTTTGTTTGTTTGTTTAAACTGGATTTTTTTTTTTATTTTTTTTTTTTTATAAATATTATTTTCTATTACATATAGACACATATTTGTTCATAAAAATAAATATTTTTGGATATTAGATAGGTAATATAACTTAATTTGAAATTCAAATGATATAATTACAGTCAGTTATGGAAAACAGTTGAAATCATTAATAAATTAAGCATTATTGGTAACAGCTATGTCTTATGTTCAAAGAATAAACTGCTCTACACAGTGAAACATAGATATCTTACAAATCTTATCATGAATCTTTTGATTTAATAATAATAAATAAATATTTTATGTAGTTTCATGAATATAATTATTTTTTTCACAGCTATTGAAATTTTTTTAATGAAATATTTGTTATCTAGGATGCCTGATTTTTCTGTCAGAACACGAAATGAGCAATTACGGTTTTTTTTATTTAAAAAAAGCTTTTCATAACGAATTCCTGGAATGATTTGACATTTAATAGTTGAGTTTTTACACCTTCTTTCAAGAAGTATTGTGTATTGTCACTTAAAGAAATTAATTTTGAAAACTATTATTTAGGTGGAAGGTACCGTTCATAATATATATAATATGTATTTATTTATTTTTGCAAATTTTGGATCCCTGTTTATAGTGTGTAGAATAAGCCCTAAAACAATTATACGAAAATCTAAGTTACAGTCCATTGAAATAAGTGCTGATTAACTAAAAAACAGGTATAATGGGACATAACTGCACACATGATGAATTATTTGCTTCGTAGGTGTAAGTCCAAAAATCACAGACTAACTGTAAGTTACAAAATAATGATTATACAGTTTTTATTAGTAAAATCTTAAGCATTATTTTCTTGAAAGAACATTTTTCATCATGCCTTATAAAGCACCATTTAAATGGTTCAAACAATCAGCTTTTTTTTCTTTTCGGAAATTAAAGATTATTGTTATTGTTTGAGTTGAATTTATTCTTTCTATGAAAAAAAAAAAAAAAAAATCTGAAGTTGACCTTTATTTCGGGCTCATGAGCAGTATCCTCCCCTTAATGGTTTTTTTTTTTTTTTTTTTTAAATATATATATTTATATATATATATATAGAGAGAGAGAGAGAATATTTTTGATTTTAATTGTTTGCTTTTATTCACTGATTTTATCATCTAATTAATGTGAACAAGTCTTATTAAAAGTAAGTTTCTAACCTTCTTCCTTGATACGGTATCGGAGGAGTACTTTCAAGACTACATTATCCCACTTATAATTGTTTATCTGTGAGATGCTGTGTGACTAATGCTTAATTAGAGCAAGTTAGTTACTCAACTGAGAATTAAGTAATCAAATGAGCTATCTTGATATATATATATATATATATATATATATATATTGATAAATGGTACTTTTATGTTAGCTGAGTGCCAGTGATATATATACATATATAATGCACATATATATAGATATATACACATATATATATTATATAAAAAATTTATTTCGCATTATTCCTTTAAATTAATCTTAACTTCTGACATAGTCATTATTTCCTTAATTCTTAATAATATTTATTCCTATTTAATGTCCTTTTAAAAGTAGTAACACGTATATTAATTTAATTATCTTATTCCAAATCTTAATCTAAAACTTTAAGTTCATTCGTAACTTTTATCAACTCCCCAATCTATAAAATTCTGAGAGACACTTATTGTCATTTCGAATGTTTTTAAGAGCCATTTTTTATTCCATGCTTTGCTTCGTGCGCTGGGTATTTTTCACATCAAAATCAATGTGCCATTGTGTTGGGGATTCTTCTTGTTAAATCTTCTCCATTGCACCTCATTCGCTTAGCTTAATTTTGTCTGTCACTCATTGGTTCCTGCATACGTTACGTCGTTTCAATAACTCTACACGCGGTTAACAAAACTGCATTACAAACTTTTAGAGAGCAGATTTTTGTCGTGTTTGGAAGTGCTGACCAAATCGTTATCTGGTGTTCTGCGACTTAGAATTTCACAACAGCCTTTTAAGATCTATTAAATGAGTTATCGTCAAGCCTGAGGGGAGGGCTATAAGTTTATAACTGATACTGTGGGAACTGTTACTGGCATCGCTCCTGTTCATTAATAAACAATTTATCTGGAAATTGGCTGCTGATTATTGAAGAGACTTGTGGTGTTTCATCATTGCCTAACCTCCTCGCCATGATTCTTAATATCGACTGCAATCATTCACCATCTTTAACAAACTGCCATTTTCTCGTGGAATATTAAATCATCTTCGTAAAAAGTTTACATATATATGTATATTAATATGTGTACATATACATATGTATATATATATCACTGGTGCCCAGCTAACATAAAAGTACCTAATAAATTTTGGTTTGTTGAAGTTTCATATTGAAAATTCTACTACAGGGGATAGGAAAGGTGGCTTTGAAGAAAGTTGTACTAGACCCTGAGCTTTTCATGGCCCTCTTATTCTTACAAGAATACTTATAAAAAGAAGTTTTAGTAGTTGATATATGTGTATACAGTAACCCTTAAGTATAATCCTTATCAGATGACACAACTTCTGTCAACATCCCTGATGGAATTATATGAATACTGCAATATCATTAGAAAGATGCATCTTAACTGTTTTCTGTTCTATCACCAGCTCATCATTCATAATTATTTCTATAAGTCGAAATAATTTAAATAATATCCATCAAAGAAGTTATGCTTGTTTTATAGACTTGTTTAGTAACTTTTCTTTTTAATTTAAATTTGCTTTTTAATTGCTCAAAAAACTACATAATGTGAAAATCTATAGAGATTAGAATAATTATCCAAATCTGTCAGAGAATACTTCTATCTCTGTTTCTGAGAATCGTTAATAATTCCATACATTAAAAACTTCATCAAACACCTTGAAACACCCTTCATATTTCACAGTCTTCTTTTCAATATTTTGGTTACTTTTATTATTTTTTATAGTCTTTTCAGGAATATCATAGTTAAAATAAAACTTAATTGTATATAAATTGAATAGAAAACTATTTTTATAAGAACTTTTGATTATACTTATTTGTATATCACCTTTTAATGTACAGGGTTCATACTCATCAGGGGAAACCTGGGAATCAGGGGAAAGTAAGGGGATAAATTTTGTGTCTTAAAAATCAGGGGATTTTCCAAAAAATACCAAAAACCTGGGAAAATTTGGCAAAACAATCAGCTACTCTTTGAAATGAGGGCACTTGCTGTTATTCGCATGCTTTGTGACGTAAAAGCATGTATCTGCAAAATGTTCAACAATTTGTAAATTTTGCAAAAAATTCTGTAACAAATCAGTAGTTTGTGCTTCAGAATCAGTTGTGAACTTGAGAGTGGAACTTTCACAACTCTTAAGATTTTTTGTGTGTAACATAAAATCTTGATACCTAGAAAATTTGCTGCTGATCTGGGAAAAATACATACAGGTTTTTTATACATACTTGTATGTATATATATGTATGTATATATATATATATATATATATATATATATATATATATATATATATATATATATATATATATATACTTGTATGTATATATATGTATGTATATATATATATATATATATATATATATATATATATATATATATATATATATATATATATATATATACATATTTATTTTTTAACCTTCTGATGTAAAAACTTAACTTTTGTGATTACCTCTTTATTTATTTATTTAGAGGGGGGGGGGGGGTAATACTTACTAAGTTTTAAAAAATGCCGTTAATTGTCAACATGGGAAAATTATTCATTCTGGAAAATACATCAGGGGATTCTCAGATGATTTTTTGAGGGGAAATGAGTATGAACCCTGATGTATTTCTTTTGAATAAAACAACAAAATAAAATGCAATAAAACTTTATTATAATAAATACAAAAGTTAATATTTACTTTTTCTCCAGCTACAAAAAATCTTTCAACAAAATACAGAAAGTATAACTATACATCCGTTCTGGATCCAAAATAAAAATATTTTTTTTTTTTTTTTTGTTCACCACAATAACTCATTTCATATTCAAATGTTATTATATTATTAAAATGCATTTCAAACATTTATTACCTCATTGACGTCTCGGCAATTATGTCATAAAATTTTCTTTCAGTAGTCAAATTATTTTTCTTTTAACCCTATCACTATGTCCTGGGGTCCACACGGACCCCAAGCACTTTCAACAAGTTGTCAAAAAAATCTATCACTCACTAAGTAGTCTCAGCCGGTGACATCTCATATCATAATGTTTGTAACACACAGTAAAACTTAAACTGTACAAATATAAGTGGTACTCGTTTTGTTTTAATTTGAAAAATAGATAGCATATTTGTCCTGGGCAACAACAGGGCATGTTTTGATAGGATATAGTGATAGGGTTAAATAAAACAATCACAATAAATTTCTTTAAGTAAAATAGTAATTAGTAATTTTCTTGATTCCTTATAATTCTATAAATTAAGCATACAAATTGCAGCTAAAAGAAAATAAAGAATAGTAACAGTTGTTCAACAGCTACTTTGAAAGAATGTATTGTAGAAATATAACCATGGGCATACCCAAGGGGTGGGATGATGGGGCTACAGCCTCCTCCGAAATAATCAAGAGAGAAATCAATAGAGTGCTAATTTTTTTTTCTTTTTTTAGAGATTAAATTTTTTTCTATGATACAATGGATTAGCCACTCTGTTAATCCCATATTAGTGTACAGTGACACTGCAGTATATACCCAAATACGGCGAAGGGGAGCTGATGCGGTTAAAGTCATACTCGTTATTCCCTTAATAGTGCACAGTCACACCACAGCAAACCCAAAAAGGCTGATGAGGTTACAGCTACCAACCCCCCTCCCAAAAATAGTCTATCTAAAGTAGAAATGTAAATTAATAGAATGATTTTTTTTTTTTACTTTATTTTAGATAAATTTGTAAATTTAATTTTTTTTTATACAATGCACTAGTCTATCTGTTTAGTCCCATATTATTGTACAGTTACGCTACAGCATACCCAAAGAGGAGGAAAAGGATTGATGGGGTTTTCACGCTCCTTCTCTCTCCGAAATGCTTGCAATGAAATGAAAAAAATAGTGGATTTTGTTTCTTGCTTTTCAAGGTATATTTATAATTCTTTTTCTGTCATACAACTACAAAACGGACTAACCATTCTCATTACTCCTATATCTGTGCAGTAACACCACAACATACCTAAAAAGGAGGAAAGGTGCTGATGAGATAACCCCTTCCATCTGCGAAATGGTCGCAATAAAATTAAAAAAGTGCTGATTTTTTGTTTATTTTTGAGTTAAATTTGTAATTTTTTCTGTCATAATACTATGAGTTAGCATGGATGTAATGAAGGGTATACAGTGGTATACACAATATATCTTCTGGATTTTTTACGTATACAGTGATTTTCTCAAGTAATACTAAAGCATGTACTCTCTAGTGTATACCCTTAGCCTATAGCATATACCCCCTGGCACTTTTGTTTTACGACTCCAGCACTATGATTTAGCCATTCTCATCAATCCCATATTAGTTTACAGTGACCCCACCGCATACATAAAGAGGGAGTGGGTGCTGATAGGATTACGACCTCCCGCCCTTCTGAAACGATTGCAGTGAAATGAAAAAGTGCTATTTTTTCTTTCTTAATTTTTTATTTATCATACAAGAGACTAACTATTCTAGATTATAGTCCCATATTAGTGCACAGTGATACTACAGCATACCCTACCTAAAGAAGGGAGTTATGGGGTTACAGCTCCCTTCCCCCTCCTAAGTGGTCTCAGTGAAATGCAAAAAAAAAGGTATGAAAAAAACAGGATATAAATAAGTTGCTGATATCAGGTTTTTTTAAATAAAATTATTGCTTTTATGTCACAATTTTTATAAAAAATAAAAGTTGTATTTGAAGGGAATTTAAAATTTTGGAACATTAATGAAAATAATTTCACTAAAAATTAATGTTTAATGCAAACTTTTATGCTTAATAGTAATAATAATAAAAGCTTTTCTTAGTTTTTCAGTTAATAGAACACCACATAGTGTTGCCAGGTACAATCTCACAAAACGTGAAATAGTGGCTTCTAAATTGGGACACAAAAATATACTACATTGTATGAATATGAAATCCTGTCTTAAACATATAAAATTCATTGTCTCTACATTAGGACTACCATACATACCTACTAAAATGAAAGACCCTAAAAAACGAGATTTTTCTCCTGTCCCTTGTGATTTCGTATTAGCAGGTTTTTAAATAGGTAAAAAAAAAAGAACTTATACAGTAAAACCTGTGAAATGTTAATTGTATAGTATTCATAATGTCGGGACAATACAATTTTTACCATAAAACATAATTCCATTATAAACAGGTTCCATTTACGCAGGGTTTATTTAGTGTCAAAATATCAATAAATAGTGTCAAAATATCGTTATTTGAATGTAACTTTTTACACTACAGTTTTAGTACATTAGGGAAGGTTTTAATCTCAGAGTAGTTATCGCATCGTGTGTGAATTCTTTTACAGGAACATATCAATTATTTTAATATAAGATAGCCTACTGCGATATCAAACGTTTGCAACACTGTAATTTCCAGTATTGGGAACATTTGATAATGCAGTGAACAATAAATGCAATCTATCTTTGTAAATAGGGGATTTCAGTCGTGACGTTTTGCTTGGAAAATGACTCCAAACAAATAGTTGCAATGTTTCATTTCTTATTTAATATAAATCGTAGGAAATGTTACGACTGTTTATAAAGTATTAAAACATTTAGCTGTGAGATATAGCTATAATATACAAATGATAAAGAGAATACAATGTAGCAACCGTTTCTTTTGAGTCAGTTTTCAAGCTAAACGTCATGATTGACGTCACACTATAAGCGCGACCTACGTTATACATAAGTATAAGGAAAGGGCAGCTGACGAAACAGACAGGCTACCGCGGTGCATTCCACTTATCTCTTTTTTTACAGACCGCTAGAGTGACGTGATGCTCTTTTCGTACACCTGCATTGGTGGATTCGAGTATCACGTGACTCCCGCGGTCTGTAAAAAAAGATACGCGTAAAGCACCGCGGTAGCCTTTCTTTTTCGTTAGCCTCGTGGTTCAAATAGGCAGTTCTGATTGGTTTAACTCCCCTGACCTCCAATTGAAGTACAATGGTTGATCAGCTGATTGCAACTTCCCTATAGAACAGGGTTGTTTGATTTAAATCAGCTTGATTTAAATCGCGATTTAAATCAAATGATTTTTTTTAAAAAATCTTTGATTTAAATCAGTTTTTTTAACATTCATATTTACTGGCTGAATAAGGATCAAATTCCTCATTCATGTTAAAATAAAAGTTAAAATCATTCATTTCAAATTAAAAATTACCTTTTAATAACATTAAATAAAACTTTTATAGATTAAAAATACTATTATATTATGAAAGTAAATGCAACACTGCATTAAAAATATTATCTATCCATAGTACATTCTCCAAAACTACTGATAAATACTTACTAATGTTTAAAGTTTTTTTTTTCTTAGTCACTTCCATTTTTTGAAAGCAAGATGCTGAAGCTAAAGTTAAATCTATTTAATATAATAGTGTTTTCAGTGGAGAGTCACTTTCTCTAAAGCAAATTATACATAATTCACAAGTTTGTTTTACATTTACCTGCAAATTACAATATCCCATATGTTGATGTTGATTTATTGGTCATATAAGGTGATCAATACATGAACTAATTATAACATAAATATTTGGACTGTTTGTCTAAATTAATTCCAGTTTCACTGATCCCTTTCCTCCTTCTTTTCCTAGAATTCATTGCTTATTGCAATAGAAAAAAATAAGAAATGTTATTGTACTAAGCTAAGCACTAAGCAGTCATTCGTATTATCAAGTAAGCAAGATTGTTTTCTAAAATTGACAATGGCTGAGTAAGGTGGGGGGGGGGCAATAACACTGATAATTGATAGCTTTACACTTTTAGTTATAGGATTACCTTGCATTTGGTGCCTTAGTATAGTGTGAATTTGACTAATGATGAATAAAAGAAAGCCTTACTTTTTGCTAAAGACAAATACAGTCCACATTTTATATCCGTGATAATGAAATTTCAAGGAAAATCTTATCCTTTTTCTGAATTTTTATTTGATGAAGACAACGTAACAAAGATTTCTCCCTTAGACAGGTGGAAAACACACTTTTTGATTCAGAAATTTGTGTATCAGATGGTGAGGGGAGCGTAAAGAAACCGATAGAGCAACTGTTTACAGCAACAGCTACTTCTTCCTCCATGGAACGGATTTTTTCAACATATGGTTTAGTTCAATCTAAACTTAGAAATAAA
Source organism: Maratus michaelseni (assembly GCA_963931845.1). Taxonomy (NCBI): domain Eukaryota; kingdom Metazoa; phylum Arthropoda; class Arachnida; order Araneae; family Salticidae; genus Maratus; species Maratus michaelseni. The sequence continues at coordinate 106,858,608 of OZ007599.1, read as the reverse complement.
TTAGGAAATGATAAAGCAGCCAAATTGGTGTTCTTATACAAAACCTTAAATGCATAAATAGTTTAAAACGTTAATATAATTACATATATGTAAATAATTACAAAATAAAAACCAGAGTTTGTAAGAGATTGAATTGTAATCTAATATTAAACTATAATTTTATATTAATGATTTAAACAATTATCTATTTATAGATATTCACCAATGTTAAACTGTTTCTATTTAATATTTTGTCATAACTTAAAAATTAAAGAATTGTTCTTGCATGATGCATAATAAACCCCATATGCATTTAGCATTCTTTGTTGTATTTATTATACGTTGTTATATAAAATATGTGTTATTTGGAGTAATACACGAAAGAAATACAATATAACACACATATTTATATGTATAACAATTTAATATTAGAATGTTTTAAATTTTAAATGAATAATCTAAATTTGTTTGCAACAATTTTAAATTTAAATTATTTTGAATTCTTATCTAGAAATTGTAATGAAATTAATAGAAATATGTAAATCTATACAGAAAATATAAATAAATATGTGCATAAGTACACAAATAATATTATATTATAAAAATATTTTAAAAAATCCGATTTAAATTTAAAAAAATCTGATTTAAATCAAAAAAATCCGATTTTTTTAAAAAAAAATCACGATTTTTAACAACCCTGCTATAGAATATCCCTATTTTGACCAATGAAAATGTTTCATAATATAGTAAAGTAACCGTTTTCTCTAAAAGCGGTGGAGTGTGTCTGCAGCAAAAACTGAAGATTTTTAACATTGTGTGTTCCTGCTCCCAGTCCACCACGTTTTCATACTTTTGGGTGCAGGAAAACACAATGGTAAACCTATAAATCAACCGCTAAAATCAGGTTTTAAAGTGTTTTCCACCAAAATATGACTTTGCAGACCGATTGCGTTTTAATATGCGAATCGAGTTATAACTAATTCTGGAATTTCAGCCGTGAACTCGATGAGGTGATTGTTTGTGCTGCCGCCTCCCGGTCTATAATATCTGTTCTCTGAATTTCGAAATATACATTGCATTTTATTGTCGTCACTGAAGAACATTGCAATAGTTATGTTTGAATGAATGGTAAAAATTAATTTTTTCTGTGACCTATAAAAGGAAATTTGTATCAGAGGGTGTAGAAAATATATTTTGGAGTCGCCTGAAAATGTAGCTCGGGGCACATGCCTGGTGTGCCTCTGTGATATTCCGGCCCTGCATTTGATAAAACAAACGCCAGACCAGCAGGTCACTGAGCCAACATCAAATGATCCCATGCGGTTTGTGTAGCAATCCAAGAAACCATGTGAAGTTCAGCTTAGAGTGCCTTTATATGAAGCTGGTGACATAGATCAAACTTAATGTATGTACTTAGATGTACTTAACAGATGTACTTAAACAGACGCGTTTGTCCAAACTATGGTAAATCGACATTCCAGAACTTAGCGATACTCACCTGGTCGAGTTCAATTATATGAGTGTAGAGTTGCAAAGGCTAGAAAAAATCCGGTTTAAACCTGGGAATAAACCGGGTTTTTTGGGAATAAACTGGGTTTTTTGGAAATAAACCAGGTCTTTCGGGAATAAACCTGGGAATAAACCGGGTCTATTGGAAATAAACCTGGCAATAAACGGGTTTTTTGCAACTCTGTATGAGTGAGACTAAAGGTGCCTCGATATATAAAAATTGATGCGGTGAGACGATTCTGGACTAAAACGAATCACAAGCATTTTAGAGAGCTTGACATTATAGCCAAGTTAATGCTTCTTAAATTGTCTCACTCGTCAAGACTAGTATCGTGAAGTCTGGAATGGACTTCACCCTTGTCACGTCATCTGCGGGTATATAGAAGAAAAACAGCAATAGGCGTGAAGAGCATTTTAACACTGCTTCTCCTGCCTCCAATAAACAGTCTTTTTCGGAGGGCAAATACCCGAAGAGGCGTGGCTGTTGCCACTCGTGGATAAAGACCATGTAGTTTTGCCATAGTTTGGACAAAAACATCTGTCTAAGCTAGAGTTGCAAAGGCTAGAAAAAATCCGGTTTAAACCTGGGAATAAACCGGGTTTTTTGGGAATAAACTTGGTTTTTTGGAAATAAACCAGGTCTTTCGGGAATAAACCTGGGAATAAACCGGGTCTATTGGAAATAAACCTGGCAATAAACGGGTTTTTTGCAACTCTGGTCTAAGCCTAAGCACAGTATGAGCGTGCGTCAGTGTTTTTTGTTTGGTGTAATTGCGTTATAAATTTTTTAAGACCGTTTGAGTCACGTGATACCACGTAACTTTAGCCGTCTAATGAAGTGTGTCTCTATATGAGAGTGGCGCCATACGATGCTGAGATTCTGCTTAGACAAACGCGTTTGTCCAAATTATGGCAAAGCTAGACATATTCTATTTCAATAACAAGAACTTGTTAATATTCGCCTGGACGAGTTCGATCGTGACCTACGTTATACGTGGCCGGTTCATGATTTTTAACAACCCTCTCATTGACAACCCCGTGTTAATACGTTCACTAAGTTCCAGGCTTCATTGCAATATAAGCATTATTTAAAGTAATAAAATTCTATTGATTTAATGCATTTTTAATGGGTTGAGCAATGAATAATAATCAATTAACTTGTTTTATATTCAATGCTGAAAAATTAGTTTTTCTTAGCATTTAAAACAAAATGCAGAGAAAAAAATTACAGATTTGCCCTTTTGCAAGACTGTTAGAGGCGAGGCTAACGAAAAAGACAGGCTACCGCGGTCCATTCCACTTATCTTTTTTTACAGACCGCTACAGTGACGTGATGCTCTTTTCGTACACCTGCATTGGTGCATTCGAGTATCACGTGACTCCGGCGGTCTGTAAAAATAGATACGCGTAAAGCACCGCGGTAGCCTTTCTGCTTCGTTAGCCTCGGTTAGAGGCGAGGCTAACGAAAAAGACAGGCTACCGCGGTTCATTCCACTTATCATTTTTTACAGACCGCTAGTGTGACGTGTTGCTCTTTTCGTACGCCTACATTGGTGGATTCGAGCATCACGTGACTCCCGCAGTCTGTAAAAAAAGATACGCGTAAAGCACCGCGGTAGCCTTTCTTTTTTGTTAGCCTCGGTTAGAGGGTTAAAACGTCATACGGTGTGGATCATCTTTACACGGCGATTGGTACAAAATGGTGGGCGTGCCGCTTTGTAACAATCGCCGTGTAAAGATGATCACTGAGTGTGACTTTTAAATGTCACGAACTGGCCGTGTATAACGTAAGTCGCGATAACACAAGTGGAATCATCAATCATTTTGTTGCCCATGGGCATGGCCAATCGTTCTTCTCCTACGGCCAATTAAATGGCGTCGTGAGTCAGCCCGGATTGTAGGAGCCTTAAGCGCGACCAACGAAATACACGGCCAGTTCCTGACTTTTAAAACCTCACACGGGTTGGATAATCTTTACACGCCGATTGGCACAAAACGATGGATTGGTATCGTTGGTCTCGCTATAAGAGAGTGGCGACTTACAACCAATAAACACAGACCTTTCAAAATTAAACGGTTCATAAGTTCCTGGTACTTTAAAGGTAGGGTGTCTTTATAAGAGAGCAGCAATATGTACATGCTCAGACTAGATATTTTGTCCAAAATATAACAAACTTAGATTCCAGAGTTTAGTAATACTCGCATGGACGAGTTCGTCAGGTCAATTTCAAACACGTGACCACAATTCTTCAATTTGCATACAACCAATCAAAATCAACAAAAGCTAGTGGGGTAGCAAAATGCCCAGGGATTGCTAAGTTAAATACTGTAGCAACTATAGTTTCTAGGCTATGGTGTCAAATGAAATTGATCCATTAGACGAATGAGAGAAGTCGACAAATATTAGTTGGCGATATTGGCAGAGTCACCAAGTTGCTTCTTGATCGATTTTGCGCAAAATCGTCCCGATCAATCAATTTGTATTTCCCCATATATCACCAGTCTCATACGGAGGCACTCTACGTACTTGTTCTCAACATAAACGTTGTTTCTAGCTCGTCAACTGGTCACATTTAAATGTTTTATCAGTGAAGTGGATCTTGTCAATTTTGTTTTTTCATTACGCATCGACAAGGGGGTTCTATGCGCTCTAAAAGAAACTCTCCGCATTCTTCTGTGCTCGCTAGTGATATCACTCTATCCATCCATTGTAGAAGGAAGCGGTCTGGATGCATTTGGTCATAGCCTGATCAACCCTAATGCTTATATATTCACCATCTACCTCAACCTAGAAAACCTTGGTCGAATGCCTAATTGAAATTCTCGATTAACCTGATTAGACCTGATTGCGGCCAATGTCCAATCAGATTAATGATGGATGCTATTTGAGCGTTCGACACAGGTTTTCTAGGTTGAGGTTGACTGTGAATACGAGCTTAAGTGGAACCGGGCCACATAGATAGCGTTGGAGCTCGGAGCTCCCCTTTCTCAAAAAATTGTATTATAAACATGATAAATTGCTTTATGTGCAGCTCAAAATTTTAACCCTAGCTTTTTAAAAGAAAAATACATTATAGACACATGTAAAAATGTATTAAAAAATTGGCGATGATGTTGTACACTCACGAACCGTTTTTTTTTATAAAAAGGAAAAAAGTCGCCAAATTTTGGAGATTTTTACATTTACTGGTAACTTGGCTATTGTATTAAGTTATTTGGTTTGGCACGGGCTTGAAAATCGCGCCAATTAAAAAGTCGCCAAACTTCTGCGCGTGAGTGTAACACATCTGTTTCAAAATTTATGGGACTGTAAAATCTTCTGCGCTATAATGCTATTTAGAGTAAGTAAAACTCTAAACTTAAGGGACTGAATGAAACATGTTTGGTGTAATATCTGTTCTTCTCTGAATTTCGAAATATGCATTGCATTTTATTGTCGTCACTGAAGAACATTGCAATAGTTTTGTTTGCATGAATGGTAAAAATTAATTTTTTATGTGATCTATAAAAGGAAATTTGTGTTAATTTGTAACAGAGAGTGGAGAAAATATATTTTGAGGTCGCCTGAAAATGTGGCGTCGGGACACATGTCCCTGTGATATTCAGGCCCTGCATTTTGTAAAACTAAAAACTCCACCGAGCCAGTATCAAGTGATCCCATGCGGATAGAGTAGCAATCCGAGAAACCATGTGAAAAGTTCAGCCTAGAGTGCCTTTATGCCTAGACTAACCGAGAGCCTAGACAGGCCGCATACGATGATCAGACTGTGCTTAGACAGACATGTTTGTCCAAACTATGGCAAACCTACCTACATTCCAGAACTTAGCAATACTCGCCTGGACTAGTTCAATTATATGAGTGAGACTAAAGGTGCCTCTATACAGTGTGCCCGCTAAAGTCAATTGTCACCCCAATAATTTCTGAAGGACAAGAGCTTTAGTCATAAAAGTGGGGTTTAGGTACAATAAAGTTGCCCTGCGCTACGCAAGGAAACAGCTTACAGCGCCACCTGGTGGCTAAATTAAGAGTTAGCGTTCTTATTTAAAAAACACTAAAGGATACGGGGAAAAAGTCAATTGCAAAGTTGTTCAGCATCATAGATTTAGTAAGAGAAGACACCTTCCGTAAAGTAAGTAATGTTAAAAGTAGAAGGCATAAAATGCAAATTTATTTGGTTCGAAACTTCCAAAATTATAACGCGACATAATGCGAAAGAAATGAGAAAAGGTCACACTCCAGAGTTTCAATTGTGAGTAGATATACAGTATTCATCTGTAGATAAATAAATCTTAATATCCCATACCGTGAAAAAGTATTTTTTTCCATTTTGTATAAATGGTGCGGATACATGAAACAGCGAGAGTATGCAACACCTCCACTAACATTGCAGGAGCTTCGAAACCATATTATGGATGCTTGTGCCAGCGTGTCACCTGCCATGTTGTACAATGTGAAGCGGGAAGTTCAATCCCGTGCCCAGACGTGTATTGTTGCTCAAGGACACCATTTTGAGTATCACAGATATATGAACCTCATGTCCGATAAGTGCAGTTTTGTACAACGCGATCAAACTCATGAGCGCTTTGTGCTTACCATTTGAATAATTTTTGCGAGCAAGATTTGTTTGTAATAAATCGATGATGCTGAACAACTTTGTAATTGACTTTTTTCCCGTATCTCGTACCGTTTTTGAAATAAGAACGCTAACTCCAAATTTAGCCACCAGGTGGCGCTGTAAGTGGTTTCCTTGCGTAGCGCATGGAAACTTTACTATACCTAGACCCCATTTTTATGACTATAGCTCTTGCCGTTCAGAAATTATTGGAGTGACAACGGACTTTAGCGGGCACACTGTATATAAAATTTGATGTTGTGAGACGATTCTGGACTAAAACGAATCACCAAGCATCTTAGAGAGCTTGACATTATCGCCAAGCTAATGCTTCTTAAATTTTCTCACTCGTCGAGGCAAGTATCGTGAAGTCTAGAATGTAGTTTTGCCATAGTTTGGACAAAAACAACTGTCTAAGCTGCAGCGCCTAGAATTAGAGTTGCAAAGGCTAGAAAAAATCCGGTTTAAACCTGGGAATAAACCGGGTTTTTTGGGAATAAACTGGGTTTTTTGGAAATAAACCAGGTCTTTCGGGAATAAACCTGGGAATAAACCGGGTCTATTGGAAATAAACCTGGCAATAAACGGGTTTTTTGCAACTCTGCCTAGAATACATAGTGTGGAAATCTGCTACAAAATAGTACTAAAAAATTGAATCCAATAAATGTACAACGTTGCTGAAAAGATAACGATTGGATCGCAGCGCCATCTGCTAGCTTATATAATACAGAAAGCAGCTTAATGGACCCTATTCCGAGGCTAACGAAAAAGAAAGGCTACCACGGTGCTTTACGCGTACCTTTTTTTACAGACCGCGGGAGTCACGTGATGCTCGAATCCACCAATGCAGGTGTACGAAAAGAACATCACGTCACTGTAGCGGTCTGTAAAAAAAGATAAGTGGAATGCACCGCGGTAGCCTGTCTTTTTCGTTAGCCTCGCCCTATTCCTACTGACGTCAGAGTCACGTGCTTTGGGGAAACATTGCCCACATTGTAGTCCTTTATTATGCAACGACTCGTTTGCAACGCAATCCTACATGTCATAGAGCAGCAACGGACCAGATTTTCGTGATGTTGAGTCACGTGCTTTGGGGAAATATTTCGGAAATTGTAGCCTCGAACCCAAACGGAGAATAGGGTCCATACGATGCTATTAGAGCTTATTATCGTCGGAGCACCGTTGCACATTAATAGGCTACAACTTTTTAGCATTTTTAAAGCATTACAAGGATAGCCGGTTTCCACACTATGTATTCTAGGCGCTGTATCTAAGTCTAAGCACAGGCTGAGAATTCGCCATTTGCGTCAGTGTTTTTTGTGTGGTGTAATTGAGTTACAGTTGTTTTTCAGACTTCTTGAGTCACGTGATACCACGCGACCCTAGCGGTGTATTGTAGTGTACCTCTATATGAGAGTGGCGCCATATGATGCTGAGATTCTGCATAGACATACGCGTTTGTCCAAACTATGCATATTCTATTTCAAGAACAAGAACTTGTTAATAAGGGAAGGGCATGTTTACAAACAACTGTTCCATCAACTAATCTACCACTTCATTTTTGTCATAGCTATCATTGCAGGAATCGTCATGACGACATAGGCCAATGATATTATAGACCAGTTCAACGTAGACCAATCAAATTTCCCCATTTCATGTGTATAGTAGGAGTCAAAACGAACAAACAGGTTTTTTTTGCTAACGAACCGCAGAGTTGCAAAAAACCCGTTTATTGCCAGGTTTATTTCCAATAGACCCGGTTTATTCCCAGGTTTATTCCCGAAAGACCTGGTTTATTTCCAAAAAACCCAGTTTATTCCCAAAAAACCCGGTTTATTCCCAGGTTTAAACCGGATTTTTTCTAGCCTTTGCAACTCTAACGAACCGTAATTGAACCAACAGTGATGTCAGATGCCTTTTCCCGAGGCTAACGAAAAAGAAAGGCTACCGCGGTGCTTTACGCGTATCTTTTTTTACAGACCGCCGGAGTCACGTGATTCTCGAATGCACCAATGAAGGTGTACGAAAAGAGCATCACGTCACTCTGGCGGTCTGTAAAAAACGATAAGTGGAATGCACCGCGGTAGCCTGTCTTTTTCGTTAGCCTCGCCTTTTCCTCGAGGCTAACGAAAGAGACAAGCTACCGCGGTGCATTCCATTTATCTTTTTTTACAGACCGCTAGAGTGACATGATGCTCTTTCCGTACACCTGCATTGGTGGATTCGAGCATCACGTGACTCTTGCGGTCTGTAAAAAAAGATACGCGTAAAGCACCGCGGTTGCCTTTCTTTTTCGTTAGCCTCGCCTTTTCCTTTTACTCGACTGGACGAGTTCGATGGCGTCCTACGCTATACGCGGCCGGTTCTTGACTTTTAAAGCGTCACACGGCGTGGATGATCTTTACACGGCGATTGGCGCCGTATAAAGATGTACACTCAGTGTGCCGTTTTAAAATGTCACGAACCGGTCGTGTATGACCAACGAGGCTAATGAAAAAGAAAGGCTACCGCGGTGCTTTACGCGTATCTTTTTTTAGAGACCGTGGGAGTCACGTGATGCTCGAATCCACCAATGCAGGTGTACGAAAAGAATAAACGTCACTGTAGCGGTCTGTAAAAAAAGATAGGTGGAATGCACCGCGGTAGCCTGTCTTTTTCGTTAGCCTCGATGACCAAGGTATGACGTTTAGGTTAGCTTGGCGATAATGGCGGTCTGTCCAAAATGCTTGGAGATTCGATTTTGTCCAGAATCATCTCAACCAATCAAATGTGTATACCCCGTATGTCGCCACTCTCATATCGAGGCAATCTTTTTCTAGAGTATCTCTATGTGAGAGTAACCACATACAGGAAAGAAAATTGATTTGATTGAGACGATTTTGTAGTAAAACACTTGTGTGCAGATTGGTGGCATGGCAAGAACAAGCACTCTCTCAAATGTTGAGAGTTTGTTCTTTAAACTCTCATTTGTTTGAACTGACCTTTGGGCATCTTTTTAAAGAATTTAGAAGTTGTAGCCTAAAACATATAGCGTTCAAATATTTTATGAATTACACTTTTAAATAAAATGTCTTCGCTTTTCAAAAGTTTCCATTTGTACATATGTAATCATGACTAATAAGCAGAGTTGCAAAAAACCCGTTTATTGCCAGGTTTATTTCCAATAGACCCGGTTTATTCCCAGGTTTATTCCCGAAAGACCTGGTTTATTTCCAAAAAACCCAGTTTATTCCCAAAAAACCCGGTTTATTCCCAGGTTTAAACCGGATTTTTTCTAGCCTTTGCAACTCTACTAATAAGTTCAATATTTCTTTTTTCGTAAAAAATATGGAATGCAACATTTTGTTCGCGTCCAGCAATGTCACCGGTATGTAATCGGTAAGGTCGGTTAGTTACCAAGGCGTTCAGTGCTGCTAACCGATACGCAACCAACGTCGTTCAGCGCAAGTAACCGGTAAAGGACCGAACTAATCGAAAAAAATTCTTGGTTAGGTGGGTCACGTGATTGGTTACATGAAAATTTATCTCAAAGGAATTGGCGACTATAATTACGATGATGTAATACAGATAGCGCTGCTAGTAAATAATACCAGTTCGTCCAGTTACTTACCGCCCCTGTAAGTAAACGGTCACATTGGTTAGGTCTGCTGAACGCACTCAGTGATTCAGTTTTAACTGACGTCACACCCTAGCAACCGAGGCTAACGAAAAAGACAGGCTGCCGCAGTGCATTCCACTTATCTTTTTTTACAGACCGCTAGAGTGACGTGATGCTCTTTTCGTACAACTGCATTGGTGCATTTGAGCATCACGTGACTCCGGCGGTCTGTAAAAAAGATACGCGTAAAGCACCGCGGCAGCCTTTCTTTTTCGTTAGCCTCGCTAGCAACCACTTTAACAGCCAGATGGGAATTTTGTTTGCCCAGCGGTTTTTGTGGATTTTGATTGGTTGGGCGATAATACAGGCTGATTAATTAACAATTTCGACTGGTTGGATCACGTGGTTTAAACTGATCTGTAGTATGCAGTTAAGAGCCTACATCAGTCATGCGGAAAAACTCTCAAGCTAATGTTAAGTCTATGGGAAGGTTCTTTCGCGATTTATCGCTCGCATTTTAAAATTATTTTTTTTGCATAGGATAGCTGACGTCAATCTAATGTTGTTAGTTTTTACTTTTTCGATTTTGGTTACAGACCCCGCACACGAGATGATTTGAGATTTTGTATCTGATAATGGTTCAAACATACAATTTTCATCGCTGAATTACATAATGTTTTTTCCAGCTGCAAAATGCATCCCCTGGAGAAAAACATCTGAATTCAACATTGCACCTAAATTTTATTTGAGTATACATAATCATTATAAGAGGGTTTTTTTTTTTTTTTTTTTTTTTTTTTAAGAGCAATCTGTAAATTTTAGTATAAAATAAATATAAGGAGAAATATATTCAAATTATAACTGAGGCTCTACTTGATGAAGACCTGCCATTTATTTGTATAGTTATGCATAATCATGAAAAAAAAGGAGTTATTTTTGTGGAAGCCTGCCCAAATTTTATTGTAGTTATAATAGAAAGACATAACACCTTAACAGGGCTAAAATTTGGCTTTAATTAATGTAACAAGGGCAAAATTTATACACGTATACATAATGATAGGAGTTGTAATTTTCCAACCGAGTGAAAAAATATCCAGGCCAGAATTTTAACCCAGGACCTTGGCTTAAGTTGCCAACACTATACCAATCAACTGAGCTATCCTGGACAAATTGGGTAGACACAATTCACTCAGACAACCTTTTGATAATAACATGTGGTCTGTTATCTGAAATAATTCAATGTAATTCCAAGTTAATGTTGAATACGTAATTACATTTTATTAGATGAACACAATTATTCTAATTGGTAAATTAATCATAGGAGTTGCAATTTTCCAACTGAGTAAAAAAGTGTCCAGGCCGGGATTTAAACCTTTGACCTAGGCTTAAGCATCCAACACTCTACCAACTGAACTAACAAATCTGGAGAATACAATTCACCCAGACCTTTTGATAATATGTGGTCTGTTATCTGAAACATTTCAACAGAATACCTCACAGTTAATGAAACTAATAGTAAACATTGAATATCTAATTACATTTAATTAATTCAACAAAACCATTCTAATTCTTAAATAAATCATAGGAGTTGTAGTTTCCCAACTAAATGAAAAAGTGTCCAGGCCAGGATTTAAACCCAGGACCTTGGCTAAAGCGGAAATGCTTTACCAATTGAGCTATTCTGCACAAATCAAGAGGATACAATTCACTCAGGTAACCTTTTGTTAATGACATCAGCTCTGTTATTATCTGAAACAGTTCAATAGAATAAATTGCCGACAATGGAACTACAAGTAAATGTTGGATACATAATTACAGTTCATTAATCTAACCCGATTCTTCTAATCAGTACAAATCCTTGCCTAGATATTTTTTCACTCAGTTGAAAAATTACAACTCCTATGACTTATTTTCCAATTAGAATAATTGAGTTGATTTAATGAAATGTAATTACACATCCAGTGTTTACTTAGAAATCCATTAACTGTGATTCATTCTGTTGAACTGTTTCAGATAACAGACTAGATGTTATCAAAAGGTTGTCTGAGTGAATTGTGTTCTCCAAATTTGTCCAAGATAGCTCAGTTAATAGAGCGTTTCAGCTTAAAGGGACTCTCCAGTCATGCAAAGACACTCACAAGCTAATGTTAAACCTTGGGAGGGTTCTTTCCAAATTTCTCATTTGAATTTGAATTTTTTTTTTTTTTTTTTTTTTTTTGCATAGGTCAATCTTTTTCTTTACTTTTTAGATTTTGGTTGCAGATTTTTTAATAAAGGCAGTTTTATTCTCAGAACTAGTTTTGAAAGTGAAAGTATCTTTATTAAAGAAAAAAACTAGAACCAAAATCGAAAAAGTTAATAACGAGATCAACCTTAGCTGTTCTATCCCAAAATAATCTTTTAAAAATATTGAATTTCAAATGAGAAATTTAAAAAGAATCCTCCCATTGGTTTAATATTAACTTGTCAGTGTCTCTGCGTACCTCAAGAGAGCTTCTCCCCGAAGTATCACCGTAAGTTTCACCGTAAGTAACCACAAGTAAGCTTCACCGTATTAAAGCTTCACCCCGAAATTTTAATATAAAATAAATACAAAGCTGACAAATTAAAATGGCTATAGGTTGGGTCCAAATCAATGTAAAACAGCCAAATTTTACATTTATAAACATAATCATTATAAAGAAAAACTTTGTAATTTTTTTTTTGTCCAAGTAGCAACTCCCAATTTCAGTGTAATTTACAATATAAGGGTCCAACATGTTAAAATGGCTGTAACTTGGGTTCTAATTAACACTAAAATTTTAGCATAAGATAAATATAAGACTTCGAACGACTATAACTTGGAGTCTAACTGATGTAGCACTGCTATGTTTTGTACAATAAACATAAGGAGAAGTCCTAACAAGGAGGGATTTAGTTGTTGAAATCCCCAACATTTTGTCTAATTACAATATAAAGGGCTGACACATTAAAACAATTGCAACTTGGGTTCTAATTAACACAACATGTCATAATATTTATACATAATCATCACAAGAGAAAAATTTCTTGGCTTTTTTTCAAAAGTCCCTTCAGATATTAGTATACAATAAATATAAGACCCGATAAATTAAAATAGCAATAATTCAGATCTTAATTGATGTAACCCAGCCAAATTTTAATGTAATTGTAATATAAGGACAAAAGAACTATAACTTGGGCTCTGATTAATGCAACAGACACACATTTTATAAAAGGAAGGGATTTTTTTTTTTTTTTAATCAAAGCCTCCTAAATTTTAGACGATTATAACTCGGTTATAATTGATGTAGCTCTGCTCTTTTTTTGTAAATATAAATGGATGGATTTATTTGTTTAAGCCTCCAGCCCAATATATATAAATTAATATCAATATAAGGTCTTGACACATTAAAATGTCTATGACTTCAGCTCTAATTATTGAAGGATGCCCAAATTTTATGCAAGAATACATAATTATTATAAGACGGCCATTTTATTATTGAAGCTAGCCAAATTTTAACATAAATAAAATATAAGACCCGTCAAATAAAAAGTAATATTTTCACGACCCCCCCCCCCCCCGTCTGGGTTGAAAGCTTTTAACAGAGTTTCCTCCCAGGTTTAAAAAAGGGCACTTTTTTTTATTCTCAAGGGCACTTTTCAGATTCTTAAGGGTACTTTTTTAATTGTTAAAGGTTATTCTTTTGGTTTTTAAAGCCACTTTTGATATTTAAAAGTCAAGGCACTCTTTTTAAGACATTGAGTCAGTTTTTATTAAGAAAGCAAATTTTTTAATGCAAAAAGAAGAAAGGGCACTTTTTTTAATGAGGTGCAAGAAGGGTGCTAATTATTTTTATGAGGGGCAATAAAGGTGCTATTTTGTAAACCAAAGAGGCAGGCAGGGTACAGCCTCCTTCTAAAACTGTCTGGGGGAAACTCTGCTTCTAATATTAAATAAAATGAGTTTTTCTTTAAAAAAAGTGAAGTGCTGCCATTGAGGCCTTGGATCTAAAGATTTACATGTTAGAAATTTAGTCAATATTTATTTTTTCTTTATGTACAGAGTTGTTTTTCACAAATGAATTATCAAACATAGAAAATAGAAATTAAGTTTTTGCAAAAACTGATGAGACTTTACAAAATTGTTTTCATTTGAATGGGGCTGGCTTTAGCCCCTCTCTTTCCTACTTCTTTATAAAAATGTTGTTAATATATTAGACAAAATGTAGATAAGTTTTTAACAAAACAACAACAACAAAAAACAAAGCATTGAAAATCATTATTTCTCCCAGTTTACATCATGCCAAGTGAAAGTGCCATTTGATTCAGATCATTGATTGGCATATCTGTTATTACTGATTTTTAGGTTTATTTTTTGCCAGACTGTTTGGAAATATACTAAGTAATATTTTTTAAGGAAGTGAGAAGTAAAATCATATCTCAGAATTTGTCAGAGGGGTTATTAGAGGGTTACTTTAAGGGTCTTTTGAAGAATTCGACTGGCTGGATAAGCAAAGCCTGTATCTATATTGCTGACTACCATGACAATGGGACACTGAACACCAGGTTCATTTGGAACCGCCCAGCACATAAGTGCCTGCAGAACAAATCCAGAGAGGGGTAAGATTTTTGAACATGTGCCTGTAGTCTACTGCGAAGGCCATATTTTTTTATAATGAAGAATGTAAAAGTGAAATAAACTAAGCCACTAAGTGCTTTTGTCAGAACTCTGTATACAAGGTAATTTTTAACATATTAGCGTAAAAAGCATTGCAGAAATGTAACACATGTTAAAAATCCAAAAATAAACTTCAAACAACTTTATTCAACTGAAAGAATATTTTTTTTCATCCTTCCGAATCTCCAGTTTAAGATTATATTCAAACACAAAAACATATAAAGGAAATCAAAACTAAAAGTTATCTCCCATGGGAAGGGGAGGGGGTTGTCAGAAAAAATCCTGAGTTACTGTTTTTCTCTTTGTGTTAATATACTTAATTACCTGAGAATAATGAATGTTACTTTTTTCCCCCCAAAATCATGTGGCAAAAAGAAAATCTGGTTTATTACATTTGAAATTCCAGAGGCAGGCAATTGTTGGTGTCATGACACAGCTAGTTCAGTATTAAATAATATTACAGCAATAGTTAATTTAAAAAAAACTACCTTCGCTAGATGCAGCAAAGAGCTGGTATCCCATCAAAGATAAAAGTAAGTTCTGTCAGCCCCACAGCAACATTTTATAATGCATGGTGACAAAAGTTTTTTACTGTTCTTTACTGATCACTATGCAATAGCTTAGTTTCAGAATTACATATGTCAATTTGCAGCAAACAAAGATTTATTGGTGACCCCCAACAATGCTAGACTAGCCTATTATCATAATAAATAATAGAAATCTATTAATAAGGGAATTTTACATTTGCAAAGCAAATACAATATATACAAAAATATAGAAACAAAGTAAATTGTTACAATTTTTCTTTTAAACAGCATATATATATTAGTTAAGATTAATCTGAAAACGTTAAAATATTCTGTGTTGACTGTCTCTGGTACTGATTACTGATGATGTTGACAAAGTGACTATCAAGTACAATTATTGCCTTGTCTAAAAAAGCAGAATGTGTTTCTAATTAAAATTACATATTTTTAAAAATAACTTCGCAATTGTTATTGTTGGTGATTTAAACAAAATAATTTCTCATACGTTAAAGTTTTGTTAAAAAATATTCCAGTAGGCTTGAATTACAAAAAAACTGACCAATTTATGCCATACATATTAAAATTTATAATTACACAGTCATCATTATTGGATGCCATTTTTATAGAATAATTTTATAAATCATTGATACTAGCAATTTACTGTTTAAAAATGAAGATTTTTTTCCCTCTCTGATAGCAGGAATACAATGCTATTTAAAGGTATACTAAAAGCCACCAGTGAAACATACAAAATAACAAAACAATCTATACCTATTTCTAAACAAACCAACAACAGTTATTGGCACTTCGTATTATCTGGGGCAGGTCAGATACAATTGTGCCAAGCATGGTAATAATAATACTAATTACAGCAACCCTTATTTTTTTCCTACATGGTAAAACAAGAAAACAATATTTTTGGTGCCATGACTATTGCAGAAATATACTGTTTTGTATTATGTTGGTTACTTATAGTGCTATAAATTTCCAACCTGGTATGATGCATTTAATAAATGTGTACTAAATTATGATATATTATTTACCATTTCTTATATTACTTAAAATTTATTAAGTTTACTAAATTCATGTTATTTGCCATTTTAAACAATTTTATGTATTTAATAAACATGTCAAATTACTAATTTTGAGTGTATGTGGTTACAATAAACAAGATTGGCAATCAACCATTTTTAGCGATTATCTCCTAGCTGAGATAAGTACCCAGTTTTTTAAAAATCAATTATGAACAATAATTATTCACAACAGGTTTTTGTTTTTTACGATTCCTACATTCATTTTTACACGAAATACTATTGAATGGCTTTTTAACAATTATTTACAATATAAAATTAATTTTTAATACATCTGGTTTCATGACATATTTTTTATATTAAACCAAATTTTAATTCTAACTTCGAAATCTGAATAATTTAATTGTTTATTCTTTATTGAGATATAAGTAAATAAAATAATAAAAACCAAACAAATAGATATTTAAAAATGAGTCTGTATAAGCTTTTCATTTAAGAATAACTCACAGTTAATATTAACTCTCTTACAAACTAAAAGTCATAAATCATAATAAAAGGAAAAAATGTTATTGACAAATGAAACATCTATACTCTCAAAAAGTCATGAAATTAATTTATAAAACAATATAAAACCTGAAATTATTTAATCAACAGTAGCATTGAAAAAAATTATAGCTCTTGAATTAATGCTGAAGTAGATTATATTATCTTCCATTGTTCACAATTCTAAACATTGGAGAAAACTCCCTACTTTTTCATTTCCACAGCCAACATTTATACAGGATTAGGTGTAATCGAGAAAGTATTGTCAATGATATGATATGAATTAACAAACCATATGGCACAGACAATACTCATTCAATTAATATACTGGGAGTTGCTGGTAATGGTGGTGAGCACAAATTGACACTGAAAAGAGAAAAGAAAAACCACATTTAAAAAATGCCACACAGAAAAAGAATAGATAAAATACAGTTTATTAAACATATAGCTCATATGTAGAGTTGGTCATTTTGCTGGCAAAATGGTATTTTTGGTAGGACTGTGGCAAAAACTGAAAAATTATTGGATAAAAAAAATATATATAACAAACAATATAATTTTTTACATAATATAATTGAGACTTAAATCAGAATATTAATTTCTATTTTATTGATAGTAATTTGGTTATTTACATTAATTTCAATTAGTGATAGGATTTGAAGTACTAGTCGAAACATCTACTTTGTAAATAAATTTATGTTAGATGGAGATAAAAACTGTTTTTCTTCATTCTTAATATCAGGGCATCTATTCCAGATCAACAATGAATTTCCCTGACTTTTCTATACCAATAATAATAATAAAAAAGATTCCAGGTATCAAGATTTTGTGATGTCACACACAAAAACTCTTTAAAAAGTTGTGAATTTGAGTGTGGAACTTTCACAGCTGATTCTGAGGAATAAATTACTGATTTGTTACATAATTTTTTGCAAAATTTACAAATTGAACATTTTAGATGCTAAACATTTTGCAGATACACACTTTTAGCATCAAGTTCTAACCATTTTGTCTAATTAGTTATGAAATTCTTTATCACATCAGTCACATTTTAAATAGATTGCATCGACATACTCTAATACAAATAATAAATATTCAATAAATTAAGCTAACAAACATTCAGTTCCCAAACAAAGAGAAGTAAACAAACTGAATCCCCTAATCAATCCTACAACATTCAGTTCAAAATTTCAGTGAAGCTGGAATGGAAAATCTCTGAATTATTATAAGGAAGGACTGAAAGGGGTTTGACAAAATGATTTGCACAAGAGGTTGAAATCATTTTTACAGTCCATATGAAGAACACAGTTTGATTTTAATGGCACTACAATTTCAAATCCTTAATTTTATAAGAAACATTTTCCTATTTTTTTTTTTGAAAGTTCAAAATTTTCAAATTTTCCTGACTTTTTCAGGTGGTTAGACACCCTGTAATATAATAATGTCATCTTTATCTTTAATAGTAATAATATTTTAGATATTAAAAACCTTTGAATGCATAATTTATATATTCAAGAAATCTATACAGTCAAACCAGTATGTCACTCTCAGGTCCACTTAAAAATGACTTACTAAAGAGAGTTTATATTAAAATGTAAAATAAAATTCCAAATGTTTATATATAATAAGAATGTCTATTACTAAATTTATGTTATAAATTATATAAATCGGTAGAACAAGAATTGGAATTCGTAAAATGGATGGCAAATTAAGGAAAGTTATATATTTAATTGTACAGTTCAATACGTACCCATTTGTTACTGCCCTACAAAAAAACACACCTATTTTTGTTTGATGTCAGTTTTCTGAAATAAAATTTATCTTCTCTTAGGAATACAGCATATTATAGATGCTATCTATGTGTCAATCAAAGACAAAATATAGCTCCTTAATTTACCAATAAAGGCTTTTTTCTTTGCAATAAGCGGTTTGGGAGGTTCCTCTTCATGATCGCTGTCAGATGTTACTGCCGGTCAGTTTTCTTTTTTTTGCTTTCAAAACATCAGCTACAATTTCAATTCTTGTTGCATTCAAAGAACTTGTTGCTATGTCAAACAATTTTTATAAGGAAAGGGAATGTGGAATGTTGTTAATCTTAGTCATGCACAATAAAAAAGTGTTTTTTGGAGGTAAAACATGACATAATATGCGGAATGACATTTTATTCGAGTGACCTATTAACGAGGTTTCACTGTAACTATTAAAGACAAAATTACTAAATTAAAAGTTGCCTGTAACATACATATATATATATATATATATATATATATATGTATACATACGTTATATATACAGTAGATCTTTATGATGCAATTCTATATAATGTAATTCTCTATATAATGCACAATGTCTCAGATGTAAACAATGAATTTTGCAGTTAAGATGCACCTGCATTCCCACATTGTAAAAAATTGCTAATCTCTAGAGGATTAAATGTGACACATTAGTTCATTGTTATCACCTTAATTCAGAGCTTTTTAACGGAAAAATGATATTAGAATAAAAATGTTTCTAAATACGTACTATAATGAATTATTTGGTCCAGGCATATTTCGAACATGTTTACAAAGTAAATTTAACAGTGTATGGAATGATCTATATTAGGTAAAAAATTATATGCACAACTCTTGGTCTCAAGGACTGAAATATAAAGATACTATACTATATTTTGATATGTTACAGACATATTTGGCCATGTTGATGAGGTAAGTTTAATGATGTGTGAAATGTGATCTATATAACGCAAAAATTCTATATAATGCACAACCTCACGTTTTTAAGTTTGCGTTATAAAGATCTTTTACTATATATATACATAACTTTATAACAATCAAATCAATCTGCATTTCCTTTTTTATCTGAACCTCTTTTATAGAGATAATCCTTTTAAAAGCACTTAAAAGTTACTTTATATATAAAAAACACATGGACCAGATAAAACTTATTAATATACATGAGAGAGGAGAAGAATTGCATAGTAATTATACTTTGTATCTTCAAATGACTATTGTTCCAGTAGCTCAGCAAAGCAGCTAATAATTCTTAAGACTTTTTTACAGACTAACTGAAGTATAAAAAATAGTTGTTCCACAATTATGACTCTTCAAACCAAAACCAGGGAGTTATTTTATTGCTATTTACTCTCCCCATTCCCAAAATCTGTACCCATAGCATAAACTAAAATATATTTTACTGAAAACAATGCAAACTTAATAGAATTCTGATTACTGTTTGAATGATGCATTGATTATTCTAAGTTAAAAAATTTAAAGCTACATATTGTAAGAGTTAAAATACCTTAATTACATTCCCGTAAATAAAACATATAGGGGAGAGTGGTAATGAATAGGCCAGTTTTTGTTTTTCAATTTTTGTAATTTTTTCTAATAATTCTTTTGGCTCAGAATTGGCTCTTCAGTTACTTTACTTATTTGGTTTTATCAAAAAGTCATAAAAATCGGATTAGAAAATGTTTATAATGAATGATAATAGAAAATAAAAATATAGAAATTTGGCCCATTCATCCCCACCCATGGGGTTGAATGCAGAGGCGGATCCAGCACTCCATTTAGAGGGGGGTCATGACTTTTTTCTTGAGGAAGGGGGGGGGGAGGTCACATGTCTTCACTAGCAGTTTTTATATCTTATATCCAAATTGTCTAATTTCTGACATATACCCGAATTCATTTTCTTTCATAAGTGAATGAAATTTGCAGGTATACCTGCTTTATATATTCGTAAATATACAAAATATGCATGTTTTATCCAGATACCAAGATATCAGAGTTTCTCATTTTCTTATAAAAGCAAAGAATCTTACAAAAAGTTTTCTTAAATTTCTCATTTTAAGTCCATTTTCGAGGCTCGGCGATCATAGAAAGACCGTCTTGAAGGAAAAAAATTCATAAATACAATTCAAAATATACCACATTTATAGTAAAATTAAAAATGATGTTCGATTCTTTGGTGCTTAAACAATAATGCCGGCAAATTTCATGCATTTCTATTTAAAAATAACTCTATGAATGTATCAGAAAGATTAAAATTTTTAAGCCGTAAAAGAAAAAAAAATGAAAACACATTTAATGCATATTTATATTAAAAAATGTATTGTTCTGTAGAAATGTTTTCCGTTTAGAGGGGGGGTCATGACCCCCCCCCCCCTTGGATCCGCGCTTGGTTGAATGGGCCACTAAATGAATTCAATGAAAAAATGTGGAATTAATCTTTTATTCACCAAATATGACAAAATGAATGGCACTTGACATGATATGATTAAAAGTATACTGAAAGAGTAAGCAATACACAATGCTTATCAAAATTATTAAAAATCAAAAGTGATATTATTAAATCACATATTTGTTGCAGAAAAACGACAAAATAATGAGATAAAAGAGAAAGAACATAAAATAAGTATAAAAATAATAGATAATACACATTATGATTTAACGAAATTTATATATTTCAAAATTATTATTAAACTTCACGGTTATAAAAGCACATGATGTTCCACCAGTAATGTCTGGCTGTGTAAATTTCTGGTATTATTTATTCTACCCATCAGATTCAGAATATAAACAATTATTCGAGTTTTCTATCAAATGTGAAAAGACTGGTAGGTGTGGTCAACAACTGAACAGTTCACCTGAATCATTTATACAATTTAACTTATGTTTCTAATAAATAACTAATACTTCTTAGGTTGAAAATGTGTAAATTATTTTTTAGACATCGCTATAAACCTATCCTAACTAGACAGTAATTTAATCTAAATCCATGAAAGCCAGTTATGTGTCATATGTTAAAGAGAATCGGGGAAAAAACACACACACACACACACATTTTCATGATTAGGGCAAAGGTGGCCCATTCAGCCCCACCTATACTTCTGGAATATATTCAGGCTTTTTTAGCACATTAAATTCAAATAACATCTAAATACATCCTAAAATTAGTTTATAGATATGCAAATACTTGCTAATACACATATCTGCAATGAAATAGATACTTTTTAGCTTATTTATTTTACAGAAAAAAGGAAAATATTTACTTTTCAATCAGATTCTTGACCATCCTACTCTAGTGAGAAAATGGGTCCTCCCAAACAATGGAAAATTTTATGAGTTTGGTAGAACAAATAGCTTCATCTATTGGTGGCATCTAAAATAATTTTATGCAAACACTTTTTCATATTTTGTTAATGGCCCATTCATTACCAATTTCCTCTACCTATTTTTGCCAGAACGGTTTTTTCCACATTTGGCAAAAACTTGCTAACCCTACCCATACGCATTTTAAAATTTTCGCTGGCATACCATAAAATTAATCATGCAAATTATATATTTTCTTTTAAACATGTAAAAAATTTACTTTACATTTACACAGTATAGTACATAATCACAGCATATAATCGAAAATTTTGTGGAAGAAAATGTAGACCATAAATTTTTTTTGACAGATTTATGAATTTATACAGAGAAAAATCTTTATGTATATGTTAAAATGAGAATTAGCAATCTTGGTAGTAAAAGTAAATAGGAAATATTAAGGAAAAATAATACCTAGCCAGGGCTGTAGCTAGGGGGGGGGCAGCACCCCCTGAAAATTTGAGCCCCCCCTGGGAAAGTTGCCAAGGCCATCATTTAAATTCTGTTTCAAAAATCCAAATGAAACCCTGTTCAAAAATTGAACTTAGTTTTGAGGACTTTTTACAGTTTTGCATAAATACTAAATTGTAGTATTTGTTTAAAAACAGAAAATAAATGCTTCAATAGGCGCGCATCCATCCTATCTGCACATATTCAGAATTAGCAACCTGTTGCTGATGCAAACATTGACTTTTGCATTTGTTATATACTGAAATTTTTCATTTTGCAGCGTTTTCCATTATTAGCATAAAACAAAGTTATTCTAATGAGTTATAGCCAATTTAAATCCAAGTGGTTTTAGCTTTTGACTAGTCACAAAAATAATTTTAAAATGCAAAATACACCCTTGATTTTTCAAAAGTTTTTTATCATATAAAAACATAACTTTAGAATCCTTAAGGGCAGGGAATATTCAGAAAAAAATTAAAGGTTGCCACTCTTTTGAAACAGGTGAACTGCCAGATTTTTATTTACTTATTGAAAATTTTCATTATCAGCAGCTAGTGATGTAGTAGTAAAAAAACCTGAAGGCATACGCTTTAGACAGAGGGTATACCCTAAAAAGTATATGCTATAGTGGTTTTGAGAAGAGGGTATACGGTATTCCAGAAGTTATACGGCGTATTCACTGTATATCCTCCACTACATCCCTGTCTGCAGCCTTTACTGTTTTTAGCATCAAATAAAGTTATTATAAACAATTTAATAGGAAACATGGTGCCTACAATATGAATATGCACTAATTTACCTTACACTTTGATCAGAGTTTCTCCCTCAGGTTTAAAAAAAGGCAGGGCGCTGCTGGTGAAAAAGGGGCACTTTTTTATTCTTAAGGGCACTTTTTGGATTCTTGAGGGCACTTTTTTATTCTTAATGGCACTTTTTGGATTCTTGAGGGCAATTTTCAGATTTTTTATTGGCATTTTTCTTAATTATTAAAGGTATTCTTTTGATTTTTAAAGCCACTTTTGATATTTAAAAGTCAGGACAGTCTTTTAAAGACAACATTGAGTTAATTTTTACTATGAAAGCAATTTTTTTAATGCAAAAAGGAGAAAGGGCACTTTTTCTACTGAGGGGCAAGAAGGGTGCTAACTATTTTACTGGATGGGGCAAGAAGGTTGCTATTTTGTAAACCAAAGGGCAGGCAGGGTGAAGCACCCTTCTGAAACTGTCTGGGGGAAACTCTGCTTTGATCATATATATCTGTGTTTGTGTGTGCATGTGTCGAGAGAGAGAAATAGTATGAGCCCCCCCCCCCCCCCTGCATTTTCTTGAGCACCCCCTATTGTTTATTTCTAGCTACAGCCCTGACCCTAGCTTATTCACTGAATGTACTAAAAATAACCACAATTAACAATTTTTTTTATGCTATGATCATTTCAATTGATGTTCAAATTGGGGAAAAACAATTTTCTAACAGGTTTAATTACAATAAACCAAATAATATATTACAAATATAAACATTTTAAAACTTACTTAATCAGATGGCTATACTCTCTAATTATAAATCCCATTCCATGGTATAAATAGAATACAAGCATTACTTTGTAAATTAAATATTAGCCACCATTTTTTAAACCCTGGGTCCTCAAACAATAGTTAAGATTTGAGGATTTTAGTGACAATAATGCAAAGAAACATTAACACATTGGATCAGATTTAAATCCGGAACAATATTTTCTGTTAAAAAGAGGAATGTACAGTATACAGATTTTGTTCAGTTATATTTATTTTTTTTTCTTGTCAATTTGTAAGTTAAATAACAGGGGTCAATGCAGACTTTTTTTTTCTTGGGGGCCCATTTTGTGAAAGTAAAGGTTATTTTTGTGAAATTTATTATATTTTTGTAACGAAAGTTGATATCCAGTTAATCAAATTCAAACCAAGCATTTATAAACAAAAACTAAATCCTTTTGCTGAAGTTTTCCTCTCTGGTGAACAAGCTTGTTTGCAAATTACACATTTTAAAACATCACAAAATAATAAATAGTAAGATTTTATGGAATAGAATTTTGTGAAGGGGCCATAAATAGGCCCCAAATTTTCCCTGGATCGACCCCTGAATAATGTACACAATATTTTTTTTAGATGGAAATCTACAAAATATTCGGAGAAAGTCAAAGCTTGGTGTTTGTACATTTAATTATATTATATGTAACCAGAAGCACATATTTAAATAAATTGTCAAAACTGCACCTGTGCATGTGAACCCTACCATGAGATGTACATTCTTTAAATAACTTGAACCACATTAAAAAGTAGAATATAAAGATTAAAGCTTGCTGTTGCTTTAAAATATTTTTATAAAGTTTCTTGTCGACATACAGTAAATTATTAATAGTAGGCGGTACTAAAGAAAATAAAAAACACTGCAAGATTAAATACATTTAAAAAACAATGGACAAATTACCGGTATTAATAAATTTTACCTTACTTAAATGTAATTCTTTTTTAGCAAAACAATATGAGCTGTATGAATTTTTAATCGAATCCATGAATCCGTTTGCACCATTTTCCAAAATGTCGTGTTTTTCAGCCATCTCCTGCAGCATAATTGAAGAAATATTGCTAATGTATATGATCTGAATTACAGCATACATCACAAGCAATACCAGTGCCGAAACTAGCCTTTTTGGCGCCCGGGGCAAACATGGATTTTGGCGTCCCCCCCGCCCTCCGAAAAGAAAATTTCCAAAGCTAATTTTTTCTAAGTTTCTAAAATTTAAAGTATATAATCAGATAATCTGTAATACTGAACTAAGTAATTAGCTTTGTCAAATACTGATTCATTAAAACCTTGAAAATGGAATCGAAAGGAACCGAAAAATATTCCGCTTTATACAAGTTTTCATCTTAGGAAGTATAATTATTGATATTCGCAGGAGAGGAATTTAAGGGGTCGCGATGGTCTCAATCGCGAGGAGCCCCGCATCCAAAGGGCCCCCAAAATCCTCTTTTGAGTTCAACGAGAAAAATTATTTTTTGATCAAAGGATTTTCTTAGCGCTTTTTTTTTTAATTAGTATTACTACACAATTTTCAAGTAATTTAAATAGAATATTTTTTATACCATTTGCTATTCCCAGAAATGTTTTAGTTATGTTTAAATGTTTTTCCTTGTCTTCTTTTCTATTAGCAATTATCAGAACTGTGAACGGTTGTGAGGGTTGGGGTGAGACTCAAACTTCGATCTGAGCTGAAAGGAACCCTGTTACTGTTAGAGACTTTTATGACGATTTAATTACACAGATTCAGAGTCTAATTAAATCAGATCTGATAAATCTAAATCTGGATCATGACACTGGGGCCCCTGATTTAGGGGTGCCCATACTTGGTATGCTGTTTACATAAATCTGATATTTAGAATGCATTTGACTTTGTTACTGATTATAATCTAATTTTATTAGTCATAGCAACTTGGGTATGGTTTTCTCCCTGCACCCCTACAAATGACATTTTTTTTTCAAAAAGAGTTTTAACAAAGAGTTTTATTTTGCGTATTTTTCAAATTATTCTTTCAAATATTATTTGTTTTTAGTATCCAAGGCAGTCGCCCAACCTCGCCCCCTCTAATAATACTAGATTGGATCTGTATAAAAAAGTAATTTCAGCAAAATTAACAGTCCGGCATATTCGAGTTGCCGCCAAGGGCGGCAAAACGCTTAGAAAACTTTTGCAAAAAGACGAGTAAAAAACTTTTTGGAAGATAAAGCCAGGGGCGGCTCCGGCTTTACTAGCCATGGCGCGCTGTACGAGATTTTTTACTGTACCTCTACAAAGGCTATAGTTAAAAGAAAAAGATTTTACTGAGAATTTTACTTTGGGCATTCATCCTCCAATTTGTGTTTATTGTCCAGAGCAGTCACCCCTCGCCCATGACAAAATGGAAAGAGAAGAAAGCTTCACGCTGCGAGAAAAGGGAAAAAATAGAACAGCCTTCATGGAATATTTTTATCTAATAGAAAAGTCAGAGTGAGGGAATCATTTGTCAATTATCCATGCTGGACAGTGCAGTACCGTATCCAGACAACGTTGAACAGTGTCATATACAGACACGAGTAGGGACTGACCTTGAAAAGTGTTAGAGATTCTCCTAAACCACAGGAAGAGATTTAAATGATAGACGGCATAGACATGATACATTTGGAATGGGAGAAAGAAAATAGCCTAAGAGAACAGTTCGTTTTTTATTCATTTGCTATCTTGTATTGTAGACGAATCTTTTTATCTATTTGTCTATTTTAATGCATTTGGCTCATTTTTCTTTTGGATTTTCCGGCTGCGAGACTTTTTATACAAATTTCATATATATATATACATTTCTATATCAAACAAAACCTGCATTTGGCGCCCCCTCCACCTTCAGTTCTGCTGGCGCCCGGGGCACGTGCCCCCTCTGCCCCCCCTTAGTTTCGACCCTGAGCAATACCCATTCAATTAAGGTGGGCTCGTCACTTTAATAAGATCTTGATTTTTTGGACTTTTGCAGATTGCACCTTGCTGACAGTCAGTCCACGTGCACCGTCACGTTTATTTTGCTCAATCGGCAGCTCCAAACTAATATGAGGTTTTTTTTTTCATATGTCTTTGGTACACTTTAATATTTAAAAATGCTATAGAATAAATATTAACCATTTTTTTTACGATCTACATGAGCATTATGTATTCAGTAATGCGAATGGTCTGCCGAAGCGTCATCATCAAAGCGAAGGAAAGGAGAAAGACGAGCTATTCTGAAAAGCTGGGAAGCTCGATATTGCTCTTTGGCGCGTTGGCGAAGCTAGCTGCCAAAGAGACATTGCCACCCCCACTGGTTCTCTGTGATTGGTTGTAAAAGAGCAGAGCATCCCAGCGATTACCGTCTAGTCTGGTTCTCTGTGATTGGTTGTAAAAGAGCAGAGCATCCCAGCGATTACCGTCTAGTTTCTCCTCTCCCCAAGGGCTTGTCAATACATTCGCTTTCTAGTTCTGCTGTCAAAGTAAAACTGTTCTTGCTAGAGTGAGGACCGTCGGATACTTTGCTACCAGGAAACGGTAAGAGAATATGATACCTCTTGTCTCTTCTTACTTTGATTTATTTTGGTTTTTTATTAAATGATTTGAAGATTTATTCGAAATCTTCTTTTAAAAATCAAATCTTCTGCTTAAAAATTAAAAGGTGTGTACTAGACGCCCGTTGCGCAGGGCTGGAAACAAATGAAATAATATTGCGATTTACGTGTTACAGTTTTCTTAAATTTCTGAATTTTTAGTTCTTATAAATATTTTTCTATTGATATTTAATTATTCGCACTATTAGTCGCTGTTAATTAAAAATATGCAATATATAATTTTTAATTTTAATAATTTTCTTCGTGTTACCACGGCCTAACTCGATTTTCTCCTTCCCTTTATACGGCCGTAACAAAAAGTCATTTTCCCTTTGTTCAAGAGGAATAAGAGTTTCTGCCCGGAAGAACGTAGGGGGCGCTATTACTTACCATTACTAATGGAGAATTTCCTTATCTTTGCGTTTCGTTCCTCAAAACTATTTATGAATTGATATATCCAAGACTAATAAAAAACCCTTATGGGGAATGTGACTTAAACGAGCATAAAATAAATATATGCTCATTAATATGTGCAAAATTCTTGCCCATCATTTAAAAAAATATGGCAAGGTATTTTACAAATGAAACCAATTTATCTGCATGTAAGAACTCTTTATCAAGAAAAATTTTAAAGTTTACTTAATTTTAATTTTATAATATTTAATGTATATTTCACTGTAAAAATTATCAATGTTTAAGGTCTAATCAAGAAATAGAATCTGCATATACCTATAGATACATATATATATACAAGTAGGGTGGATAGATTTATGAATTAATATTTTAAAAATCTGAAAAAAATATTCTGTAATTTCTGTAACCACACAATATTCTAAAATTTCCACAAAAACTATTCTCTCATAAATGGAGTACATAATGCTACAACAAAAAAAAAAAAAAAAAAAAAAAAACTTGTTCATTCTCTAAAATAATAAAACCTGTAAAAATTATTATGAATTTGTTAAATAATCCATGTTTTGAGAAAAAAAAAGCTATGTGAGTTGATTGCCGGATATTGGCGAAATATGTTTTCTTATTCTGTTGATATTATGAAACATGAAAGTATGTTTTTGTTTTTATATACATACTTTTATACCATGACTTTCCAGAACTAGAATATAATATTTAATTTTATATGTAATTCTATTATATTTCTATATGCTTATATATTTCAGATCAGTACCTATAATGGTTAAATTTATTAAAAATTGTTTTGAATGTACACATATATACATATATTTTAAATAATTCAGAATCGTGTAAAAATAATCCATGTTTTGAGAAAAAAAAAATTCGATATGAGTTTATTGCCGGATATTGGCGAAGTTGCTTAATTTTCTTACTACTATTATGAAACTAGTAATTATTTTTTTAATTTTTTGCTGTGTATTTTACGCTCAGAATTATCAATGTTTCAAGTAATCCAGAATTTTAATGTATTGAAATTTACTTATCATGTTTGTTTTACATTTTGTAGTAGGATGTTATTTAAACTATTTTTAATTCCTTAAAGCATTGTATTTAGTTATTTTATCTCTAAATCTTTTAGTTTTTCCTGTTTGTCCTGTTTGTTTTGTTTAGTTTTTTCCTTTTAGTTTTTCCTGTTTGTAGTAAAGAAAACGCCGAAGTAAAAGATAGATATGTTACATATAATGCTTATATATTTCAGATCAGTACCTATAATGATTAAATTTATTGAAAATTGTTTTGAATATACATATATATATACATATTTTCAATAATTAAGAATCGTGTAAAAATAACCCATGTTTTGAGAAAAAAAATCGATATGAGTTCATTGCCGGATATTCGCGAACTTGCTTAATTTTCTTACTACTATTATGAAACTAGTAATTATTTTTTAAATTTTTTATTCAGCATTTTACGCTCAGAATTATCAATGTTTCAAGTAATCAAGAATTTAAATGTATATAAATATAGAAATTTACTTATAATGTTTGTTTTGCATTTTATAGTAGCGTGTTATTTAAACTATTTTTAATTGCTGAAAGCATTGTATTTATTTATTTTATCTCTAAATCTTTTAGTTTTTCCTGTTTGTAGTAAAGAAAATGCCGAAACAAAAGATACATATCTTATATATACCTTTTATAATGAATATATTGCAAAGATTCTTGTATTTTTATGTATAGAAGTAACATTTACTAAGCATTATTTATGGTAAGTATATCGCGCCATCTACCGGCGAAGCAGCCTTTTTAACGATTCCGAAACTAAGGGGTGATTGTGAAGGCCGTATGAGGAGAGAGAGAATCGAGTTTGGCCGTGGTGTTACAGACATTGCTTTTGTATAGTATCATTTGACTCATAGCGCATATATTGTAAATATAATACAAACCCTGCTTACTCTTTATCTCAATTATTTCTTTAAGATAGTCTGAGACACAAAGATCTAAAAGAATTCACATTTCTGTTTTTTTTTTTTTTTTTTGTCTTAAGAAACAGTGTAGAGTTTTTAAAAAAGAGTGATACAAACCGCATGTAAATATGATAATTAGGTCAATATATGTAGCGCATTTGTAACGCATTGTTCCTTTTTCAAAAATTTCAACGCATTTATCCCAGAATGCATTTTTTCAAGATTTTCTATTTAAATTGATATAGCCAAATTTCTACAGAAGGTAAAGTTTTGAAAATTAATAAAATGTTTTTCAGTTACATATTCTTTCTTTCTTTTTTTTTTCTTTCAGACGTATTATTTTTTTTTTTTGTTACAGAGAAAATTTTGAAAAATATGATTCTCGTAGTAAAAAACATTCATGAAAATAACTTTTTTCTTCTAAAAATTATTAAAAATTTAAAGTAATATTTTTTGTAAATCCTGAAGACATATTGCTGGGCTACAGGTGTATTTATTTTTATTTAATTACTTCATTTAATCGGATAATTGAAGTTATCTTTTTTTGGCAAGAGTTAAATATTATTATTATTAATTTATAGTTATTTATAAGGCCGTATAGTTTGCGAAGTTAAAACCCGAGAGTTCATGCATAGCCCGCCTCCTGTAGCAAATTAAATTATAGACAAATAAAACAGAAGTATAAATGTCTAAGTTACAAGTATATTTATTAAGGAATCAATATGAGTAAATAGCACAATTACAATATAAAGCAGTACAACTCTGTTATAAATATATAATATTAATTTAAAGGATGCCTATCTGTACGCCTAACATTAGTGATTTGGATATCTTTAAACTAAAATCAAAGAACATCAAAATATGATATAAATAACGAAATGTTTACCTGTTAATCCTAGGTAAAGCAGCGAAGTCATCATTCCAGGCACTTAGATCCTTTAGACTCCCAGAAAGGTCCAAATCTTTCTCACTAACCACTATATTTTTATTCAAAACTACTCGGTGCTCACTCACTCATCATATTCAATCTTTTTCCGCACTCCCCAAAACTCCATCTCATAATAATCCTTTTTTTTTCTCCTCATCCCTTTTTTACCCTTTTTTTTCCTTTTCTCAAACGCCCCATAGAAACCGTTGAGATCCAATCGGTGTCTTTCTACGCCCTCTCTTAGCCCCCCTAATTTTGTGTTAGTGGATAGCTTAGCTTTCTTTTGTTAAAATCCCCGCCTTGGGACAAAATCATTGGACATCATCTAAAATGCTATAACTCCTTTAATATTATAATATATATTCCCCTTTCCGTGCTGGTGTCGCCCCGGTTCTGGACACGTGCGCCTTTGGGGAAGAAAGGGGGACACCCCTATCTATAAATTATTAGTCCCCACTTTCGGTGAGATCGCGTTATGTATTCTTGCATCCCTTATCAATTGTAATTTCTTGGAACGTTGTTATGCCTATCCTTTTACAGGGGCTTGTTATGCGCACCTGAGATTTCATACACCTGGGCTTATTTCAATTGAAGTGGCTTTCCTAAGAATTTTGCATTATATCTTTATATTTGTCCGTGCTGCACGTTGAAAAGCTATTCTTATATCTTTCTAAAACTCCCTTTTCTTTAAATTCAGACACCTATATGTGAGGTACGAATGCAGGTGTTATGCGTGCAAGAATTTCGATACATTTTTGCCCAATAACTATTTGGCAATATACGAAATGCCAATTAAAGAAAAAAAACAAATAAAAAAAAAAGAAAATTCGAAAACTCCGCATTTTTAGCTATAGGCATCCTTTAAACATAGAAATAAAAGTAGATAATAACAAATGTTAGACAACATAAAGAAATAGGGTAATGATTAAATAAATAAATTGACATTAACGCATTTGATGAAGCATCATCTCCGCTCTACTAATCAAGAGACATATAGCTAGCTTCGGAGAAAAGTTAAAATAAAACATAAAAGTCGATTTTTTTTTTTTTTTTGAAGTAATGTCTCTTGTTTAGCTAACAAACAAAAATAATTAGTGAATATTTATCTTGACCTACAGCAGCACGTAATTACAGTAGCTAATGTGGTTATAGTTAGACAAATTATGAATAGTGCTGCTCCTATGAATTTTAATATGAAAAATGCGTTCCCAAGATTGGGAATTTGAAGCCAGTCCCACAAATTCGAAGAAGTGTCTGAGCTAACAGTTCTTGTATAGTTCATATTAAGATCTAAGAGATCCACTGATGGTTCATCGAGACAGTATTTAAAAGTCCTACAATGGGAAAGTGTCGATGACTTAAGACATATTTTGTCTGTGTCGCATTTTCTTTCTGCCTGAAATTTAATAGTATGTTCTGTGTCCTCTAATTGAAGGTAGATTGCTTTTGTGTGAACAGCAATTTGTTGTAATTGTATTGTTACAAGTCCTGATTGACATGAAGAATGAGCTATAAGCTTAATCCGCGCTAATAGTTTACACCCATAACATCCTTCAACAATTAAACTAGCTTCATTCAATTGCGGGCATATAGTGTTAGTTTGTACCGTAATTCTAAAGTTTGTGAAATGTAGTTGAATTCTGACAGCCGAGGAAAGTAATTGAGTAGATTGTAATTTTCCTTCATTCATTTTAAACAGGTGAATGTTCCTCTGAAGGGGCAAGGCGTGCTCTTGTGTAGCCCTAAGGCGCTCGATATTGTCAGGTGCAGTACTACAGCGGAGCGTATCCTCAAAATAATCGCATTGTGTTAGATCGGGGGAAAAAATGAAGTCCGTAGTAAAAGAAGTATTAGCCTGAATGGCTCCGATCAATTGCGATTGAGGGATATTTCTATCGCTGGCAGGTGCTAAATACGCCTCGTCGGAATTACCGACTCGTTGAATAAGCTTTTCTGTAATATGAATGTGAGGTTGGTCGTATGCCCCTAGGACTGTTATCTTTATTCCTGAGTCAGTAAATGCTGTATCAGAAGTTATCAGTCGAGAGATTGTATTATTCTCGACATGTGTCACTGATATCTGGTATTTGCAGGTGTGACCAGTGATCTTTGATACTTCGAAACTCTGTAGCAGGTTTGGCTCATACCAGATTCGGTAGAAGTTACAACTTGGACGAGTTAATACGACGCACCCATTTCCATTCTCTCCTGCAAGACAGGCAGAGAAACCCGGAAATTGGCGACTTTCTTCAGTTTCAGCCTCAAAGTGAATGCCGTCTTTTCCCACTTCACGAGAAATACAATGGTGGCCACGCCCACAGAACTTGTTATAAATACAGGAAATCTGACTTATTTTTTTCGCGGTAACTGGGAAAGTGAAGTATAAACGTTCTTTACTAAACGTGCATAATACTTCTTCAAGTTTCAATTTCAGCGAAAAAAGGTGATTCTCGTTAGGATCAGAAAACCAAAGGCAATTTTCGGCAGAGAGGGATTGTAAAGAGATTTCCGCAGTTGTAAAAATTTTGCAGTTTCTCGATCCATCATGCACTGTAGTACAGGACTTAAGATCCGATTTAATGATAGTATTTGTACTACAATCTGCTGAAACTGTGGATATGTAACAAACACAGGCCATAATCACTAGGGGCAATGTACTTATATTGGCACGTCTCATCGCGTTTCGTTCTAATGCTGTATGACATGTATGGAATATTTCCCGTATTGTTGAACCAATGAATGCTCCTAATAGTAGGGAGCATCTGGCAATAAATTTAAACACTTTACAGACAGCACAACCACATAAAATTAAGGAAACAACGACGAATTTTAGGCTTTTAGCAATAAGTTTCACACATAGTAATAGAATTAGTATAAGTATGGCAAATATAAAATATACACAATATTGAATAACCCGAGGATAGCATTTGAAATGAGTAACTATATCTCTGCATAAAAAACAATGACGAATTTGACAAATATTTTTCCCACTAACGTGAATCACTCCAGACACCACTTTTCCGCTAATATGGAGGTAAGTAACTTGTATGTCTGTCTTGTATGCAAGAAATTCAAAGGGTATTTTAATAATACCGTCCTGAGGTACAACCAACACATGTTCAAAATCTGGACTGCGTATAATAACCCGGCCTTGTCCAGAAAGGTGCAAAAGCGGGTCTTCGAATGAAAAGGATAAATTTCTATTAGTAAATGTTGCCTTTTCACCTTCCATTAATTTTCTGTGAATGCTGTTTGAGGCATGTTTTTGGCGTGAATCATAGTAACATATGTCGAGAATTAACAAGTCCGGATTTGTAATATAAGCATCAGAAGAGACAGCGATTAAGTCTAATTTCTGAAAAGTCATGGTGCATTGACAAGTGCTGTTACTATGACAATTTCTGATTTTACAAAAGTCTGGTGTACCATCGCAGTTGTCATTCGTACAATCACAATTTTCATTGTTTCTAGTGGCACAAGCGTATGTCGTGGAGAATTCATCAGTCTGTTGTAGGCTATCGCGCAATAAGAATGCAGACGGTTCTAGAAGTTCGAATTCAGCGGTCATAATAAACGTTCTTTTTACAATAATACAGTTTTTACATGAGTGCAAAAAGCATGCATTGGATGGAACGTCAATCTTGTTCCAGATTTGTTTTGGAATCCGTGTGCAGTTGAAGTTATTTCGTAGACTGCAGAGCTTTCCATGGCGTGATCGAGATAAGGTGTCTGCGTCCTGGCACAACGTCAAAATTACTGCAATAAACAAATCCTTATTCACACCATATTCCGAACAGTAGTTGATTTTAGTTTAAGTTAAAGTATTTAAATTGAATAAATAATTAGTAGGGATTTCATATTAATTTAATTATAAGAAC